>FR989930.1:10252776-10798114 GCA_905404155.3 Plebejus argus
GTTGCTCTTTTCACTGCTTAAATATTTACTTCAGCGTGAGTCTTTCCGACTGTATATTTGTTTGCACATCATACTGTGTGTGGCTCTTTGAATAGCAACGGGGAAGTTTTAAAAAGCTTTGTGTTAAATAAGACTTGAAACGGAAAGGAAATTTTTAGTTTTAAAAGTATTTTATTGTAATCATGTGCATTCACCAGTGAGCTACAATTGTATTATAGAAGAATGTCTTAATCGTAATTAAATTAACAAATAAAAAAGCCATTCACGTTTTATGTTTAACTTTCAATTAGGTATTATTTGGTACGAAGAGAACGAGCTGCTTCTAATAATGTGGTGAATAATATCCTATCACTTTGAAAATTATATCGTGTTTCACATAATTGAAGATGTGAGTGGATGAAATTGAAAATTCATTACTATAGGTCTACCAGAATCTGATGGCAAAAAGTGAGAAAATAAATTGACTCTAGCAATACCGGGGTAACAGGAATGAAACATTTTCATACTTTTTTTCTATCTAAATGGCGGCTGATTCTGTGTGATAAACATGCAAATATAAAAATTAATCCAATGATCAAGGATATTTTTTTTTTAAATCTGCTGTCAAAAATTGCCATCAGATTCTGGTAACCTATAACGTCATATTTTTATAACGTATGTTACTACTTATAACGTCTATCGTATGTTAAAACTTATAAATAGTTGTCTACTTATTTTCTCTTTTAATTAAACAAACCTTGTAACTTATAGCTACTTCATCATCTGGATAATATAAAATAATATTATATATTAGAGACATATAATATAGACATATAAAATGCATTTTATTTTGAATTCAAATAATTTTTCTGGTCCTAAAGCCTCCTTGAATGCAAAAAAATGACAATTTTCAAATTGTTAGTTACTTGATTCATTCACTCACGTCTTTAATATCTATGATATTATCAAGCAAGTAGGTAACATAAACTTAATATTCATTATACTACACTAAGACAAAAGTTCGATAATTAAATTCGTATTCCGATAAAGGGAACGACAGTGGAGCCGAGTATTGGAAAAATTCTAAGCTAATTTCTCCCGTGCCCTAGTTAACGGTAATTTTCTATTACTTAATCATTATTAAAGAGAAATTTTTCAAGACTTAATACCGTCACTCTAATATCACATTGTCCACCCACTCGGCCGCCTATTATGTTCGGTTTTTTATCGCTAAGCCGTCATACGGTTTTAGCATTATATCTTAAGTAATGCCCCAGGAATAAAATAGAAGCGGATTATTGAAATAATTTATCGGCAATTTTAGCAACATGTCAGGATAATAATTTTTGATAAGGTAGTAATATTTTTTGGGCTTTCCGCGCTTTGCCATCTTTTTATGAGGCTCTTAAGTGTTATTGTGTTTCTGAAATACTTTCTGTACAAAAACTTTGAAGGCAATATGAAACATAATGGTTTCATTTCTTGAATTCGTAGCTCTAGCTTCTATTAATATCTGCATAAATTAGGAACGTTTAAGGAAATGTTCCTTAGCCTTTACCATAAATTGCATATACCCTGCAATGCATTGCAAACCAATTTTATGTAATGGAAAAATATTTTAAATTATAAGCATAATATTATTTTAATATTTTTACAACAAGTTATTAGTCCTATGATGCTTTACTTTTAAAACCTTGGTTCGAATATTTCTATTATTCAAGCGTTCGGACATAAATCTCACATTGAAAAATTCTACGGACTTAAACATAATTAGAAAGGTCAGGCGCCATCTTGGTTTTAAGTATTTATCAAGTTACATAATAGGCGAGTCGCTGCAGCTTCATAAATTATACCAACAACCAAGACTAATGCCTGTCAGTGCACAAGAAGAATCGCTTTATATAAATTCTCTGCTGCAATTAATTTCAGTTGTAGTGAACGATATCGAACTTTAATTAACCTTAAAAAATTTAATAAGGTGCAGCTTTTTAATGAGCTCCTTATGAACTAATTTTAAAATATTAATAAAACCGTTCGTACTTGGAGCTGACTAAAGTGTCATTGATTTTTTTTATTCTTCATGAATACTTTTTTTTATAGCTGAGAATAATCAAATCGTTCTATCAGGGTTTCTATATACATATTATTATTTTTTTGGTACTAAGACTTATAGTATAATTGATTTTATATAGGCTGTCTAATGTGGGAAGATTAAAATAAATTTTATTATTAGTGTATAAATATAAATAGAATATAAATAGAAAGAGAATAATTTGAATATTTTAATACGATCGCATTTATTTTCTAAATATTTTTACGAATTCACGAACGTAATACGTTCTAAAAATCTCGAAAAAGATCTTTAAATGCTGATTGATGTTGAGACTACGATTCAGCTCTATACTGTAGAAAATATTTCTAGAGCAGAAGGAGCATAACGAAACAAAAGTAAAAAGGTAGATAGATTTGTCGAAATAAATCCATTTCACGGAATATAAGTTGCGATGTCGGGCGAACTAATAAAAGTATAGATAGCACTCGTGCTTTATCTTACCTTTTACATCCAATTTCAATATCCAGAGCCTCAATCGCGTTCCTGATATCGGCTTTGCTTTTGTAAATTCTAAAAGAGCAATTATTTTTGCTGCAGAATTCTTCAGGTCACGTTTTTTGAAAATATTCGCTCAATCCTAAAGATACAATAAAACTTGTCTTAGTGTTGCTGTTTTGATTTATTCAGCTTCTGTTGGTTAAAGTATGATTATAAAATTACAAAAATATCTACACTACTATTATAAAGAGGAAAGATTTGTTTGTTTGTTTGTTTGTTTGAGTCGAATAGGCTCCGAAACTACTGGACCGATTTGAAAAATTCTTTCACCATTGGAATCCTGCATTATTTCTGCTGAACATAGGCTAATTTTTATTTTGGAAAAATATAAGGTTCCGTAAGATATTTGGGATTTTCGGACGCAAGGTGTAAAAAATCAACCAGAAAAGTTACTTATTTTGCGTACGCTGCCTAAACTATAAAAGATAGAGGCATAAAATGTTCTAAGTAATTATAGATCTTTTAAATATCTACAAAAAAGTCCGCGACACACTATACCTATCTATGTTGAGTGAGGCACAATAACCATTTTTTTATAAAAAAATCTTGAATTTTTTTTGGACTATATTTAAACGCGTTTATTTAAATAATGCTATTGACCCTTATCAAAATAAATTATTTCATCACTAAGTACAGTTAATGTAGATAATATTTGGTCTTTGAATGATTAAAATTGGACGTTTGGTTTAAATGTTACGGCGAAATTAAAATATTACGATTTCTGCTGCACGTTGCGAATTGGGCGTCAAGGCGCGACGCGCGGGTGTGCGTGCGGTAGGGGAGAGATTTAATTATCAGTGCCACCGACATCACCGACTCGCCCGGAGAGTCCACGTAAATATTACCTCGATCGTGGGAATCGCAGACACAATAGATTTTCAATAGTTATGCGACAGCCGGGTGCTGCTTTATTGATTTGATATAGACTATAGTGCTTCATTATTATAATCCTAATTTCAAAAAAGCTTTAAAAGTTATGACTAAGAAAGTAATATTTTTAGAACTTTTTAAAATACGTTTTGAATGACTGTTATTTTTTATTGCTATTATAATTAATTAATTTCTTTAACTATAAATCTATACATAATATAATAAAACTGTAGAAATGTGAATTCTGTACATTAAAGATATTGAAAAAATAATAAGCAGGGGGTGTTACTACATCGCTATAGAAGCCAAAACTGTGGTTAGTTTTTTGTCTGTCTGTCTGTCTGTATGTTTGTTCCACTATCACACGAAAACTACTGATCCGATTTGAATGCGGTTTTCGCAAATATATTTGTCTTTCTTCCAACTTAACATCTGGTGTATAAAAATTTTCCCCCCCACCCCTCTAAGGGGACGAAAGAGGGGGTTAGATTTTGTATCAAGCTTTTGCTTTAACACGAAAACTACTGATCCGATTTGCATACGGTTTCCGCAGATATATTTGCCTTCTTCCAACTCAACATCTGGTGTATAAACTTTCCCCCCCACCCCTCTAAGGGGACCCAAAGGGGGGTCAGATTTTGTATCAAATTTTTTCTTTAATGGACTTACGTCATATTATTAATTGTATTTTCCAACTTAACATCAGTTTTCACCCCACCCCTCTTAGGGGACAAAAGGGGGGGGGGTTAGATTTTGTATCAATTACTGATGAAGTAGAAATACTTTAAATGGCAAAACAACGTTTGCCGGGACAGCTAGTCTTCTATATATATAAAACTCAAAGGTGACTGACTGACATGGTGATCTATCAACGCACAGCCCAAACCACTGGACGGATCGGACTGAAATTTGGCATGCAGGTAGATTTTATGACGTAGGTATCCGCTAAGAAAGGATTTTGATCAATTCTACCCCCAAGGAGTTAAGGCGAGCGAAGCCGCGGGCAATAGCTCATAATATATAAGCTGAAGAACAAAAAATACACCGATTTATACAGTGTTTTACGTCTTCTGTCTATTGATTTATATTAATGGTCAGTAAGGTACGGATACTGACAAAGAACAACCATGACTCTAATGAAATGAATGACCAACGAGTAATTGCTCAGACAAGCGTTCTTTGCCCGGAGAGTGAGCACTTGCATTCATAATGTGCAATATGGTTACCATATGCAATTTACTGTGATGTGACTACCGCAAGGATGCCTCGTTATGCACTTACATTATAAAGCACAGGAACCCGCTTACTTTAAATTATTTTGTCCTTAGAACTATGCTCGGCATAATAGTTTTTTACAGAAAAGAAAATTATGATACTTTTAGATTTTAGTATTTTTTATATACGGTTTCTTGTTAATTTTAACTACTCGCATCTTAATAAATCTCAGTAATACTTTCAAGAAGATTCACCACAGAAACTTTTCGTGGAAATTCTGTATCAACCCATACCTACTTCAAAAGAGCTATAAAATCACGCAGGTAAAATGAGCAAACTAAAACGATATGGCACCTTAAATATTTAAATGATACCGATATTACATTACAGTATATCGGTTCCTTATAACAATAGTAATAGTCGTAAAGCTAACAGCCCAATTCATAACGTATCAGTGTCGAATTATACGTAATATCCCACGTTTACCACAGAATATTGCTTAGGGCCCTCGGAATTGGGAAACGTGATGAAAATTTTACGTAGATAATGTGTTTTAATGCATTTTTTCCGGCGGTATTTTAATTACAGATGATAGTGATTTATTTGACGACCTCTGTGGCTCAGTTGGTGGGTTGTTGGTCGCTCAAGCCGGGGGTCGCGGATTTGAACGCCGACGGAACAAAAACTTTTCATGTTTGTGTATTATAAACTGCTAAGCCAAGAGTGGATCTTGCTGGCTTATTATTGATTTATCGGATGCACTTTTAACGGTCATTAAATGCGTGAGGAACTGCGCATTATCCATAGCCGTGATTATTGCCATATTATGGCATCTAGTACTGCAATTACAGAGGTTTAATCAATCATCCAACGCTTGTTAGTAGCTATTAGTTGGTAATTAGCTACAGCTGTATATTTGCTATAATTTAGCAAAATATTAACATAACTTATACTGCGCCTGGGATAATACAATACCTTTAATAATAGTTAACTGAGGGAGAGCTTTGGCATTCTGAATTGGAGAAGGTCAATACTGTCAATATTGATCTCTGTTCCTAATTTGAAAATAGAAAAGAAAAATATTGACAAAATTAATCCGTTGATCGGAGATTCTCGGAAATGCCATTGTATTCTACTGTTGTCGCGATCACCGGTGCTCGTAAAGCTGCTATTCCATTTGAGGCAGACTCAGGGCGAGGCATTCGATCGACCCGAGGCCGCACAAGTGGAGACGCTGCCTCAACCTGAGGCACGCCGCGCCATGCCAAGCAGCCAAGCTTCGGTTTGTTTCAAGTCGAGGCTGCTTGGCCCGAGGCTGCTTCAATCACTATTAATATCTATTCTGTGCTTCAATGGATAACGGCCGTTTATAGTCGTATGGGGCTTGATAGGTTAAAAAAAACATGTCAACTTAGGTTAAACTATCTTTTAAATTCAATTTGAAAAAGAATAAATGACAATTATTTTGTTTTAGTGTCGCTTATCTGAGTTTTATTTCGTTAAGTTCATCGTCGTTTCATCTACAGTCTAAGAAACAAAGGACAGGCATACGTTGTATTTGATTATGAACAATGGCACTCAGTAAGGGCAAAGTAATAATAAAAGGCTCCGTATACTTCACCCATTTCTCTACCATTATTATATTAGGGTTCGCCTCTGGTATTCATTTGAAAGCCGGGATTTCATTTCGTTGTATATATTTGCGTCTCATTGTTTCTTCTTCTCTTAAATGAAGTCTTGCTTCATGCTCATGAAAGTAAGGATCTTTTCTCAAATAATTCAAAATATTGTTGTCTTTGTACATATTATAATATATTAAATTTTTAATGAAGGCTATAGTGACGCCTACGTGTATTGAACAATTAAGAGCGAGGCTACATTGCTTTGGTAAAATGCGGTGTGAGCGTCTTTGCAACGAAATATGACCGCAACTGCAACGCAGTTTAATGTATAACAATACACATAACTGCGGCGATGAGCGTCAAGTATCAACACAACAGGCGTTTTGACAGTAGTCACAACTCACCAATGACAGACTACGCATCACTCACCACTTCTGCTCCTAGCTGTCTGTCCTTCCGTCAAACGTCGAGAATCGAGATCAACGACGCCATGTATCAATGTAATAACAATAATATTATTATGCATCGTATTAAACGTCACAGTGCAGCGGCTGTGAAAACGCACCGTAAAGCAATGAAGTAATGCGGCGTTGCTCCTCTGCATATTCAAAATTGTAGGTAGAAAATATTATGCTAATGTTACATGAGCTTAATTACGAGCCTTAAACCGTGTATAGTCGCAGCCGCAAACATCAATCATTAGCTACCTACATTATTGAAGGTGTTCCGGCCCTATATTGAGTGTGGATTAAGTCTTGAGAGTTAGCGTGATAATTTAAAATACACTTACGACTGCTGCTGCTGTCAGAGACATAATTATTTTTAAAATGATGATTAAGCTTTAACGACTTTGATAGACAATGTATGGAGCTTTTTTATAGAAGGAAGGTCGCTGTAGCCCTGACGTCACTGCGACCCTTATGGATCTATTGTGACTCCTTTGCGTAACTCCTTTGCACTAGACTCTAGAGTATCATCCACGACCCCAACCCAATACTGCTCATAAATTGAACGATGTGGTTGGGGTCGGTGCCACGAATTTACTCTGTGGATGAGTATTCGTGGCGACCATGATGCCTGTTCCTGCTCTGTAGTAGAGCAGGACAGTCGAGAAGTAGGTGAATAGGAGTCTCAGCCTCCTCCTCACAGAATCTGCAAGTCGTTATACTACAAATACCCATTCCGTTTAGGTGTTTGTTGAGCTTGCAGTTCCCAGTTAGGCTTCTGGTGAGAATTCTTAATTGGTTCCTACCCAAGGTGAGCACTAATTCTGATAGTTAGATGATGTTAGATGTATGGAGCTTATGTCAATAATATCTTAATTTAATTACAGTTAAGTAATTAATATTCGTCTCTGAGAGCGGCAGTTAATATTTTTATGTCGTTATGTCATAATATTATATTTTAAACTAAACATATTATAATATTATTGATAATGACATACTTACCTTAAAACTCTTTTTAATAATCAAACAAACCCAGAAGGAGCTATAAACGAACTTAAAATTATCTAGATCCTAGATACTTAAGAGGCCGGGTTACCCTCGAAATTCTCATACATACGTAATACCAAAATCATTTTCTCATACGAAAATATTTAACATGTTTGAGTTATTTTTCAGCTTAAAATAGTCATTACCTAGGTTCCTGCACAAAATTTTTCTACAAAATATTTAAACACAAAAAAAAAAAATTGTGTTTAAATATTTTGTAGTAAATTTACTACGAAATATTTAAACACCAAAAAATAGAGAAAAGCACTAATTAACTACAAAATATTTAAATACTTACTAAAAAATGTTTTGTAGAAAAAATTTGTGCAGGAACCTAGGTAATGACTATTTTAAGCTAAAAAATAACTCAAACATGTTATTTTATTTATTTATTACTATTTTAAGCTAAAAAATGATTTTGGTATTAAGTATGCATGAAAATTTCGAGGGTACCCCGGCCCCTTAAATAAAATATCGTTGGTTGTGACTTGTGAACATTAAAATAAAAATAATATTGTGCAATAAAACAATCCAAAAGTTTACTGGAAGAGATTCCAATTGGAATAAGTATTTTGTACTAAAATGTATTTTATAGGCGTGGGTACCAGATTCAGTACTGGGATCACAATAAGGGTGCGCCACTGCCGGCAGGCACCACACTCCCCTAGCGATATCTCGCTGGCATGCGACGGCGGGAGGCCCTTTTAGGCAAGACGCGGTTTGTTTCAATACGGTTTGCTATAATTTCTAAATTATTTACTGTGAACTGATAATGTATTCATAAATAAATATTATAAAATAAATTAATAAATGAAATTAAAATTTGTAGTTTGTACCACACGTCGAGGATCACGTAACAATAATTTTCGCCATAATGATCTTTAGCACAACACAATAAGGCGTAGGTGTAAATCACGATCTATAGTAATAATTAGTGAACTATGTGCGAGATCTACACGCCCCATCTATCTTCGACACCGATTTTTAATATCCCTAACTAAAGTGTAAAACCACACTTATTAATATCCCAAAATAATTATTATTGAGTATCAATCATAAAAAGTAAAAACAGCCGTTTGATAGATGACATTAAATTGATAGTTTGAAAAATAAATATGTTTAGTAGAAATTAATAGTTTCGTCGTAATTACTCCTGATTTTTAAGGTAGTCTTGACCACACAAATGCCTTGGATCCGAATGTTGATAAGTTTAAAGAATAAGAGAGTCCATAGTTCATACACAGCCTCAGATGCAAATAACGATAAGTTAAGAAATTAAATTAATAACAAGCAAGTAAGAATTCCTATACAAGGTGTAAAGGGACCTTTCTTAGATACAGAACCCTAAAAAGAACATTTCCCTGGAGATACTCTGCAAAGAAAGCCGTGGACAAATCATATACGAGCTGTGGAATATTTTTCTACGTGACTCCGCAGTGAGACGTGTGAAGTAGAGTTAATCACTCCCCGGGCACCGAGTTCGCGCTAATTACTCCAATGCTTCATGGTGTCGTTTTATCAAACTTTACCCGTTACTACCTTATCTTATATTGTAGTTGCTACTAGAGATTTCTATTTTGTAGAGGTCTTCTTGTTAAAGTGGCCTAAACAGATTGGATCGTATGTCTTCTTTTTGATGTCTTTAAGGATTGCTTTGTGTTACATTTAACATTACAGTCATTTTCATTTTTTAGAAATGATTCATCAGTTTCTTATAGATTTATGTTATTAAACTGACAGATAGGTTTTTTATAGTCAACCAAGACATAATAATAATAATAATAATAAATATTCTTTATTGTGCACACACTAGTAAGTAAAACAAAAAAGAAACAACAATTATCAACTATGTACCACAATGGCGGCCTTATTACTAATGAGTAATTTCTTCCAGGCAACCACAGGTAAAGGACAGTATATTATTGATATTAAGTGAATGTGCAATATTACTTAAATAAAGATTTTATATTTTTATAATACATACACAAATACATACATACCTTATAATATTATATAAAAGGTGAGAAATAAGAAATAAATAAAAATAAAAGATAGAGACGTAAGTCAGAAGTTGGAACTTTAAACTACAATTTTACTATTGCATGAATGTCAATTTTGGAATGAGTATTATTACTAGTAGATAAAAAATGTTCTTTTACCAGCATTTTGAACCGATACAGTGTGGTCGCCATTCTTATATGGGTGGGTAATGAATTCCACAGCCTTATTCCTGTAGCAGCAAATGAAGAGTTATAGTACTTTGTATATTGTATAGGCACGTCTAAAAGGTGATTAGAAGCAGAACGTAACTCTTTATCTGCTTGCCGAAACGAGAAGTTATCCTTCAAGTAAGATGGCAGATACGGATCATGTATGATGGAGAATACAAGTGACAAAATGCGAGCATCACGACGACGACGACGAATTGGTAACCACTTGAGCTTTCTTCGGTATTCGGATACATGATCGAACTTTCTAAGGCCGAAAATAAATCGGATGGCAAGATTTTGTAGCCGCTCCAATTTGTTGAGCTGTTCCTCAGTCAGGTTGACGAGACAAGTATCAGCATAATCGAGAGTGGATAAAAACAGAGACTCTGCTATCTTTATTTTCGTCGGTATGGGAAGAACATAACGCAGTCGCGAAATGGAGTACCAAGTCGCAAACACTTTCCTGCTAAGTTCTTTAATTTGTTGTCCCCACGACAAGGTTTTTTTTAGGGAGGGACAAGGGACAAGACATTAATAATTATTCACAAAATTACTACCTGTTTTCAAACAATCAAAAACAGTTCAGCTACAACTACTGTCCCATTGCGTCGTAATTTTATTTAAATTACAATGATATTATATTGGACCTGATGGGAATGGTGTGAGTCGTATGTCATATTTCGAATTACCGGGGTGTTTGGCGTAAAGCCCTATCCATATATTCCGGGTTAAGGCTCGATGAATCGAGTTTGTGGGTAGAAGTTATGGTGATGCGATGAAGCCACGTCATTGAATGATAATGCTTTCAAAAATATTATAAAACAAGCCTCTTTTTCTGATCCGCTTTATCCTACTTTATTTACATAATGTTTACCGCGTTCGTAATATGTTACGCTAGGATTGAAAGTATAGTTATAGGAAATTTTGGCAAGGTTTTTCAGGTCTTTTCATATCAGAGATGCTTGAAAATAAATAATTGCATATTAATGAAAAGTTTTCAATACTTACATTATTTTTTGCATAATGCATCTGATCAACTTTTTTCTCTGCTCTGTTATACAAGCATAACAGAAAATTGATATTAGCACTCGCAGGAAACTCGGTTCCTGTCAAACAACACCGGGTCAGGTTAGAGGAAGTGCGAAAAATATACTACAGTTTCCTTCCATAAAATAAGAATCCGTACTTATCGTGGTTATATGGCGCCTTAACGGCTTCATAGAAACCGCAAGCTTCCGGTGTGGGTAATAAATCAAAACTCGTATTGATATACATCGTGTAATCGTTCGTTTGTTTTGGAGTAATCCGTTGTTTTAGGGAAAGATGTAATCGCTTGAGGATATTCATCAAACGAAGAACCATGTCACAGTAAAATTTATCGTCTTTTTAATGGATCATTATATCCCCTCACACTTCGATTTATAATATGTAACTATATTTTAAATATGGAAGGTGTAATAATTTGTCTTAAATAATTTATCATATTAATTTTAAAAATTGATTTTTGTTGGTTATTTTGAGTTTTAATTTTTATATAATGCGGTGATGAATAGACTCTACATCATATCGTCATTCATTTTAATAATATACAGATCTTTGTAATTTGTATAATTTGATTTCTTATAAAGGATTAGAATTTAGATCACTATGTACCAATATAAGAACATCAAGTAACATCTTTATCATCTACTAGCTGTCCCGGTGATTTAAGTAGTCTGTGCTATCGATATCATAATATTTTCAGAAAATTGGATCAAATAAGCGGAACCCTTCAGTACTGCTTCGTAAATGATATTAGAGTACGTGATATTGAAGCCCACGATCTTCAGTCAAGTGTCCCACGTTCCGCAAATGTTCGGGGATGATTCACCGAAATGGATGACGTCAGATTACACTAATGTGTCATTACAGGTCATGTCACCGTGAACCTGGTGATTTCTTCAGTGTCTGTGAACTCTGTGACGTGATTTGAACTACTTCTAGCTGGAGATTTGAAAACTGTTTCAAACTTTTCGATATAATATGGCCCTGGTTCCGTGACAATAAGTGATTTAATTTGGTTGATAAGTCAAAAAACCAAACTTTGATAACTTGCAATAAAAACACAGTTTTGATATACTTGCAATATAATGAAGCTTACAATACTTCTCAGTGTCAAATTTAACAGGCCTAACAACGAAAATAAGGCAAAATAATGGACATGATATAAATAGTTACACGAAAAACATAATATTATTCAATCTCCCACTGTTGGGTACAATCACAGATTTCAGAAGGGTACAATCGATACTCTATAATCTATAATATATTCTATGCCGTCTTAAGACCTCACTAAAAGACATAATATGTATTTAAATGATAACATAAGTAGTAATTTGATGAAGACACTAACAGAAAATGGTTGAGTTAATAATATTTACTGATCTTTTTTACATTTTGTGTGCAACTTCTTTAATAGTCATCACTCATCAATGCAGTCTCTCACTGCCGCACTGAAAGATAAATATTAATTACGTAATTGTAATTAATTAATGAAGAATTTGACATAAGACCCATATTAATTTATGTTATCTGTCGACTGTCGGACTCTTTATTAATTTGATGTTTAATCATCTATTATAAAATATGTCTGTAAGTGCGGCAGTCAGTGCGGCTTCTGCCTACTCATAACTTGATACGATAATACCTACATAATTATATTATAATGAAAATACTACTTTTAAATTTTTTCTTGTTAAGGGGAGCTAGAGACGAAATTGCCTTACTATATTAAAATAACGACGATGAAAAAACTATAAAATTGCAGGCGCAAAGTGTGTGACTGAAAGCACCAGCCGAGCCTTTGCGCCTGCAATTTTATAGTTTTTTCATCGTCGTTATTTTATACATCAATTAAATCGAGTCAAATAAAAGAGACTCGCTAGATATTAATATATTCTTTGTCTTTAATTCAGTACAAAAATTATCTGAAAATTCCAAATAATTTGGACATGCTTATGGCAATTTCTTTAAAAGGATAGATAACTTTGGAATTTTTAGGGTTCCGTACCCAAAGGGTAAAAACGGGACCCTATTACTAAGACTTCGTTTTTTCTATCGAGTGAAGTTCATGATATTGTGTAATGGAATATGAATTCCAATCTGTTAGATCCTTAACCAACACATGATAATTATGTTACATATTTTTTCAGAATTTAAATTAAGTATATTTTTGTCTCCTGTCACGTTTAAATCTTGAAAATCGTCCGTTTCTCGAACTAGGTCCCCTTAGGTGGGGCTTGCTATGGTTTCCATAGTGTTTGGCGTGTCAAAAGCATGTTATATCGGCAATAACAAGACATTTGTGTCTTAGCGCTGATTGCGGGTAGAACGGTAGTTTCGTGCCCGCGCCACGCCTCGGTAAGTCACACTTCAGTTGCTCAATCACTTTATTATTCAAGTATTTTATCGCCAGTTTCCATGAACAAGCTAATTCCATATTGGCATGCAGAAAATTACTTGATTGTACCAAACTAAGGAATACTTTAAAGGGTGATTTCGTTTATAAGCTTTAGGGTGATGCATAAAAATCCCTACACGGTTCGAATTTCCATGTAAATTACGTTAGTTAAGTCTGTATGCTTTTGCTTTTTAGGGTTCCGTACCCAAAGGGTAAAAACGGGACCCTATTACTAAGACTTCGTTGTCTGTCCGTCTGTCCGTTTGTATGTCTCCAGGCTGTGTCTCAAGAACCGCTATAGCTAGACTTCTGAAATTTTCACAGATTGTGTATATCCGTTGTCGCTATAACAACAAAATATACTAAAAACAAAATAAAGGGACTTAAGAGGGACTACTATACAAAAAAACATGGCAAAATAATATTTTTCTCTATAACGGTACGGAACAATTCGTGCGCGAGTCCGACTCGCACCACTTGGCCGATCTTATTTTTATTCCTTTTTTCATTAAAATTTGTTAAGATTTTCTTTGAATTTTGTGTCTATTTTTAAATTATATTCCTTAAGATTAAGAAAAATACATCGTTATATTTTTACAGACCATCTAAAATTACATTTCAGAACAAAACATCTTTCGATCCATACAATTGCAAAAGTCTCTTTGTTGTCGCATTAGGGTGTTTGCAATTCCTGTTAGACTTCCATATTTGTCAAAACATCTGATACTAAGCCGGCAAGGAATAGTCGAGAAAATCTCTGCACGATTGAGCTATAACAAGGTATTCTGCAGATTATCTGGGTGAGTCAGGTAAAGTGCAAAAAGTTTATTCTATTCTCATTAGATTACATAAAGTAGGTTCTTGTTTTAATAAAACATGTTATTTAGTTGTAGATAATTATTTAATATACTATTTTGGACATAAGCAAAGGAATAAATTATTAAATTTTAAGTAAAATTTTACTCCACTAATAAAAAACAGATCGTATCAACTTGAACAAAACTATTCAAAACAGCAACATTCGTAGGTTGACAAGCTTAAGTCAAAGTTTTTAGGATTTTTAGGAAGAAAGAGAATGCAAACCAACTAGGTAAAGTGAAAATGTAAGCTTTTTTATTTCAAAATTTCACACTTTAACGGATGGTATCAGGGAATCTGCAGATTACCTAGGTATTGTGCACGATAACGTATTTCGCATTCTAACGGTAACACATACAGTGAAATCAATGTTGTCTCTTGTTACAGTGCCAACATCGGACGTCCAAGGCGTGTTGGGGAAAAAGGCATCTTTACCGTGCGACATCCAGCCGCTTCACTCCGACGACGCGGTTGTCATGGTGCTCTGGTTTAAGGAGTCGGATGGGGAGCCGTTGTACAGGTAATTGACATAAAAACTAGACCTTTTCGTCCATTTTGGATGATTTATACAGGTATTTCCAGAGCTAAGTTACCACTCTTCAAATATTGGGTTATTAATACAGTACACAATACATTATGTTACCACTCTTCAAATAATTATTGGGTTATTAATACAGTACAAATACAGTTCCTGGGATATCATTTTAAATGTCCGTATGGTTCCAAGCGCATACGACATTGTCGAAACATAGTCGGCCTATAAGTCCAGAGGAATGAGCAGGTCAATACTTCTGGAAGTAACCATATGCGAATTTCCTCACCATGTTTTCTTTCATCGTACGAGCGTCCATTTATCCGTCCGTATATACTTGATATCAGAAAATGTCTCATTGGTACACGCCTCCACCCGGGCACCCTCTCGAGTGCGCACCAAAGGTATACACGGGCTATACAGTAGCAGGCCTGTCCCACTCGCGCGTGTAGGTATCAAACTGTAAGTACCCCCCGAGAGGGGCACATCATAAGGGACTCACAAGCGAGCGGTGACGCACGCGCAATATTTTTCATCGCGTATCGACTGTATACTGATCATAGAGGAATTTAATTCATGATACTGATTTAACCGCTGTGACAAAATCGTTATAAATCTTATAAAAAATATGAACTATTAAAAAAGGCCAATGAAATATAGTATTTGAATAAGGTATTTAAATACAAAAAGTAGATAAAAACTATACAAACATAGCAAATAAACCAATTTCATACAAAAAAAATTACGCAAACTACACAGAAATAAGTACACAAGTTACTATGTTTAAATTGTAAAAGTTTCCTGCATTATAATCGAATATAAAACTACTATAAAAATATAGGTTGGGTTACTAAAATTTGATATTTCTATAAAAAGGTTTGCTACTCGTACCGTACCAATAGTAATTAAAAAAGATTATTTTGTTTTCTAAAAGGCGAAAACCTTGATTTTGTAAGATAAGGTACGCGCTATGCGATAGAAAGTGAGCGCACTTGTAAGTAAATATAAGCATAGGCAATTTAGCATTGCGCGTCGGAATTTGAACTGTATAGTGTCGAAGCTTGCGTCGTTATTTCTTTCAACGGGTTGCCAGAGTGGAACTTCTGTTGTTAAATTACTAATATACTATTCTGTGACAGTAGGTATAGTTATACACCCACTAGGCCACGGACGCTCTATAATTGACGTAGTGACTGAAATAATTCGTAAATACCTTTGAGCCCATTATTGAATCAGTAATTCGTTCTTTAAATAAAAACCTTTATTTCAAGTGGCAACAGAAATAGTTATTCAACCTTGCAAATGTTAAACGAAGGCTATATTATACGATGTTTACTAATTACTAAGATTAATGTACCTCTATTTCAATTTATTTTTGTAAATATTTTTAAAAAGTTCAGTGTTAGCGTTTAAAACCTCAATATTAGCATTTCATAGATACGATTTAAAAGCCATGAATTGGTTAATAAGTTACATAATATCTAATTAAATGGCATAGATAAGATTGTAATACCAATTTAGATTATAAGGATATTTTATTTTAGATACTAGCTGACCCGGCAAACGTTTTGTGACACGAGAATTTTATATATTAGATAAAGCAATTTCGTATCATTGTTATAGCTACGACATCCGAGGGCGATCCTACAACCAGCCGAAACTGTGGTCTTCCCCGCTGGTGTTCGGCAACCGAGCGTACTTCCGCGGTGGCGCGACGCCCGCTGTGCTCATGATTGACAACGTGATCGCCGCGGACGCCGGCGTCTACCGCTGTAGGGTCGACTTCAAAAACTCGCCCACTAGGAACCTGAAAGTTAATTTTAGTGTAATTAGTAAGTATCTGCTTATCTTCAATTTGTTATACAATTTTGTTACCATGGTCTTTGTCGGCTGCATTATTTAACAATAACATCTTTTACTGATCGGCTTCTAGTTTTTTGAGTTAAGGGCCCGGGTTACCCTCGAAATTTTCATACATTCTTAATACCAAAATCATTTTCTCATACGAAAATATTTAACTTGTTTGAGTTATTTTTCAGCTTAAGATAGTAATTACCTAGGGTCCTGAACAAATTTTTTTTACAAAATATTTAAATACTAAAAAAAAAAATTTGTGTTTAAATATTTTTTAGTAAATTTACTACTAAATATTTAAACACCAAAAAATAGACAAAAACACTAAAAAATATAAAAATAAATATTAAATTTACTACAAAATATTTAAATAATAAAAAATATTTTTTAAAGTTTAAATATTTTGTAGTAAATTTACTATTTATTTATATATTTTTAGGGCGGCTTTTACCAAACCTTATTTAAAATAAGTTAAAACGCATTTAGTTAAATATGTTTTCATTTGTAAACACGCTTAATTTAAACTTGTTTAAGTTTGTCTTGCACCACGATGTTGAAGTTTGAAATTAACTAAACGCATTTTGGAGTGTTGCTGCATTATGTCTTGTGCGTTCCATTTCACGATTTGAGCAGTATCGTTACAAGTAATGGTATTTCACGGTTGTTTGACGAAATTCGGTTTGTTTTTTTGCGTAAAACGAGTTTTCTATCAATGGGTCAGACGCGGCCCGCAGGTAGTATCCCTTAGTAGTCTGTGGCCGGCAGCCGCCCGCGCAAGGGTTTGTTTGAGATTTGAGATGTTTGTATTGTTGTACACATGTTGTTTTGTTTCACATACTTTAGGTTGTTGTACAAACTCGTGCAGGTGTTCTGTTAATAGAGTAATCGACAAATAATTATGAGTGATATAAAAAGTGGCCCCCGTAACTTTTCCGTTTTAAACAATAATCTAGATAGCAAAATCATCGTCATCTTTTTGGCGAAATCTTCGAAAAAACTTTTTCTGCGTCAGGGTTTCAAACAAATTTGATCTTGCCTCAATAACCCTGACGTCTCAAGTTATGTTCATATACCTAGTTGACAATAATTTCTTCGTCGTCATCATCAATATCATCAAAAAGAAACTCAAATAAACTCATTAATATTCTTTTCACACATAAATTCTTCGAAAATTATTCTGGACCAAAAAATATCTAACCTCAAATTCAACTGTTAAATACGTTTAGCAGCTTAAACAGCGAAATTTGGCTATTTAAATTTGACAGATCAGTAATCATGTTTAACTTGTGGTGCAAGACAACTTGTGTAGTTAAACAGAATTTTGTGCTTAAATAAAATTTTAAACATGTTTAACCGCTTGGTAAAAGTCGCCCTTAGTGTTTTTGTCTATTTTTTGGTGTTTAAATATTTAGTAGTAAAGGTAACTGGGCATAATCTGACCCGGTTTTCGAAATATTTCCTACAGATATAAAATTACTTGTAGATTATTGAGTCCTAGCCTACATTTCATTCTGTGTGTTTTTTTTTTTTTTAAACCGTGGGAGTGTTCTAAAATCAACTATGATTCAAAATATGTGCTTAACATCAATTAAGTATTGTAATCAATAAAAACGTATTTAAGTATTGTAATCAATAAAATAACAAACGCCTTCTAACAATGTACGGCCAGGGACTAGCATTAGCTGTCTCTTTCGCACGTTTTTTTTTTTTTTTTTTTTTTTTTTTTTTTTTTTTTTTTTTTTTTTTAGATGACACTATCGTGCCTACAGATATTGATTTTGTTGAATAAAAACTATATCAATTCTACACATTTGTTTTATTTGAAAATACATCAGTCTATCACTGTATTGGTAAGAAGGAATTAGTTTTTATATTTTAGTTGCCCAACAGACTTGTATTGTTAGAGCCAGCAGATGAACACGATGAGTTTAGTTGCTCATAGACCAATTCTTCTGTGTGATTAAAGACACCCATTCAATACAATTAGTCGAAAAATGTGTTATCACTAGAGGATATCACTTATATTTTATTTTCAATTTTTGGGCAGATTCCCATCTTCCACATTGATGCGACATATATTTTCGTAAACTAGGGATGTGTATCTAAACATCCAAACTAATTTTGTTTCTGTAGGCCGTGGGTAAAATTTCCATACTAAGGTGCCCAGTGACCTTTACTAAAAAATATTGAAACACAAAAAATTTTTTTTTAGTATTTAAATATTTTGTAAAAAAAATTTGTTCAGGACCCTAGATAATTACTATCTTAAGCTGAAAAATAACTCAAACATGTTAAATATTTTCGCATGAGAAAATGATTTTGGTATTAAGAATGTATGAAAATTTCGAGGGTAACCCGGGCCCTTAAGTAACTCATTGGCGCCTTCAATTGCCTAGCGTCAAAATTAACAGGCAACAACGTTCGATAGGTAAACTCTAAAAAAACTCTAGAAACTGGATTATGTTCAGTGTATAGTAGATACGTAATGATAGATGATCATAATATTCAAAATCAATTGAAAAGAAATTCAGAATCGACCATTCATAACCTTCCACATTTGCAGTCAATGGAAACTATAAACCTTGAACTACATGAAAACTTCAAACTGTATTTTGATTTATCTACTAAAATTGATTCATGATTTTGTTTTTAGTACCACCAAATAGACCTACGATATACGACGCGAAACGAAGAGACAGAACGAAACTCGTGGAGCCATACAACGAAGGTGTTGATGTGGTACTAATTTGTGAAGTGGAAGGAGGTAAGAAATTAGTTTACTGTACCACTATATAGGGCTCCTGCACAAAACTGGGAATTCGTATCGCATCGCAAATTTCTGCGACAAAACTCGTAATAAAAATGACATTGAATTCGCACGAATTCGCAGTTATGTGTTCCCGCCCTTATTAAAAATATATTTATGTAATCAGAAAACAACTAGACCACTTATGACTTCCTCTGGCATTTAGCAATTAGAAAGCGACTAGACTCATGACTTCGATACAATATTATAACATGAACAATGCACAAATCAATTAAATGCTTTGTCTTTGTATAACTCGAAAAAGAGCTTGATAGACTTTACAAAATATAATATCGTAAAGAAAAAATGGACAGGCCATTGTGGAACTGTTATTAAGTACTAAACTAAGTCTACGCTAGTTATGATTGTTACAGAACTCTTTTTAGAACCAAAGGGTAAAAACGGGACCCTATTACTAAGACTTCGTTTTCTGTCCGTCTGTCTGTCTGTCTGTCTCCAGGCTGTAACTCAAGAACCGCTATAGCTAGACTTCTGAAATTTTCACAGATTGTGTAGGTATATCTGTTGCCGCTATAACAACAGATACTAAAAATAAAATAAAGTTAATGTTTAAGGGGGGCTCCCATAAAAGATACGTGATTTTTTGTTCTTTTTTGCTCGTAATCAATAATGGTAACAGCAGCTAGGCACTTGATATTTTCACAAAATCCTTAGTTATATTTGTAATACTTTAATAAATAATAATAAAATTAAAATAAAGTAAATATTTAAGGGGGGCTCCCATACGAAAAACACAATTTTTGTGTACTTTTTCTCTATACCGGTACGAAACCCTTCGTGCGCGAGTCCGACTCGCACTTGGCTGATTATTATTTAAATCAGATGACTGGATAGTGCGACCTGACAAAACCCCGTAAGAACAAAATTAGTTTCCTTGTACAATGTACATTTATTTATTCAAAATGTCGGAATTTTCAACTCGTTTCCTTATAGCCTTTCATTCGCCGTGGATGGAAAACACAATCTACAGTAGCATAATGACAGCTTGTCAGCTAGATTGATGAACGGGTAAACGAAAATTACATTAATTACCTTACCGTAAAACCCTGGTCATTATTGATTCGACAGAAACTCAAGTTGACAGTTTTCATTTTGGAGCCAACGGTTTTACCGTAACGGAGGGAAATGAAACACTAGAAATTATTTAGCTGGAAAACCAGACGTAATCGGTATATTTTGAAAACGGCCAGATTTTTAAAAACATAGCAGCAAAATTAACAAATTAAATTGTTCATATTTCCCTGGTATAATGGCATTAGATAATAAAGATACGCGTACAATAGTAATTTCTTTTGAAAGTTCAATTTTATTGAAAAATCAAATTTTATTTGTACTGTCATGAATCAAATAAAAACAACATTATTTCATATTATTTTTAACGCCCTCTTATCTAATCTGCATCTCCCATTACCTCGATATCACCGGGCCAGATAGTGTGGGCCTGGAATTGTGATTGTTATCGAATAAATCGAAAAACCCGTCGACCACCCATATTTACTACCATTAGTGGGTTTTTTTGTATCGTTTATAGGTCGATTGTGTGACACCTCGTTCTTATTGTTCGCATTCAACCGACTTTTTGTTATTTCATTATGTAGGTGTTCCAGTAGCGCGTGTTTTGTCAAATCACTTCAACGGTCGTAGAATGTTATTATTATTGTTATTATGCAATATCAAGTTAAAATGAAATGCTTATGTGAGGCATAATGGTTAGTATAATATTAAATTTCATTGCGCATACAATTTTTAGAATAATACCATAGATGTCTATTATTTTGTTATACTGGTCTTTCTAAAGTTAGAATTAAAAATGGTATAATGCAATGATGTTATTATGCACTAGAAATCATATTTCGCATTTAACAGTTTGTAAAGAATGTAAAACATAATTTATATTGAATACTTCTGGAACTCAGGTGTAAAACTCGTCGAAAAATCACGTGTAAACGCTGGAACATCGTTTGTTTTAAAATGTACAGGATCCTCTTGACAAGTATTTTCTTGCCATCAATGTTCGTGGACTGAGGTATTATTTGTGGTTAATTGAACTTACCTTAAGTGAACTTCAACCAAAATTATACGAGTTGCTGCATCCGTAGAGATTTAATAAACCTGTAGTCCGAATTTTGTGGTACTGCATCATCACACGCCATTTAGATATTATTTATTTAATTTAAAACTGAAAAAAGACAATCAATTGGTTTTATAGTACTTCCGCCTTGCTTTCCTAGATGGCGGTGTTAGTTCGTCCGTCATTCTTTTTAGAGAGGATAATTCATAACATTTTATCATTCCGCAAGTAAAGAATAGGGGCAACAAACTAAGAGAAGTGGGTGGGGTGGGATTTTAAATCTCTACGGATGCAGCAACTCGTATAATTTTGGTTGAAGTTCACTTAAGGTAAGTTCAATTAACCACAAATTATACTTCGTTGCTGCATCCTATGAGATTTAATAAACCTGTAGATGTTCAGCGCGTAATTGCGGAATGATAAAATACCAGATTAATTACATTAAGTTAATTAATTACGGAATTTAAAATGATAGGTATAACATTATAGACATGATAACAATTTTTATTTAATAAAGTATTGTACTTCTAAATAATAATACTACTTAATTAGTTTGGATATGCTATGAATCAGAATTTACATTAAAAATAGCTTCTGTGAAAGCTCTGTCTTGTGCTAAATCTGGTAAAGGTAAGTTATAAAACTTAGCAAAACAAAGTGATGAGCCGGCCCAGCCAGCGCATCGCTTGATGATGTCGACGGAGACTCCCGCGCGGCGCGCCGCCGACGTGGAGGCGTGTCGCGTGCTGTGCGCTGAATAAACGCCAATCTCTATGCCACTGTCCTTGAGGACACTCTTTATCCAGCGACTTATAGATTGGGAACTGGCATTATGAAAAGGCTTTCTAGTTGTTAAAATGAGCTTATCAGTAGCTGGGCCATTTCTCAGCTCTTTTGTCTTATCTAGGTACACAGATAAAGCTTTAGCTGGGGCTTGATGAATAATTATTGATAGTGATTACGATACGTGAATTTTCGGAATGAACGTCTTCTGTTCTTATGAGTGATAACGTCTGCACCCGTTGTCCCGTCGACAACGAGTTGAATTATTATATACCTAATATAATTATTATAATATTAGAATGAGAGTTACCTTTTTATAAAATTTCTAATGATAATAAGTATAGAATCTTACGGATAAAATTTAGATACGTACTCCAAAAGTTTATAAGGTTCCCTTAAAAATGAATACTTTAGGAAGCTGGGCTTACTCCTAAAAACTCCTTTAAAAAATCTTAGGATCGTTATTGCAACGGGATTTACCAATAAAATAAATAAAATAAAAATTGTTTTATTTCTGAATAGATTTTAAAAAAATGCTTTCAGAACGTTGATACTACTGGTGCCTACCACCGGTTCGGGAACTAGCCCGGCGAGAAGAACCGGCGTAAGAAACTCGCAATGATTATTAATAATGATTAGAGACAAACTAGAGTCTAGACCTATAACAATTTAACATTCCGCAACTTGCTTTTTCATTAAGTTTTTCTGTTAAAATTTAAGAATTCGTAATAATATTATATCAGCTACGGATCCTTAAAACAAATCAATATTATTAATTTGACAAAAATTAAACCAATTTGTTTTAATCCTGTATCATACTGATTAATTGTACCTCCCGATAACGGTTTTAGTATGAAATTGTCAATAGACATCTCCGGTATTCAGCGTCTTAGGTAGACTTTCCGCACAATACTGCGCACGCCAGAAGGTTTTATCTGGCCTAAAATAAATCTCGTCAGATTTGAGAAGCGATCAAAACAGTGGAAAACACGGCCGAGACACGACGGCCAGTACGGAACGACTAATTTACCAGTCGCTTCCTCTTCTATAATTTTCCTAAGACAGTATGAGCGCGAATGGCGGAAAGGCATAGAAAAAATAATCGTGCCATGAAATTGTAAAAGCAAGGATGATGAAGGCACCTGGGTCTTGTTTCCAAGAGACATAATATCTTAGCAGATAATAATATAGCACTTATTATTAAAGCACAACGCGAGTAAGTACGGTATCAGCCATCAGGTTGTCAGGTTGACCGAAGCTCAATAAGATCTTTAGTAAGTTCCTATCGTTACGTTACGTACCTAGACGCCTGGTCAGCATCTGTGTTTTTATATAAATAAGAAGCAAATAAATTATATGCGTTGTTTCTCGCACTACTGCCATATATCTCTCGCGATTTCATTGAGATGATGAAATTGAATACTTCACATTATAATATTAATATAATATAAGATAATATAATTATGGCAGTAGTATTATTTATTCTTAGTAAGACATTTAAAATATTATCACAACGATGAAATGAAAAATGATTTCAATCCCTAGGCAGCCAATAATTCGAGATAATTGATATGATGGCGAGCTTCATCCGCAGACTAATGGCATCTAGTTACTACTCCGTCGCACGCGGCGCCCCAGCCGGTGAGTGACGAGTCTGTGAAGATCTCCAGCTCGTATAAACTTGTGTTTATTCTATTAAAAAGCTTACTTTATTCTATTAAAAACAATATTGCACCACCAACTGGTGGTACACATTTTTTGTGGTTTTACAGGCATGATGGAATCAAAATTATTATTACATTTTTGTGAAGCTAAAAACTTCTCGTTCAAAGTATTTAGTACGCGGCCAGTTGTATCCAAGAATATACAACTACACGGCTGTATGCTATTGCTGGTCATGCTGAAATTAAAGTGCCAATGAACTTCGCGAAATCGCGCTTTGTTATGGATTTCGTTGGCTAGTTAGAAAATTTCTGGAGTAACTGCATGACTTGAGTATTTAATATTATGTCAAAGCTAATATAATATCATTGGTCAAAGCCAATAAATCTACAAAGTTGTGAAGGCGTCATACTAGTTTTCTCAAAGTTGATAATAAAACCTAATTGTTTCAATTTTGACCTTAATATATAATATAGTAGCATAATCTTTAGATTTCGATTCGAATTTCGACCACTAGATGGCCCTGCTTTCTTGACCACATAAAAAGAGGCTTTTGAAGCTTTACAAATATAAATGGCACAGAACTTAAGCCGTACAGGAAGGCAGTTAAATTCACAAAGATTATCATGAAATCGAAATCTCAAAAAATAATAATAATAAATTTATGTAATGTATGAATCGGCACACCGCACAAGCAATTCCTTGAGATCGATTGAGATATTTTGAGATTGAGATATGAGGAATATAGGCATTTGAAAAGACCAATTTTATAGCAGTGCGAATATCTTCCATTTTAAAAGTTGATTACGTGCACATTAGAAATGTATTTAAGTAATTTTGAGTTGAATATAAATCTTAACCCACCGATACTTTTCGGTGTAAGAAAAATGTATGAAATAAATTGGTCTGGCAAATTTTCATTACATACTGAAATAGCACCTAATTGTTTGAGTTCACTTATTGCTTTGCTCATCTGACTCTTTGTAAAAGGTGGATTACTTGGTTCCACACGTTGGTAAGGTGGCTTACAGAAGGGACTTATAACTCAATGCAGAAGGGTATTTTATAATATCCTTTAGCATAAGACAGCACTGCACCGTGCTGTCGGAGGTTATTAGAAGCCAATTGCGTAAAAAGAATTGGATGCGGCCAGCGTGAGGTACCTCTAGTAGCGGCGTCTCCTGTCGTTGCTCGGTCTGGCGCTCGCGTAGGGGCGGCCGCGGCGCGGGGGCTGCTGGGCCCTCCTCGCCGACGTGTCGACGGCTGCGGCTCGTGCGGGCGGGCTTCGCCACAAGCGACTCCTTGTATTCCTTAGCCAAACCATCGACCAAGATTTTACCCCAACGTTCAGAGAGTTCGGTGGGAATGCGTTCGCCTAGGGCTTTCTCTGTTTTATTGGCCTTGCCAAGAATATTTAGTATTTCAAGTGGTAACCTGGGAGTAGATTCTTGGTTAGGATCTACTGGTACGGTGGCTTCTGGTTGGCTCAGCGGCGCTGATGTCGGCGGTGCGGCCTGCGGCGACACCGGTGCAGGCGCGGCCGACTCCATATAATCCACGTCTTTGACGTCGGCTAAAGATTGTGGAGTTCCACAGCAAGATTGAGCCTCCCGCGCGTCGATGTCTTCATCGCGCCTTTTGTCGTCGGATGAGTGCTCGTTATCGCAGCGGCCTTCCCGGGAGGAAGACGCTGATGACTCGGATCTTGTCCGGTGTGAATAAGCAAAAGCATAAAGTTGCTTTCAGGATGATATCACGTATCATCACGACTCAGTTTGTAACCTGGATAATATCGCGTATTACCCCATTAAGGTACAAAAGGTTGACTATCTAGTTAATATCACGTATTAACCCTTAAGATAGTCCTTTTTTAACGTATCGTTACCATGCCATAGCTGAGAACAAAGAAAAAATTCATAATATTTTTAAAAATTAATGCGGGTAGTTTGGTACCTTTCCCTTTGTTGCAGCGTAATTTTACTTCCAATCGCCGTATTTTGCGGCGAATATGTTCGTAATCATCCTTATTCTTCCTTTTTCCAATATTATTCGGCGATTTACACTAATTATAACACTTTAACACTGTAGAAATTAATTTAAAAAAGGATAACGTGTTGACGATGCCGCACACGAAAAACGAATGACGGACGAACTAACACCGCCATCTAGGAAAGCAAGGCGGAAGTACTATAAAACCAATTGATTGTCTTTTTTCAGTTTTAAATTAAATAAATAATATCTAAATGGCGTGTGATGATGCAGTACCACAAAATTCGGACTACAGGTTTATTAAATCTCATAGGATGCAGCAACGAAGTATAATAGCTTCGAGTCGTTATTTAAAAACATTCAACCTTTTGTACGTCTGATTTATTTCCTGTAACAAAATGCTATTATACCTATAACAGGACGCAATACAATATGATGAATCACAAATCATAATCATCTATACATAATAATTATAATAAATAATAATATCTAAATATAATATTATATAAATCAATGGTGACTGACTGACATAGAGTGAGTTGCATCAACCTACTTTAACCATAACAAAATTTGAAATCAACTGTCAAACCCCTAGCAAAAGTCGCCACATTTGACGATAACCTTAACCTTAACTTTAACTACGCTTCTCGTGCAATTCACCCATAGTGATCTATCAACGTACAGCCAAAACCACTAGACGGATCGGGCTGAAATTTGGCATGCAGGTAGATATTACGACTTAGGCATCCGCTAAGAAAGAGTTTTGATCAATTCTACCCCCAAAGGGATAAAATAGGGGATGAAAGTTTGTATGAAACTTGGTCAATTTTAAACCGATCGGGCTGAGACTTTGATGCCTAATTATTGATAATAATACTTAATGCGAGCGAAGCCGCGTGCAAAAGCTAGTTACAATAATAATTTTAATATAATATCAATATTATTTTTTATTTTATAAAGAAAAAAAGCGGTGTTAACTGAGGTGCACCAAAAATCATAATATTATCCCCATCCCGTTGACAAACAACAAAAGTTAGGTTTTTCATATCTGAGTGCATACAATATGATATATAAAATTATTCATGTAGATAGTAGGTATCTGCTGCTTCTATCGAATATTTGAGCACATACATTGTACCTAAACAAATTTTGTTCTACGTAACTCAGTATGCGATGTTGCATCTGCGTTTTGCTGTGTCTGAGCAAAGAAGGCGCTTTGCATACAAATGCATATCTTTGGCAAAATAGATTTCAGTTTTATACCAAAGAAAAAGATTTCTCGGGGCGATAAACTATCGTGATAGCCCCCATCAAATGCAAAATGGCAAAAGGTAAATTTCATTGAATCAGTATTCTGTAGAGCTTATCTAGTTTTATTGGTTATGAATAATAATTGCGATAAAGAAGAAAATCTAAAAACAGAATTTATTTACATGGCATAATATGATTATACGTTTGAAATATTAGTATCAGTATATGAAAGTCTACATGCGATGCAAATCCAAATCTTTGGTATACATTATTTAGTGATAAAATCGGCCAAGTGCGAGTCAGACTCGCGCACGAAGGGTTCCGTACCGTTGTAAAGCGAAAAATTTATGTTTTTTGTATGAGAGCCCTCCTTAATTATTTAATTTATTTTAATTTTATTATAAAAGTGCCTACCTGTAATTGCCATTATGGATCACGGGCAAAAAAGCTAAAAAATCATTTTTGTTGTATGGGAACCCCCCTTAAATAATAACTTTATTTTGTTTTTAGTATTTGTTGTTATAGCGGCAATAGAAACACACAATCTGTGAAAATTTCAACTCTCTAGCTATTGCCTATTACCGTTCTTGAGTTACAGCCTGGAGACAGACAGACCGACGGATAGACATCGAAATCTCAGTAATAGGGTCCCGTTTTTACCCTTTGGGTACGGAAGACTAAAAAAGTGAAATATTATGTAAAAGAAATACTTCTAATTTTTTTCTATTTCAGGTCGGCCTAGACCCCGGGTCACGTGGTATCTGGAGAACGTGGTCATTGATGACTCGTACGAGCAGAGAGCTGATGGGATCACAGTCAACACCCTCACCTTCCCCAACGTTGGAAGGCAGCACCTCAACGCGAGACTCGTCTGTCAAGCGTCTAACACCAACCTCGCCCCACCTGAAACCAAAGTTTTAATCTTAGATATTAATTGTAAGTTTTTTAGTTTTACGTTCCGTATTTGAAGAATATGTAAGGCGATTTATTTTTAGAATATCTATTCGAGTAAGGATTGACAATCGATAAAAAAGGAGGAGGAAAATCTGTCTATCTTTGTAGCTTCTGATAATATTCCGAAAAGGAATTTCCAATGTAATATCGGGCAGGCCTTAAGATTATTTCTAAGTTTCACGTTTGATTAAACAAGCGATAAATTCTTTGATTTCTTTTGAGCTAGCTGCCTGTCACGAGATTCGAGGATTCATTTCTCGGAAGGTTTCCGAAAAGATTTTGAAAGTATCAGGTCAAATATATGGCGAACTACTGAAACTGAAAGCTAGCGAGGTATCTTTTTTGCAAATTCGTACTTTTGTGAAACCTAAGATAGCGTGAAAAATAAAACTACGAAAAAGGAAATTCTAAAGGCTTTACAATATTTCATACAAATTAAATAAAACTCCAGTTTATTATTAAAAAAAATTGCTGGAACATAAGCGTTTTTAATAAAATTTTAAAACCAGAACTATTTACTGTAAAACTTTTTTAGGTATTTATCATTCATTATAAAAAAAATCTGACGCCAATCGGAACAAAACCTCTGCGGTTTATTGATGAGGGTGGTGGATTAAACAATATTAGTTATTGGAATTGGTGTGATATGATAAGTGTTGACCAGTATCATTAAATTAATTTAATAATATAATATAGAGGTAGTAGTGATGTTATTGCAAAATATGATATTGTTCTCTATGTCCTCTATTATCATAATTTTATTCACATGTACCCGTTTAATGGTAGAGGGCTAGAGGCATAGTGTGACAAATCGTGTTTAATTTACAGTGAAACCGATAACAGTGAACATATTGACCAAAGAAAAGCAAGTATCAGCGGACAAAAGGTACGAAATCGAGTGTAAGACGACCGGCTCTCGACCTGAAGCATCTGTCACTTGGTGGAAAAATAACAGGCAGCTCAAGCGAATGGCGAAAAATGTAAGAAATTCTCCCTTAATTATTATTGGACATTCCTTACGCCCATAATGATGTTCATTATTGTTTTCGTGACATTTTTTTTGTGAACACAAAAGATCTTGATATCCCCTTTTCTTTTGTTTGTATTGTTTTGTTAATTTCTTGCTAAGAGAGGGTGATTTTTTTAATGAAAGCGACCAAGACATTAATGATAATTTTAATCATATTTTATATTTCTTTTAATTGCTTCTTTTTCTTCGATGTCTTTTTAACGTAATTAAGGATGCTGGCATGCGTAAGAACCATCATTATTTTCACGAGTGTAAACCAGTATTACGATTCTACGACGATCACTGATTAGATTCCGTTTCAAAAAGGTAATTTAAGACACTTAAATAAAGCCAAATATATTTTTAATATCTTGTAATTACCGAGCAAGAAGCTTTTTGTGACATTAATATAAATGTAAGCCGTTTTAACTTTTATCTGAGTCTTACATAAAAATAAATAACGTTGTGCAAAATATCGCTTCATGGAACCAAGCGTTTTTGATTGAAGAAAGATTAAATAAAGTCAGAAAAAGATTTCGAATTCTTTTAATTCAAGATTTTTTTAAAGAATTTTTGTAAAATAAAGGAAATCTGCTTAGGCATATTATGCATAGGCAGAAGAGCTACAAAATTAAATATTATTAGATATTTAAATGATATCATAAATAAAGTCATGGTAATTTTCAATTTTTAATATTATCCACGTTGTAAATAGGTATAACGTTTATAGTAGTTTTAGGCCCTGAAAGTGTATGCAATGACTAATGATATTTTTTGCACGGTTTGCCCTACACATACACAAAAAGTGTGCTAATCAATGGCCTAATTGTTTAACAAAGTCCCTAGATAAGGAATTATAATATTAGTATACTCTTTTCAGTACATGAACAGTCCAAATGCTAAAAATATGATATGACATTTTTTAATTACAGTAGAATGTCGATATTATACAGAACGAATGTTAGATACTATAACAGTAAAGGGTATTTAATTAATTAGATGCATTTTACAGTTCTCTGAAAACAACGAAACGCTGAGCGTACTCAGTCTCGTGCCGGGAGTGGAGGACGACGGAAAATATTTGACGTGCCAAGCTGAGAATAAGCACATACCTGATTCCACTATTGAAGACAAATGGAGGCTAAATGTACACTGTGAGTAGACGATTCTATGTTTTATTAATGCCAGTATAGAATTCAAAATGCTCTGGATCTGAATTTAAAGCGAGATCATCAAAGGGTTTATCTCGACCTGAGCTGATGAAGATATATAATCGAGTGCAAAAAGCAAACGTTTCAATGGATTCTCTCTTTCAGTTTATAATTTAGTTTCCAGTGGAAGAAGTTTTATGTTAAGGGGGCGACTAACCCAAAATTTTTGATTTTATAATAAATGATCAAACGAACTTACCAAGTGAAGTTCGATCATTATTATATGAGTCGCTTCATTCAAAGATATATTAACCAAGTAGTCCTTTGTCTATCTGCTAGGCAATCGCGTTTTTTAAAGACGTATGTAGGTAGTTGAAAAAATGACTTCCCATCCCGGCCACTAGCTCCTCGACGCGCCTCATTATGTTTAGAGAGAGGTAATGCAAAAAATCTTTCTTTCTTTCTTTGGGTACTGCAGCAAACATAGTTTCTTGCAGACTGGGTGGGAGGGAGATTATATCTTTGAATGAAGCGACTCATATAATAATGATCGAACTTCACTTGGTAAGTTCGTTTGATCATTTATTATATTTCTTCGCTTCATTCTTCGATATATTAACCAAGTAGATTTTCAGAGTAACGAAAGAAAGATTTTTTACAAAATACTTAGAATTTATATATACTTATATTATACATTATGAATAGTAATCATTATATTCGAGAAAAAATTTTTTTTTTTTAACATTATGCCCATAAATAATAATAATAGTCGAAACAAAACTTAAGAGACCTCTATGGTTTTGTGATTCAAATGATAACGTACTGGGATCATGGTGATTAAGATTATATAACTGATTCAGCGAAACTTTGTTCGTCGATAAAATTATGGCTTAGGAAAATAGCGAAAGTATTGGAGTCACTAGTTCTGCCTGTCGACTGTCGTCTTACTAATAGGTCCAGTATCAATCCCCGTGTCGGCGCTCGACGTGTCAACGCCGCGCCGCTCTCGCACAGCACCTGCTTTATCCAGCGGCTATTACCGAATGGGAGGTGGCTGTTCTGTGCAGAGCGTTAAACCCGTACTGTAGCATTATCCTATTTAGTATAATCTTGAATAACCATCGCAGGGCGTAATAACTTAAATATTATAACTTCTTCTTCTTTTTTTTTTTATAAAAGAGTTACATAATTTAAGAACATCCGATCACGCTCAGGAGTTTGTCTTTGTAATATAAATTTCGAATAATTTAAAAGTTAAAACCGTATTTTTTATTTTGCCAAGTTTTATTATTAGGCAGAAAGTTTTAAGTCAATGATCAGTATTCAGTAGGTACAGAGTGCAAGAAAAAACAAATAATTTATAAGTGGATCCTGGGTACTACACTAGGTACTCGGGTATGGGCTAGGAATTAGAATGTTTACCGGAAAGCTTCTTTCAAAAGACACTTTAAACATTCATCTAAGCCAATGTCACCATCCAATAATATCAACATTGTTCATAAACAATGACAGTGCACAGTGACATGGCTGTAGAAGATATCGTTTTACAGCCATTGTCAAATTGTTTGGCAAGGTTCTGATAAAGCAGACGAAGATCTCTGTAATAAGTCTATTAACTAATGAGATTGAAGAGAGTATTTACCTAAAATCTAAGTCGAAGTAGAGCATTTTAGAATAAATTTTAAGGCGTCTACTGTTATAACTCATAACTGTGTCCGGCCCTGTGGTCGTCGACTCGTCGATAGTGTGATTATTGCATATTACAAATTACAATTACAATATGATTGAAATTAGAGAATATTGTGTTCTCGGTCCAGCAGGATAAATATTTATACTTACACTTATATTATTCAAGATTAAGTGTCATTATGTTATCGTATTTATCATTGCATTTATTTAGCATTAATAATTTTAATTGCTGAAAACCAGTTGCATTCCGCGACGGGGGTCAGAAATCAGGTGTCAGAACACCTATCAGTTGAGGTAGCTCACGAATAGTACACTGATTTAACTGTTCTATATTATTTCGTTTTTAATAGGCTTATATTATTATTATATAATATATCTAATATGTAGGTACATAAAATTCTCGTATCACGGTGTGCGTAGTTGAACTCCTCTGAAACGGCTCGACCGATTTTCGTGAATCTTAGCGAGCATATCGGCTAGGGTTGAGAATCGGACAACGTCTAATTATTTTTATATTGATGAGTGTATTTTTGAATAAATAATAGTAAAATGTTACAACTCGAGACTGACGGCGACCATTGTTTGTACGATGGGATAGCAATCATAGACGTCATGGTGACATACTTACTAAGTCACTTCAATAAAATAATATGGGCAAAATACTTTATATGGTATAACAACATTTGCCGAGACATCTAGTTATGTTATAATAATATGTATTGTAAGCGTTAAGACTTAAATATTTACATATTTGTTGTGGATTTAATACACCCATGGCACTATTAACAATAAAACTTAAACAAAAAAGGGGCGCATGAGGCTGCGCCTAGAACACTGGTATTGCGAAAGCGTGGTAAGGCTAGTAGTGATAAAGCCTTCTACGCCTGATCTGGTTTCCTTCTTTATATTTTTTGTGAGAATAAATGTAAGCGCACTGCGCATCTGATAGTCTGTACGTCAAGACTTGAGGCTTTAAATCTTTCAATCGAATAGTGAGTTAATAGGAACCAACAAGTAGCTGGCTTTTAAATCAATTTTTGACAGATATCCACTTTTGGATATTGCCTCGAAAGCCATACGGTAATTTTCCAAATTAACATGTAAAATAATTATTTAGAAATAAACTTACGAAGTGGATTCAAATTGAAAATAATTTTAAAAAAATTGTATTTAAAATATAATACAATATTTAATAGTTTGAAGAAAGGAAAATCTTTGAAATAAGGTAATCTTCGGTGGAGTTACACGAAGATATAGTTTTAAATTCTAATAATAATTTATTGATGTCATGATGTATAATACATTAAGCCAGTGGCCCCCAACCTGTTGTTGTTTTTGGAACGAAGTTCCCTATTTATTTATTTTTTAAGCGGGCCACAAACTTGTTTTGGTCTTGGTGTCGTGGGCCGCAACAAACATTTTTAGGTTTAAAAATAACGTTCAAAATCAACGATTTACTAGTGAACAAAAATAATTTACGAGTTACGACTTTCACGATTACTGCTGGTGGGCGTGAATTTCAAAATGCTTTAACATCACGCGGGCCACAAATAAAGTTCCGGTGGGCCGCAGGTTGGGAATAATAATTATAATAGTAACATCTATAAAATATGTATAAAAATGACTGTTAGCTGCACTACGGCTGCGGTGTTGAGCATTTGTTCGTCTCAACGTTCTTCGAACTCGAAGGGGGTTGATTGTAGCGTTACAATACTAGTGGCGCCAGCCGACGGTTACCACAGTCCACATCTCTCCCCCCCCCCCCTCCTTGACGGGTAACGGGAAGGGTTTGTCAGAGCCCGAAAAGTACCCGATTGATGATGGAATGTACTAATTTGTCTCTGAGAACAAATACTGGAATTATCCAGCGAAACCATAATAATCTCGGTCTGATATAACAAGGCTTATAATCTTGTCTTGTCTGATAGTATATTATCTGATAAGTCTGATAATAATTAATATCGAGATAAGTTAGATACTGGCGATAACTGATAGGTCTTATAATTTCGAGACATTGTCAGGTAAAATCTATAATGATAATAATCGATCGAAATAGAATCGAGCTGCAACACTTATTAGCAGGAATGTTTTATAAGCAATAGCTTATCTTAATCGTCTTTGTGATCCTTTAAAATCATAATCTGGCGAACCCAACAAGGGTTCACCTAACGTCAGTAGAAGCTCTGGATCTATCCGGATCTGGTCCAGTGCCGGTGGGTCAGAATCGACCGTTGGCACCTGGTTTAGGAGTGGGAAAACTTCTGGTTTATTCGTAACCTGATCGACCCGTATATCGGTCACTTCTAATTATATTTCCCAGATAGTCTGGTCTTAGTGACCTAAAAAAATTATTGGGGTAGTTATATTGTTCGTTATAATCGACTTATTTGTCATATAAATTAATATTATGTTACAAAAAATATTGAGGGTAGTAACTATCACGTTACGAAGATATTAAATAAGTTTCGTTATACACTCGCGGTGTATCCCGAATCCCAACATTGGTGCAAAATTTATTTAATAATAATAGTTACATACCGTCAGACATAATAAATTATAATCGTAGTTCTATATTTAGAACAAAAGGTGTGCGGGACGCGCATTGGTTGTTAACTGATAAGACTCGCAGTCAATGTAGTTATTAGCTCGAAATATTTTTGTATAAAATGGTAAAGATAATATTATAATAATTATGTAGTTCTATTTATAGAACAAAGAGCGCGGGGGAACGCGCGGTAGTTGCTCATTTTTATTTTTAAACATTGTCGGAGACTCCCAGTTAATCCATACTTTATGTTGATTTAAAGAATAACAATATATTTTAAATTTAACTAGTAATTAACTCGCAGTTAATCATCTCAAACCAGCCAACATATATTATAGTTCTATTTTTAGATATAACATCGTCAGAGACTCGCAGTCAATTCCGATGCATAAGAATTGCGTTTAGAGACTCGCAGTCAATCCACACATTATGGCGGTTTATAAAATAACTCGCAGTTGATTCAGACAAACCGGCCAATATATAGCTATTTTTATAGAAAAGCTGAAAAAAAAACATCGTCAGAGACTCGCAGTCAATTCCGATGCATATAAATTGTGTTTAGAGACTCGCAGTCAATCCACACATTATGGCAGTTTATAAAATAACTTAATATAATTAAGTACTTGCAGTAATTAACTTGCACTTATTTCCCCCAATCGGACAAACGTATAGTTCTATTTATAGAATAGGTAAAACATCGTCAGAGACTCGCAGTCAATTCCGATGCATATAGATATAGATTGTGTAAAAGGACTCGCGGTCCAAACACACTGTACTTATTGACTCACAGTCGCAGTACATGCCGGTTAATTAAATAATTGCAGATGTTTCCCCCAATCCGGCAAACATATAGTTCTATAATAATTATTATATTTATAGAACAGATGAAGCATACATAATATTATAGATTGTGTATAAAGACTCTCAGTCCAAACACATTGTACGTTTATTGACTCGCGGTCGCAGTACATGCCGGTTAGTATTGAATATAATTGGCTCGTCTTGGCCTCGGTAGTGCCTGCCGTTTATTTAAGTATTTAATAGTACTTACATGTATTTTCTTGTTACACGATAAAATAACACTGATTTTAATTACAACACTGACTCAATCATCTTAAAAAAATAACCAATTTTCGTCTGAGCGCTGCGCTTTGGCATGGTTACTTAGTATACGTGCACGCGTTGCCTCGCGTTAACAAAGAATGAGGCGCGTCGAGGAGCTAGTGGCCGGGATGGGAAGTCATTTTTTCAACTACCTACATACGTCTTTAAAAAACGCGATTGCCTAGCAGATAGACAAAGGACTACTTGGTTAATATATCGAAGAATGAAGCGAAGAAATATAATTCATTTTTATACTTGAAAATAAGCCCCGAATTGTTTCATTTTCTAAAATTAGATACTAGATTATATTTCCAAGAATCTGATCTGAGCAAAAACACGATATCTTATCTCGATAGAAAAAAATCACAAAGATGCATCTAATTTTCACGAATTTTTCGTTTATTGCCGTAACCGTGCATTTTAACACATTGTTACATAACATTCTATTATTGAGAGACCGACCTAATGGATTTTTAGAATGTTGTATATTTATCGAGTTATTGAGAAAAACTAATTTGGCGATGAATCCGCGTCGTCCTTTTTCACCGGGCATAATATGAAAGACGGGCATGAGTGTTAAGAGAGGACTATGTTTTTGGGTTAGGCGCCCTCTTAAGATTAATCTTTCTCTCTTTTTATTTAGTATTGCTTTATAAGTAAAAAATGTGTGGCACTTGGGAACTGCCGTAATGTGTAGCATTTTTTACCAACTTGTGTTAATTTAAAATTATAATTCGCATTCGTCTAGAGTCTAGACTCTAGTCACACGCACACAAACACCGTGCCGAAATCTGACGAATCAAAACTACGTTAGACGATGCCGATGTTAGGTTTATTGTCGTTACGGAATTTCTTGATTAGGTCGCCGCGCTCAAAGCCTGTGATAAAAGCTAGGCAATAGCTTAAAAAATTATAATGAAAAAAGTACACGCTCTGCTGCCTACCTCTTTCTGTCATGGGTTTTTTAGGGTTCCGTACCCAAAGGGTAAAAACGGAACCCTATTACTAAGACTTCGGTGTCGTCTGTCCGTTTGTCTGTCTCCAGGCTGCATCTCAAGAACCGCTATAGCTAGACTTGTAAAATTTTTACAGATTAAGTCTGTTGCCGCTATAACAACAAAATATACTAAAAACAAAATAAAATTAATATTAAAGGGGGGCTCCCATACAAAAAAATACAAATTTTAGCCTACTTTTGCTCTATAACGGTACGGAACCCTCCGTGAGCGAGTCCAACTCGCACTTGGCCGATTATTTTAATATTATGCCAGACAAACACAAGCAGACTTAGGGCCTGTTTCACCACTTTCTGATAAGCGCCGAATAGGCTATCCACCAATTAACTTGACAGATCAAGTATGGAGAATCTGTCAAAAAAGTTGTGAATAGCCTATTCGGCACTTTATTAGGAAGTGGTGAAACAGGCCCTTAGCGCATAGTGTATATTTTCTTTGCCCTTAGTGTAGTTATTCGCAGTATAAATATTTTTATAATTACCTAAAAGTGGACGGGGAAATTTATAAGTACAGACCGTACGTAATAAGTAATTACTAAGTAAAAGAAAAACAAATTTAAATAAAGTTAAATTAGCTTTTTATCAATTGTGTCTTGATTAAATGATTAAGAAAGGTCAACTTAATTAACTTCCTAATTAAGTAGATGCAGTTTTCAAACTAAATTATTTGAAAGGAAACTGTAAAACGGCAAGATACGAAATTATTATTTTTATGTTTTAATTTAAATATCTATCTTGTATGATATATTTAGATATGTGTTTATTCATTAATTATGATTTGCATGAATAAAGATTGGTAAACGCGGACTTTTGTCTTATCAGAAATATAAGAGCTCCTTGTGACCCACACGAATTTTTTTACTGCAAGACTATGATTAATGTAAAAAAATGTAATACTGAACAATAATTTTATTTTTGAACGCCTACAAAATACATAATATTATATACCTACTATTATAGAAGGGCAAAAGGAAACCATTTATTAAGAGGTTGCTCTCCTCTTTTGTATGCGATGTCGCTTTATTACAGCTGCCGTGCCAGAATGATAAATTGAAAATGATAATATCGACAAAGACGAAATTTAACATATGATCGCCTTCAAAGGTTGAGTGTAATATTTTTTGATAGACAGGCTTTCACTTTCCTTCGTCGTCAGGTGAGTTTATACCTGGAAAAAGGCTCGATAAAAAAGGATCAAGATCCTTTATTACACGAAATAAACAACCGACTTGTACGTTATACAGGGTGTAACAAAAATAAGTGATCATACTTTAGGGTGTGTACGTGTTCCTTGTAGAGAGATCACTGTGAAAGTAGCAGCTCTGAAAGACCAATTTTTTCACTTTTGTATGGGGAACTTTTGACCCTCGGGCCCTTGCCCATACAAAAGTAAAAAAAATCGTCTTTCAGCGCTGCTACTTTCACAGAGAACTCTCTACAACACGTATACACCCTAAAGTATTATCATTTATTTTTGGTACACACTGTATAATAATAATACAATATAGGCTTCAAATTATTTATTTTAATTAAGAGTAAATTTTTACTAGATAATTAATTACTTTAAGCATTAAATAAGCTAAAATTTATAACATACCTCTTCGTTGCCCAGATTATTATGTTTATTTTAATCCACAAAAGGCTTGCAAAAAGACAAATGAGGTTAATCCTAATCTTATTTCCAAATCTCTCTGAACTTTAAACTCGCTGATTTAGGTGGCCCTACGAACGGTAGACATTGATAATAATCAAATTCGGCAAAAAATATTTTTATATCAAAATTTCAAGAAGCAGCTGAATAGAAAGATAACATTTTGTAACGTACCTATACAAATTGTGAAACTCATGCTATTGTTTCTAAAAGACGAATATAAGAAATCAAGAAAACACGAGGACAGAAAGATAGATCAAAGGCTTAACTATAAAAAGAAAACATAAAATACCTCATTACTTTCCATTATTTAATGTCATTTTAATAACACTACCAAATATATTATAGGACACGTCTGCGACTTAATTTTGTTTCTACGCTAGAATATACAAGGAAATATTAATGTTCCGTATGCATTATGAATTATGCAGTATGAAATTAACGAATTTGTTTGAATTTCCATTGTTGGTTTATAATGAATGAAATGTAATAACTTACAAAAAAAATTCAAAGTTTTACAGACGTTACCTAATAAAATGTCGTTTTATTATGAAAATGAATTTGGTTATTATTCTTGTAGTAAGATTCTATTAGTAAAATCGAGTACCATTTAGCGATTCAAACAACGTTGCTTTATAATAAAGATGAAGATTGAAGATGTTTCACGATTTCCTTTGTTTTCAATTTCGACATAATTCGAAATGTGCTATTCAAAAGTAACCCAATTAAAAATTTTTCAACTTTTGCAAAACACCGAGTCGACAGCAGACAAACCCTTAATAAACTCAAGTCTTAAGCCGCATTAATTATCACGAAATTAGAACTGAAATGCTAAAATTGTCAGAGTTTATTACCTTCAAACTTTATATCCTCCCTATTAAATATTACGATCCGGCCGCCTTGAAATACTTTTTGCACCTTATTAATTATTCCGCACAACGTTTCACAAGACTACCCCATCAACCCTCCGATTTCAAATAGTGTACAAAAAACGTTAATTAATTTTGAAATTCAATTACCACATTTTTGCTCCAGGTAGGAGGACTATTAATATCAGGCTACTTTTTTCACAGCCTTATTTTATATTCTCAGCCGACACAAGAACTTTAAATACCTTTAAAAATACTGTAGTACAGATAAGGGCGTCGATTTGAAATAGTATGTGGACGATTTAAGTTTAATATAATTATTGCATGTTGCTTACATAGCATGATTCTAAAGATGCATTAGCTCAGATATTCGCCACGCGCCAAAACATTGCAGAATAGTGAGTAATTGTATACTTGAATGACAGACTTTTTATTTTTCAGATGTGCCAGTAGTTGATTTGAAAATGGGATCCAATTTAAATCCAGACGAAATAAAAGAGGGGGATGATGTATATTTTGAATGTACCGTTAAAGCTAATCCCAAAACACACAGACTAGTCTGGTTTCATGATGTAAGTATACTAGTTATACTAAAGAATAAGGAATATGAAAAGGTATTTCAATAAATCAAAACAATAATATTATGTTCATACATAGTTTATACAATCCATAATTAATATTATAAATGCGAAAGTGTGTCTGTCTATTCGTAATCTCTTCACAACTAAACCCCTTAACCGAATTTGCTGAAATTTGGTATGGAAATAATTTCCCAGAAAAGAACATACAAAGATAATACAGTTTATCACGGAAAATATGTGGTTCGCGCGCAAAAAACAAATTTTATAAACTTTTTAAGAAATAATAATTCAAAAATAATAATTGAAAAAATATTGCAGAACACTGAAATATTTCACAATGAAGCAGCAGGAGTGATATTGAGTGCACAAAGTCTTGTCCTTCAAAGCGTGACGAGAGCAGCAGCTGGGGACTACACTTGTATGGCAGCGAACAGCGAAGGAAAAGGAACGAGCAACCCGGTGTCGCTGCTAGTCAGATGTAAGTCATTCTTCAAGTAATCTCTTAGCAGACGAGCTTACAGATTGCACTTCGTCGCACTAAGCTAAGAATTTAGTACCGGCTTAAATTTAGTTAGCTCTTTTGTTCAAAAATTTTACTTGAGTAAACTTTAATTCTTCAGGACATTCAGTTACTGATAGAAAAATCTAAAAAAGCATTACAGATTTTAGTTTTTCATTTCAAATTCATAAATATTCTTCGCATACAGATCTAGCTATAATATTGATTTTAGTCGTTATTTATTTGTTTAGTAAATTGGAACATTAAGTCTAGGGTTGATATCGGATGCACATCGATCGGTGCGCCACATTTCGTGTTATTACAGAGAACAAATGTGAAAGATAAAAACAACAGTTTTATTGGTGCTGAGCAATGATTGGATTTTATGAATTGTAATTGGATTCTTGTTTTTATTCTTTCCAGCTGTTGCTGAAACAATTTGATATTCTAATTGGATACTTTTTTGTTTGATTCGATTGGTGTCCGAAGAGTATTAAGCGAATGTTTTAGCAATTTAAATAGTGCCATTGGATTTTCAATTACGGGCTCAGTGACTAAAACAACAAAATATAATATAAACACCAATAGTGCTATATTATATACCAAACGCGTTGGAATTTTACCGGAAATGTGTACAAAGTATACTCTTTAATAATACCAATCAAAAAGGCATATGTAACGAATACGTCGACAAACAGAATATTCAATTATTTGATGTAGACGTAAAAAATTTAGAAAAAAAAATTTAAGACTCTTTTTGACCAGAACTTCAAGTTGTCCCTTAAAAAAGAGTCATAATTAATAATTAACAAAATGGATATTTTGTCATATAAAACTAGTCGCCATAATGATTTTAATCTCTGTATAAAACCTAGTTTGTACCAAAGCACGGTAATGAATTAAATTTCCATCGTATGACGCAAATAGGATTTTTTCATAAAACTAACTTCAAAACTCCATTCTGATATTATTTCAAAGCTAAGAGCAAAGTCACGGATTCCATAAAGAACATTTCAACTTTTAAAGCGACCGTGCCATAATTATTAGCTAAACTTTCAAAGATTTTCTAGTTTAATATCAATCCTACTTTTAGTAGTTTTCTTTATTTTATCGAACTAACTCTTCCGGTTCTTCCCAGCTGAGTCTCGCGATTTTGTTTTAACGATCTTGTTATTGTCATTTAAGAATTTGTCTTGTTTTATACAGTTTCAATTGTTGTTGAGAACTTTTAATAGAATGTAAAGTGATAGCTTGACTTTTCTCTCAGTAAAGATTTTATATAACGTTTCTTGATTGTGAAACTTTCGCTGCGATGTTTTCATTTTCTTTTTTTATTTTGAATAAAAATCTTTGTGTTTTTGTGTGAAAAAATAGTAGAAACGAGCAACCATATATTTTAAGCATAGCATCTTTTGCTGTTTCATTTAAAGAAGCGCAATATTTACTACGTAGCCATGACTACATTTTACTTAGTTCTTCGTACAAGTTTACCTCAAAATTATTTTTGTTTTTCTGGTTTATGTGCGAAAACTCGTAAGATTACGGTATTGTATTCATACGGATACCGGACTTTATTATTGCATTTGTATCGGTATTTGTTATTACATCGGCTATGTCATATTAAGATGGAAAATCTATGAAAACATCTAATAGACTATTCTTGTTTAATATTGTACAAGTAAAAGATGGAACTATAAGAAACCTTGATTAATTATAGAACATAGTTTCTAGAACATATTGTAGTTTCATAATTATAATATAAGTATAATTAGACTAGTCACTTTTAAATATAATAAAACAATATTATTATAATTTTACTCAGATGCTCCAGTATGTGCGGAAAGGCGGGACAGCGAACTATTTGGTGCCCTCAAACATGAAACCGTCTCTCTCCACTGCTCTGTTGACGCCAATCCAGCACTAGTCTCCTTCCACTGGACCTTCAATAACTCAGGAGAACAAACTGAAATACCTCCTAGGTAATACTTTTCATAACCTTTTTGCTGATAATAATGAAAAAGTGCAGCAGCTCATAAAAATACCATAATCGAAAATCTGTCAAATTAGCAAATCTCTTGGACAAAATCAAATCGGTCGAATGAGGAATGATCCTAATGTTCTTATAAAAGTTCGACCAAACAATTCCGTAATTTGTCAGAAGAGGATATTACTTAAAATCTTGTCTTATCGGCTAAATCGTTTAATCCTCCTTCCACCGACTAAAGCCAGATTACACGCTTCTACATAACTCTGGAATTTCGTCTATATTATGTACTTGATTAAACAATTATCAGCTTTGCACCAGGTTCATGAACTGGTAATAATTATATAGGAAAGACCAAAATTCGCAAGTTAATTAATGTAAGCTTTATATGGGAAATTATGTTTAACAGATTATATAGCAGCTACGGACATACATCCACTTTGAACTATACACCGACTACTGACATGGAGTATGGAACTTTAGCTTGCTACGGCGAAAATGCGGTGGGACAGCAAAAAGTGCCGTGCCTCTTCCAGTTAGTAGCGGCCGGTAAGTAATTCTGGAGAATTTTTAAGAGAGAAAGAAAGTGTTTCAGCACTTTGACCGACAATTTCGATGCGCTATAATGTTTAGGATAATGTGGATTCTTGCAGGTCGCCCTTTCCACCTACAGAACTGTACAGTTGCGAATCAGAGTTTGGACGCGTTGTATGTAGAGTGCGTTGAGAACTTTGACGGTGGTCTTCCCCAGACTTTCCTTATGGAATTATTGGAGCTTCCATCTTTAACTGTAAGTGTTTTGATTTACATTTACGGCCAATAAACTATAATAGTTGATATACACTTTCATTTTTCCGCTAGGGAGTTGCGAATATTATTACGATCTTGAGGAAAATCAATTAATTTACCTTAGCTTTATAAATTTGACTCCAAAACAGTATCTTGTATTGACAAACAGGATAATATATTTTTGTCCAATTCACATCATTGCTAGCTTTAATAATTCAATTAATTCAAATGAATTTGCCAAGTGTCATTCTATTGTCAACAATTTAATTATTTAGATCATTAATTATCTTCTTCTCCTCATAACTGCCTACGAATTAAATCTAAAATAATATGAGTACATAGTAAAGACTTCCCATACCCATTTGAAATTATTGGTGTTCATTGAGAGAGGCCTGTGTCCAGCAGTGGACGAATATAGGCTGATTTGAAAAAAATGAACTCACGTAATACAATGTATTATGTTGAATGATTTGAACTTCTATTAAAACTCATTCGGATTACGTATGTATAGTTTACATTTGGGCTACGAAATACACGTATTAAGGTGACGCCACGTTAAAGTAAAAAACCGTGTTGGATGTGTTTTAGATTGCTTGTTTTCTATGCGAGGCTGGCCCGGCCTCTCATAGAAAACAAGCAATGGAACAGCAAAAAATGGAAAGAGCGTAGCGACAAAATGGTTTTTGTCGCGTAATTTAAAAACCACAATTAATCATTTCATATAAGCTATGGGCAAATTAAAGTGTATGCTAAAACCAATTTATGTACAAATTTTGGAAGCTTATATCACTCTCCTCTGTTGGCAAAATAGGAATCCCTTTTTTTACACAGGTCTTTTTGATTGATTATTCTGTGTTATAAAAGTTGACCAATCGTGTTATGCTATGGGTAATTCAAAGACAAAGACATGATGAATACTGACAGTGAACTTTAATTTCTTAGCTTTAGTCATTGCTGAGAAAAATGGACATCGCTACCAGCCAAATTATCAAGGCGTCACCTTAATTAATAATTTCGAGTTATATCAATCAAACTGTCTGCAGGTCCGATACAATGTGTCGACGAACAGAACGCCACCATATTTTGAGATCCGAGGGCTGCCACCTGGCGTTAGCTACAGGATCGACCTGTACGCTGTCAATGCCAAAGGCCGCAGTGATGTGTCTACTATCGAGACAGTTACGTTGCGGGGTCAAGCTAAATATACTGGTAAGTGACAACATCTGATAATTAATCTCTAGTATAACTCTAATGTCTCTGTTCATTAAATCTTTGTTAAAAACTAAGTCACTACAGACTAAACTTTAGTTAAAATAACCATTTTAATTATTTGCAAATTGTGCATTTTATTTTCCAAAGCATTTTTGGTATATTAAAAAGCATAATAGTATTAGATAGTCTTAGAGTGTTCGCGTGTTAAGAGAATCGTCGAGAGAATCTTAAAAAGAACGCTTTATGCTTTACAATTTTAACTCGTCTTTTATGAACAAAATGTAAGTCTGTGTACTAAAATTTCATTTAAACCTGTAATAAAACTTTAAAAGATTCAGTGAAGTTTATGAATACTGTCAGCTCTGCGATATTTAATTCACGGGGCGCGCTCGTTTAAAGCCAATTTCGCAGACCTCTCTGCTATAAACTTAATGATTTTCTCTTTCGTCTTTAATTTACAACAAAATTATTTCGACCTCCGCCATAACTCTTTTATTTATGATCTTAAGCTAACATTAAAAATATTAATCTGTGTATCGCAGCACGCCATGTCGCGAAATATACGAACTTAATTTCGACAAGCGTTTCGTTGGAAATAGTCGTATAAACTTGGCTGGTCCCGACATAAATTTTGTTGGGCTTTAATGACAGTTATTTGGGATTCGGTTATGGAAAGTTAGGTTGTTGCTAAGTATTTCGTCTGTGAGGGGCTAAAGTGGGTCGATGTAAATCAACTGTGTATGATCATGTGCCTGCCCTACTTCTAAAATGTAATTATTCTCAAACATTTTATGAAGTGATTTTTCAAATTCTTTTATTACTTGTATCTAAATTTTCGGGAAGTATAGAATATTTTACAGAGCATTTTATTGGTTGGAAATTCAAAAAACTATTAGGTCTAATTTAATAAATTACACTCATTCGATTCATTTCTATTTCTAAATCTGATAAGTGTATTGTAATTTGTAGCTCTAATAAAAGCCATGTCAAAATACAGGGGTCACAGAGTTCAAATTAAATATTACGAGCATCGGTATGGCGCATAAATTGCTTCTATCTTTCTATTCCCTAACTATTTTAGCTAATAAATGCAAATACTTAACAGCATCCGTGCTCTACGTCGCATGCATGCTGTTCCAGGATTCTACCAATTACTGGCATAATGAAATGTAAACTGTTACGCCTAACTCGGTCAATGGAGTTGTTTTGCAAATCCCGATGGCTTTAGACTCGATTTATTTCATTTTGTTACTGCATCGTTCCCTATGATTAGATTTAACAATTTTATCACTGTTCGTTTTAATAGATTTATAGTTTTATTTCTGATTTTCTCAGAAACACATTATTATTTGTTTAGATGTAAGTATTATATTATTCCCGTGCATTTTCTACATAACGTTACTTTGCTTCAGGTGAAAGCAATTCGCTGACAATGTCTCCAATGTTGGCGTGTGTGGCTGCTACTTCTGCACTCCTAGCTGCTGCCGTTTGCGGGGTCTTAGCAGTTCTGTACAGACGACATGCTGCAAGGCATCGACACCTACCCAGCAAACATGCACCTTTAAGGTACCTACTAAGTTCATTAAATTTCCTTGCTTATTAGAATTGTTTGTGTCGCTCTAAAATAAGATCGTAAAATCGATATCACCGTTTGATTGTTACAAAACGGTAGGTCAATAGTTAAGCTATATTGCAACATAACATTTTTATTTAACAGTGAAGCCATGTACGCCGATCGTGCGCCAGCCTGTAGCACTCCGGTGAAGACGGAGGCGCGGGCAGCGCCCGAACCTGACCCAGCAGACGATGCGGATCCGGATATCATACCAAATCTGTACGGTGAGTAGAACCCACAATTTGAAATTGTGTTGAAGACAGTTAAAATTCAATACTTAGCACAGGGGTTCCCAAGCTGTGCTCCGTGGAAAGGCAAGACGGGCGCCGTGGCCCGTGAGTCGATCCTCCATCATTATCCGAAACCACAAATATTATAAAATTAAATTATTATGCTATTTAATTTTACGTAAAGCTGGTAGATGATTTAATATTTGTTTATTACTATTTATCTGCTTAACCTAACTATAATCATTAAAGGTATTTATTTATGTATCTTTTTCTACTAGCTAGGACCTAGGTAGAGTAGGGCGCCGCGCCGTCACAAAATATTTTACATGTAACTGCACCGCAGGCTGAAAAAAATTGAGAACCCCTGACTTAGCACATTTTAACAATCTTATCTCATAATATTTGTTAATTTGTGATGTCATAAAGTGTTTTTTCTGGAATATTACACTTTTTAACCAAGATTAACAAGAATAACAATGTGACCAACGTATTTCTTTTCAATAATCTCCCAGATCCGAAAATAAAGTAATTTACAACCCTATCGTCTCATTTAATCGTTTTTTTGTGAAACTGTAATAAAACATCCTTCATTGCTTTTTAATTTTTCTTTAAAAATGTTATTTGCTTTCATTTACTTTTTTTTTCACTCTTATCGACAGGATTGTTTCGCGCTTTGTTGTATCCGGTCCCAATTGTTTCTCAAGTGTTTTCATTTAATGGCACTTTTGTTTTGTTACTTTTGATGAAAAATATAATTGAAAGTTATTTTTGGCTTCCATTCTTTTTATTATAACAATTGTTGTTTTGTGTATCGTTAATGAATATCGCGCTTACGACTGCCTTTTCTGAATTAATCAAACTTAAATTACGTTATTGCGACACGTTATCATTGTAAAAGATAATTTAATTTCGAATGTTACGGATTATTTTCGTTGTAAGATTTTGAGGTTTAACGAATTTAATTCGTAAAATCTGAAATGTTATAAAATATATTATGTATCACCTTTTACAATTGAGGTTCAACGTCTTAAATGAAGCTGTTTTCTCAATAGAGAGGAGACCTGTGTCCAACGGATACATGAGCCTACAGAGGCCGCCGTCCAACAGTAAAAACGAAGATGCGCGATCCGAGCCTGACGGCGGCGGATACTACACCGAGTTTCGGAAGAAGGACTACAGAATACCTTTAACTAGTGTAAGTAGTTTTTTTTATTATGAGTGGAGAGAACGAGAGAGAGAGAGTAGAATTGTGAATGCAGTTATGTGCTTTAATCATGTAGAACAAGATTTCATCCAAAATTCAACAAAAATAAAATAAATTAATTAAAAATCAAAAAACCCGACTGCAAAAAATGTTAACTAAAAAGAACGAAACAAGACCTAATTCTGCCGGAGGCATCGAATCCGATATCCATGTTTTAATTGATACGACTCTTGCTTACGAGTTTCATGCCAGGATAAATAGAAGGTTACATAGAAAAATGTAGAAGAAGAAAGTGGATTATAAAATGCAGTCGGAGGCATGTCGCACCAAGTTTAACATTAATTAATCATAAATCATAAAATATTATGCCTCCGACTGCATTTTATAATCCACTTTCTTCTTCTACATTTTTCTATGTAACCTTCTATTTATCCTGGCATGAAACTCGTAAGCAAGAGTCGTATCAATTAAAACATGGATATCGGATTCGATGCCTCCGGCAGAATTAGGTCTTGTTTCGTTCTTTTTAGTTAACATTTTTTGCAGTCGGGTTTTTTGATTTTTAATTAATTTATTTTATTTGCGACTTTTTAGTTGTAGCTATTATATATTCTGTGGTTGTAGTCATCTAACCATTTCGACAATCAATCTAATACAAAATTGACTAACTACCGTGCTGATATTTCCGTGTCTATACCTAACTACAATACGTTATAATAGGTACTTAAATAGGTTTGGTACTGTTTCAATGTATGTTTCTAGTTTTAAGTAGGTACCTAATCATTGTTTTTTTAATGCTTTGTCATTGAATTTTCGTCGTTTCAGTAATGTCAGTTAATTTTTAATTAATATTGTATTTATCCATGCCGGCGGTTTTTTGTTTTTTTTTTTATATTATTATTAAGTACTAGCGGTCGCCTGCGGCTTCGCCCGCGTGGATGTCGGTGACCGCTGCAAAAAGTATGTCCCAGGAAAGACTCTGTCAGCAAAATGATTCCCAGGTCATTTCGCAGACTCCGACACTAACATCGAAGACGCAGTTATTATACGCAGGCTGCACCAGCCCTAGTAGACTGAAGATTATCTTCCTCCCGCACGCGCCTTGGTGACGCCCACTATCGTAATATTTTAATTTCGCCATAATTTCAAAACCAAACGTCCAATTTTAATCATTCAAAGACCAAATATTATTTACATAAACTGTACTTAGTGATGGAATAATTTATTTTGATGAGGATTAAAAGAATGAGTAAATTAAATGAGTTTACTTACATGTGGTCCAAAAAAATTCAAGATTTTTAAATAAAAAAATGGTTATTGTGCCTCACTCGATATAGATAGGTATAGTGTGTCGCGGACTTTTTTGTAGATATTTATAAGTTCTACAATTACTTAGAACATTTTATGGTTCTATCTTTTATAGTTTAGGCAGCGTACGTAAAATAAGTATATTTTCTGGTTGTTATTTACACCTTACGTCCGAAGAACCCAAATATCTTACGGAACCCTATTTTTTTCCAAAATTAAATCCAGCTTATGTTAAGCAAAAATAATGTAGAATTCCAATGGTAAAAGAATTTTTCAAATCGGTCCAGTAGTTTCCGAGCCAAACAAACAAAAATCAAATCGTTCCTCTTTATACTATTAGTGTAGATTTATCGTTAGATTTAATATTAAAACTGCAAGTTATATACGTATTTAGAATCAGTGTTTAAAATCCTTTATTTTGATACCCCACTCGATATGCTTGGTGAATTTTTATTTTTGTTTACCTCACAATATGGCGTCAAACATCCGCCATTTTGGTTTTTTCTTAATGTCACCTATCTAAGAACACTTGGGCCATTAAGACAAATCTAACGATACCTCAAATATGAAAATCCGCTTAGCGGTTCTGAAGATACGAGGTAATAAAGAATATTACAAACATACAAGATACGCGCCAAACACATAACCCTCCTGGCAGTCGGGTAAAAAATGTGGGTTAGGACATAAATGCTTAACAGCCACAAAATGGTTATGGTTCCTTTTTGCAAAATATTTTTATCGACCTCACTGCTAGGGCCGTGTACGTTCATACAAGTTACCCAGTGCTAAAGACATATCTTGCAGTTTAAAAACGAGATCAGCAAAACGAAATCAGCAGCAAAACCGTGGCTTAAAATATTATGCAATTGCATAATATTTTAATGAACACGAAAACATTTTTCATTAAAAAATGAAAACCTTACTATAATGCTCGGTTTCCGCAACGCGAAATGTAATTATGCATTTGTGTATGAAACTTTCTACTTTTCCATCTGGAATAAAATGATCTTTGTAAGACACAATGGGCGTACAGATACAATATATTTCTGCCTCATATTCAGAATGAGAGTAGGTCAACATTCTATTCCAGCGCATTCAGCCTGTAATACGTAAATACTGAGCGTGTTGAGTTAAAACTTAGTATTGGACAAACAAATAAAACTTTAATTGGATATGAAATACACAAAAGCTTGCTGACTCGTCTGGAGATGTATTCATTATTCAGACTAAGTTGATTTTGGCTTGGCTTGAATGACTAGCTATTTACTTATTTCCATTTAAGTACAATACTAAAATCTGTTTGAATTTGCAGTCACGGGCGTGTAACTTGTACAGCTGTGTTATTCAATTGATTGTGGTCAAACAAATCTTAAAATTTACTTCACTGATATCTATTTGCATTATTTATTGTCTATCACTGCATTGAATTTATTTATTCTTGGCCCTGTCTGTTTTTGGAAGTTGAATACTGGAGAGAAACATTTCAAGTTTATCAAATTTTAAATTACACCAAACATTTATGAAGGGTTGCATCGTCGTGGAATTAAAAATGTATTTTTTAATCAAACTGAAGCTCCAAACTTGGAGAGTTTTTTTGTCTTGTAATAATAGAAATGGAAAATATTTTCTGTTAAAGTTTCATTTTGAAAGTGAAAGGATTTTTTTCAGGTATTCTAATTTGCGTTCGAGTATACATATTTATCTTTCGCTGCTTCCTTTCTAAAAGTATCGTTCGCATTGTTCACACTTTCCTTGTTGTGACTTATATTTGCTTAACCAACAAGTCTTTCTGTTCGATGTTATGTCACAAAATCCGTTGCGTAGTTTTAAAGATTAAAGGGAACAAAGGGACATGAGGGAAAAATAGCGACGTTGTTTTATAATATGTATAGATTAATCAAATTGATTTACACGGCAACAAAATTTTTACTAATGTATAGCTAGGTATCATAAAACAACACATTACAGTCAGATATCAAGGCCATATTATAATATTATCCTGCCATGTTCCTGTGAAGCTATTAATATTTAAGCAACGTAGGACGTAGACGGTCCTTTACGAAGAACACTATTTTTGCGCTCTAAATCCATCACTGCTTTATCTTTTTCTATTTTGGATCCATGAAATAGTACCCCCAATATTACTATTCACAGCAATTCTTGTGATTTATTGGATGGCAAACCGATTCTAATGTTCGTAGCCATATGTCCGTTACTAGTTCCTATTTAGTGTGACCGTCACATGTCGGAGAGAACGCGAGGAAAATATAGCAAATGTACACTGAAACAATTGTGTTTCAGTACATTGGTACTGAATAGTCAAAAAGCATTTATATTTATAAGATATCCACTACCAGAAATTATGTTTTCATTCAATTCTTCTTCGGGTTTTTGGTAACAGATGCCAGACAAAGTTTAAAAAAAATCGAACCGAGATAATTACAAACCCAAATATTTTTAATATTTTACTTCGCTGTACTGTATATTATATTATGAGAATTTTCAATTTGCTGATATAATATCCCTATGACTCTGCCTGGCATCAGTTCAGTCCACCAGTCTGATCCAGACTGATGGGAGACTGATATTCACAAAATGAAGGTTCTTATATATTTTAATATGTACAGCGAAGTAAATACATTCAAAATATTCGAATTGGATTGGACTTTGTCTGTTGTAATTTTCAGGAAATAACGTAGTAATCTCTTTTCAGTCGTATCACAGTCTGGGTCGCGTCAACAAGGGGGTGACGGCGTGTACCGTGGGGACGGGCGTGACGTCATCGCTCACGGCGCACCGCCTGCGCCCCGAGGTCGTGACCACGTCGCACCGCGTGCAGGAGAGCTGTATATAAACGTAGATGTAAAGGATTTGCACTGAATTTATATGGGACAGTGGGGCAGCATGGGGCACTTAACTGGGTACTTAGTGATAGCCGGCTAAGGCATGGTGTGCATTGTTAAACCGGCCGTCGAAAAGACGTTTCAATGTGCAACGTAATGACCTACGTGCTCGGTCAGCCTTCGTCCAACCGACGTACATACATTTTTACGTAAGTTTTTGGAGTGTTGACCGGCTATTTGATTGAATTGAATGGACGTGCTATCAATACCCTCACTGTATCGTTGTTTCGAGTTATGCTCTGAGCCTTTTAGGCTCTAGCCCCACCTATGGAATTATTGAAAAAGGGCATGGTAATATTGTTGTAATCTTCTGTGAATGCTCGAATTCTTCTTGTTTTAGGTTTTATGGAGTTTTTCGTTCGTTAGACGCCCTAAAATAAAAATGATGTCTAAACTCTAACATGATAATTATAGATTATAGATGCTAGAGGCATTTGTATAATATAAATAATATTATTATCATAGACGTATTTTTTAATTGAGATTGTTAATAGGAAAATTCTTCAACCTTAATCGTTTTGCGTGGTTATAAATTGGAAACCTTATAACGTAAACTTTTCGTTTCGTTTAACGAGCGCATTCACCATAAAACCTCTCCAAACCCATTGGTAAAATAAATTTCAGATACTCTTTTTTTATTTGCCTCGTAAAAAGTCATAATAAAAATAAATAAAAACGTTAAATTTAGCTATAGTTCTAAATAATGCGTTATGTGTATCATGAAAAAAGCCATTTAGTTATTTTGTCTGGAATAATGTCGTAAGTTCGTAACAGTGCAAATCTAATTGTATATAGATGTATCCTGATTTTTGTGTTCCTCATTGATTTACTTATTTACTGTATAGTACTTTTACACCTAACCTAACGCTTATTTAGTTTCTTTAAGTAATTAGCTATTAAAGTGATTTAAAGGCTAAAATGTAATATTAGCCTAGATGTACGGAAAGTTAGTTCAAGAGGCTTTCTCAAAATGAGGCAGTATTACTAAATAATATACTTTATGTACCTTCTTAATTTACTTTTAAATTATTATTTATTATATTTCATAGTAAATTCGAAACCGGATTTGAAGACGTGAGTGGAAGAACCACATAATTAACATCACGCATTTTTTCCCTTATTATTTGAACAAACCTTGTAACTTACATTCTTCATCATCTAGCAATTATATATGCTTACACACAAAATCCTCAGTTTTTTTATTTCAAATAATTTTTCCGGGTCTAAAGCATCCATTTATGCAAAAAACGGCAATTTTTCAACTGTTACTTACCTGCTTGTTCCACTCATATCTTCAATTATTTTACTGAACTCTGCTATAACTGGACAATATTATACTCGTCTTTTCCACCATGTTGAGCCATTTAATCTAGATAATTACTTTATCATGATTATATTTATAATATCAATCATGATTAATATTATTCTGTTTTTAAAAGCAGCTACGGCGAAGTATAACGATATGATTTCTTAACAACATTCTTTAAATACACAGTTTATAAGAGGACAAAATAAAATTATCAATTTCTATCCACAAGTCAAAGTAAGACGCCATGTTTGAGGATGCCGTCAACAATATATGGATCACACAATACCGTGAATTCTTGACTCGAGAAAATTATCATCTCTTTCTCAAATACGGCACGTCGCGAGCAAATATTTGTAAAGAGGTCCGTATGATTGATACTGGGAATTGTCAGACACGTAAAGGGAACGTTAGTCGATTTAAAAGAAATCTAGTGTGGCCACGAGCGCAGCGAGACATGTGTTTTATATGGCATAAACCTTTAATTTGTTAACGTTCAGTGTTCATGGTTATTGGTTTGTCGAGTGTCTTACAATAAAGATTAAAGCGGGCTTACATTATTTATTTAAATAGCATTTCAGTGCATTCCAGTGCCCATTTATAATATTATTATTCCAGTAGTAATCTGGCGTTACTTCTGATTACTAGATTGGAATAATGTAAACCGGTCATAATCGCAAATTAGAAAGTCGTAATGTCAAATTGTGCTCCAAAGATTCTAGAATGTATTATGTATATAATTGTCATCTTTGTACTTAGCAAATCTGAATTTCGGTAGGCTATTTACAAAAATAATATTAAAAAAATCAATATTTATAAAGTTGTAACTTTTGGTCAAATTTTGTATTAAACGACTGAATATAAAGAAAATAACTGAGAAAATTTGTGACCGAATAACGAAGTTGTACCAACTACAAAGAATTTTACTACTGCACGGTGCTACAAAGTACTAAGTAATGTGAGTTGTGACATTATAACATTATGGCACTTAATATAGTGCTATTTGTGACTTGATTTCTATTTGCGATTACTTAGCACCTAGTTACTAACTAGCTTACCACTATTGTAGCATAACTAACTGCTTTGGACTACACAAATTATATCATTTAACGCCGTAGGGTGACACTCAGGAAAACTTTAAAGTTCCGTTTTGTAGTTACAATACTTATTGTTCATCAAACAAGTTAAATAGAGTTATTCTAATACTAGCTGTTGCCCGCGACTTCGTCCGCGTTAACATAGTATAATAACAAAGATGGATAGTTTTCCTTTTTTTGTGGTTCCTTAGGTATATTAAACAAAGGGCAAAAACGGGACCCTACTTAAGCAAAAGTCAAATGCAAACGTCAATAAACTTTCAGGTTTCTAACAACTTAAGAAATGACGGACATTGATTCAAATTTTCAACCCCACTTTCACCCCCTTGGGGGTAGAATTTCCAGAAACGCTTAAATACGTATGTATTCATTTTTAATCGATATCCCAAAATAAAGTTTCATATTTTAACTCAAGAAATTACTATTTTATTCAAACTTTCAACCCTTATTCCACCCCTTTATGGAGTAGGTTTTCCAGAAATGCTTAAATAAGTATCTTTTTATTTCTAACAGTAGCCCTAAAATAAAGCTTCATGTTGAGTTAGTCAAGAAATGACGGACTTACATTGAAACTTTCTACCCCAATTTTACCCCTGGGGGTTGAATTTCCAGAAATGCTTAAATACGTATCCATTCATTTTTAATCAGTAGCCCAAAAATAAAGTTTCATGTTTCTAACTCACGAGATGATGGATTTTCATTCAAACTTTCCACTCCAATTTCATCCCCTTGGGGATAGAATTTCCAAAATGCTTAAACGCGTATCCATTGATTTTTAATCAGTAGCCCAAAAGTAAAGTTTCATGTTTCTAACTTAAGAAATGTCGGAATTTCATTCAAACTTTCAACCCCTATTTAACCCCCTTCAGGGTAAAATTTCCAAAATTCCTTCCTTAGTGGGTGTCTACTTAATAAAACAACCCTATTCACCAAATTTCGTGGCTGTAACTTTAACAGTTGCTCAGCGATGATGAATCAGTCAGTCAGGACATGTTAGTATAAATAAAAACAATTATTGTGAGTTAATCTTAAAAGATAGATATAAACTATTACTGGCGTTTTTTTTAGATCATTTAAAGATGAATAATTCTTCCGTAGGTACATATTTTTTGGGTATCTTGGACCGTTTTTGCAGCGCACGAAACGGAAGCTCTCAAAGATGAATAATTTCCCCCGCTTTTTTCCACATTTTCCTTTGTTTCTTCGATCCCAAAAGTCACAGCGTGAAGTTATATAGCCTATAATAGTCTTCCTCAATAAATAGGCTATTTAACACTGAAAGATTTTTTTAAATCGGACCAGTAGTTCCTGAGATTAGCGCGTTCAAACAAACAAACAAACAAACAAACTCTTCAGAATTATAATATTAGTATAGATTAACGGTTACTTTTATACCACGGCTAAGTTAGTAAACTATTATAAACTTTAGTGATTTTGTTTTCGAAGAATTAATTAGTACTTTATTCACATAAACAAACAATTATTTATTCCTGAATTAGAGATACAAGTGGATTTGTAAATAAAATATCTGGGGCGCTAAAAAGTCACACGAGCAACGCGATATAGTTCAACTCAGCTAGGGGCTCGATTCTCAACCGTCGAAAGTTGTTTCGATCGCGGGCTTTGGCCAAAACCTACGCGACCAAAACGACTGCGAAGCGGGAGTGTCTGCAACGCGGGACGTACGCGTCGGCAGAGCGGAAATAATCTACGGTTTCGCACCGTAGTCGTGCGTCCCGCGTCCCGCGTTAAGGTGCCTGTTGGCAGCGGACGACATGAAGCAACCGCAGATGACGTGCCGTCGCGACTCTACTGGTTTGTATATATTTCTATGAAATACCCTGCGCAGCTAGCGACACGAAGCTAGCGATACTTTCATAGAAATACAATATAGACAGTACGTCTTAGTATCGCGACGACACTTCATGAAGCCGGCTTCCAACTTATATCTTTACTGATGCGTAGGTTTGGCCGAAGCCTCACTCGGGTGCGCACATGCTGCCTCACGCATGAGTGAGACGGCCTGCGACCGAAACACATTCGAGCCTTGAAAATGAGGCCTCGTGTGGAACGTGATTGTTGATAGGAATCATTAATAATTAGAAACATAATAATTATTATGACTACCGCCGTAGAGTTATTACACTGGAGTTTGTGAAACGATACTCGTAGTACGAAATTAATTTTACAGACTTAAAAGGATTATGTGACACATGGATTAAAATTTTTTGGGGCATGGATAAAATATGACATTAGCGTTAGTTTTAGCAGAGTAGACAGAACTCAGTAGTAGTAGTTCTGTTTACTCTAGTTTTAGCGATTTAATTGACGATTCAAGGTTAGTGTGAAATTGATGTCTTGCATCTTGCAAGTGACAATTTACAAAATTCTGCGATAAATTTTTGACTTGGGTCCTAATAATAATAGGCCAATGCATAAAAAAAAATTAAAAGTCTCTCGTCGTACACCATCTAACATTTTAAAGCACACCTTTACATTTCGAGTCTAAAATATTACAATATTAAAAAACGTTTTTCATATTTAAATAATATAATAATGCTGCTGACTACAAATGGTCAAGCATGGGCTTGACCATTTAGGATCGTAGAGCTACGAGCTTGTATATGAATACAAGCTCGTAGCTCTACGATTCTAAAATTTTCTCAGCTATATTATCATCTGCTTAAAGTAGGTAATAGAGATTAGATAGAAATAAAAAAATCTGGAAGCCGCAGACATTATTATACAAAATACGGCCTTCCCGAAGGTGCTATTCAGAATTTACCTGTAAGTTACTACGAGAGTGATCCTTAAGGCATTGCCGTAAAGGTTATGTCAGAGGTAAAATATCTCAGAACCTGTAATGGTGTCGTTTAGGGTCAAGACGTCACTTGAAAAACTTTTTATGCGTAATTGCATGTCATGGCGTTTTACTTTGGCGCTATAATTTCTCATAATAAAGAAAGATTTGTGCAATTTCTTCGTTATTTATTTTGAAAAATTAAACGATTGCATAAATTGTTCCAGAAATAAGATACTCTTAATATAATATTATTATGGTCGTGAACACCGAAGGATTTGCAATTATTAAGGAGTAGGAAAATAAAAATATTGTTTGTCTACAAGTCCGCAAAAAAATATTAAAATCATTTGCCTCCTTAGCTGATTTTGGCACGATTGTAAATAAATGTAAATATGTATATAAATATTCTATTTCAGAATAAAATTTCTAGTCTAATTTAGTTATAAAGGTGCTGAACATTGTATAAACTAACAATAAGCGATGACATGGGCTCTCTCTGGTGTTACGCTATTAATTATAAAAAAGTAAATGTTAAAAATGAAATTATTACATTGATTTGTTCCATTTGTCCGTCGTGTTAAATATTATGTAAGAAATTTTTATCACAATTATACAATAACATTGTTAATATGAATAATTTTATGGTTAAATTATTACGTTTTTATTAAAATATTTCGAGAATCAAATTCTATTGAAGTAGCGAATAATGTTTATAATATTTTCGAAGAGTTTCGTAACTTTTTGTAAATTTAATTATTTGTCACCAAAAATATTATATTTGATTAATTGTTTAGAAAAGCCAGGAAGTATTATTACAGTTTGATGTCTGTTAAAATCAGAAGTAATAACTAACAGTGCTTTCTATTTTCACTAATACCTAGTGTGTAGCCAATAAGTCATTGTCTGATTAAAGTATATTCTATGCTTTTAAGCTTAGCTTAAGGCACTACCCAGTTAGGATTCATGTCATCTTAGAATAAAATGTCGGTGTTTGCCCACGTCCAGCGCTGGGAAAACTTGTTGAATAAAATAAAAAAGATATTGTTTCTTGTAAATGTTTCCAAATAAAATGTCGAGAATTTATGGTTTCTAGTGTTTTATTTCATAACATTTCTCGTACCTGTATCGGCCTCTTAGCGTACGTAGAGGTACGCTAAGAGGCCGATACTTATGAGGTAGTAATAGCGAATTTTGGTAATAATTGCCAATAATTATAATTAATCACTGGTCCAGAGACAAGGGGCTTAAGGCGAATAAAGCAACTTACTAACCTACATAATATTGTGATGTAGATCAGATTCGTAGAAATCGTATTTTGAATTCCCTTTCTTACACACTAATATTTTAATAGAAGATTAAACATAGCGGAAAGAAAATGCATGAAAAGTTTCGTCTTATTTAGAGAAGATATTTTTTCGGGTATTTACCAGGTCTATTTCCCAGTAGAAATGAATGAACAGATTACGTGCCAACTCCGCAGTGTAGGGTTGGCAAATATCGATAAATCTACGCGCACGCCCCGTATACAATAGTAAAGTGTCGATACTGTTGAACACAAACATGACTTAGCAAACAAACATGCTAAAGTATGAATGTATGGAGACGAAATTTCGGTGTATTTTATTTCATATTACGTATTTTCCGTAAACTCGAAAAGAAAAGTCCAGAAAAGGTTTTTCGTTTGAAGTAGGGCTAACATTCCCTTAAGTTCTTAAGTTATTCTTAATTTCTTAAGTTCCCTTCACGGGCACTCAAACACCTCAAGCCTCTAATAAATAGAATATATTTTAATTAAATTAAATTGTAGGTTTTATTAGGCCATATATACAGATAGATATACAGATGACAGTTTCACAGAAGTCCCGACTCGGAGTCTGCCAACGAGCATGGAACGCAGCATTTTAGATGTGAAAAGGATCCTCCGTAATACTACTCTGCGTTCCCAAATGAAGATCGTTGATGTAGGTAGGAAGGCAGCTAGCCTAAAGTGGAGCTGGGCAGGGCACATCTCCCGTATGCACCCGGACAGGACAGGCATCTAGTTTTGGAGTGGCTACCGTCTGGTCGGCGTAATAGAGGCCGACCCAAAAAAAGATGGCGTGACGAACTGGATGCGTTCGACAAAGAGTGGCCTGTAACAGCAAAAGAACGCGAATTGTGAAAGAAAAGAGGGGAGGCCTTTGCCCAGCAGTGGGACACAGTGGGCGAATAATAATACAGATAGACAAAAATAGCCTTACCCAACTGTTTCGTCAATTAGCTTCATGCATGATGTAACCGTCGGCCACGGTAGGTTATCCATCAGTTACAGCCATGACTGTGGTAAAACTGACAGCAAAACCTACCGTGTAATGGATGCCTAAGGGTTATACAAAGTTTATATAATAATAATTTATATTATACATCTTTCGGTAATCATCATACAGACCAGGGGCCTGAGTCAAGACGAATCCATAATCGCTTCGTTATAGAATCGCCGATCAAAATGTATGGAACTGACATAAGACGAGTCGAACGTCAACGTCATATTAACGAACGCTTATGTCAATTCCATACATTTTCATCGGCGATTCTACAACGAAGCGATTACGAATTCGTCTTGACTCAGGCCCCAGGTCCCGAAAGCTGTCAATCTATGACAGCGTGCCTCACTGCCCAATGCAGTAGAATATTATAGATAATAATATAGACCTACTATATTATCTATAATAATCTATATTCTATACGTATAATATACAATTTATAGATTAATTATTATTATAGATACTATTGACCTGTGTATTGCACTGACATCAATGGAGATTGTCTTAGATATAGATACTATATAGAATAATTATTGTCGTAGCTACCACAACATTGAGAGGACTGCCTGGAAAAATTACATTTCAGTCATTAAAATTTAAAGAAGGTTAATACTATCATTTACATGGCCGACAAGACACGCTGACAATATTAAGTTACCACCCACAAGTTATCAATTTTAACGATATCATAAAGCGCGGCATAAATAAAGACGCGTCACGACATCGGCGGCTCCTGCTAGCGGGGGGCGGAGCATTCAATGCTCTAATCACACAACGAACTATCACTTCTAGATACACAATAGAAAAAATTTTTACCTAATGGTACTTGTACTGTACTCTGTGCTGACGGCAGGGTGGGATAACGGCCACCGAAGTTAGTCAGCAGATGTACTCAATCCTCATTTTTTTTATTACTTAAGAATATTTTTTTTAATATTTTCTGAACGTCGGAACTATGGTGTCTACTGTCTTGTGCCTACCACCGGTTCGGGAAATAACCCGGCGAGAAGTACCGGCGTAAGAAACTCGCACGGGGCCATCTTTTATTTATTAAAAAAATCCGCCAAGTGCGAGTCGGAATCGCGCACGAAGGGTTCCGTACCATTATAGAGCAAAATTAGGCCATAAATTGTGTTTTTTGTATGGGAGCCCCCCTTATTTTTTATTTTATTTTAATATTATTATTATATATTAAAGCACACATATAACTAAGGATTTTGTGAAAAATTCAAGTACCTACCTTTTGCCATTTTTGATATAGAGCAAAAAAGGCCAAAAAAATCACATTTGTTGTATGGGAGCCCCCCTTAAATATTCATTTTATTTTATTTTTAGTATTTGTTGTTATAGCGGCAACAGATATACACAATCTGTGAAAATTACAGATCTCTAGCTATTACCGTTCTTGAGTTACAGCCTGGAGACAGACAGACAGACAGACAGACGAACAGACGGACAGACGGACAGACAACGAAGTCTTAGTAATAGGGTCCCGTTTTTACCCTTTGGGTACGGAACCCTAAAAATGGAGAATTGGTCTCTTAAAATTTAAAATTACAATGTCGTTATAACTAAATAATATCAGAGATATTGATTTAAAGGCAGATGGCGGACCGACATAACGTAGTCGGTTTATGTCAAACCCAGCCTATAATCACGACTAACATTCACTTATCATAACGACACAATTACTTTGATGGTAGCAGATAACCTATGTTTCGAGAAACAAAGTAAATATTATATTATAGCATTAGTTTCAGTCTTCTGACGCCAGAAGGCAGCATACGAAGACGAGCAGGAATTACAGATGGCAGCACAATATGTCAAGTACACTTTCCCGATCGGCAACATCAGTTTGCAGCACCTCCGTTGACGAAAGGTCCTAAAAGAAATGACGGACGTCGATGACGCAAGTAGCTTTACTATACACGAACAATAATTATATTATTTCGTATAAAAATTGTGATAGAAGCAGTAACTACCTTCACTACACGACCAAACTATGTCAGCATGTTGTATCTATTACTTATCTCATGTCGATGATTTGTCTCGAGAAGATACTAAATTCATTGTTCCATAGAAAGGTATTGTCCCATGATCCAGCTATACACCAAAATAGCCCATATTACTTCCTCAATAAAGGTTAATTTGTTATGTATTTATGGTTAATTTCGACCTTAAATCATATCCGTAATTGAAATGGTATCGTAAATACGTTTCCGTGTTGTATTTATGATCAATGTTACGAGAGTTGCCGCTATAACGCTGTCGTCTTAAATTACAAATATAGAGTGTTATGGCTTTACCACAGCTTAGAGCTTTCCTCATTGTAGGGTATAAAATAGACGACAGTAAATATTGGGGCCTAGACTATTAATCAAGAAGACTTTGCTAAATTCACTATCAAAGTTCGATGTCAAAAATTAACGTGATGACAAAGGTTTAAATCTTGTGACTTGTGATGCGTTGTCTTATTTAAAATCACATCAAACTTCGACTGAAATTAATGCAAGTTGGCTATGGTCGGTGACAATTTGATACTATATATTATGTAATGTATTGGAAAACAATACAAAAAGAAAATTGGAAGCTTGAACAATTGATACTGCATCGATACGCTTTATAACGCAATGGAAAATGTTTAAAAAGCATTTTTGAGCGTTCGAGAGTTTGAGAGCAAGTACTCTGGTTCTCGATTTGCTTTTGTCACATTAGTGAGTGTAGCGTTTAAAAACTCACTGAGTAGAGCCAGTCCACACGGCGCATTGCGTCAGAGTTGCATCGACGCAGCGCTGTGGTTGAGTTGTTTTACATACAAATAACCAAGGTGTTCACACGGCGCGCTGCGTCGTCGCAACGCACACATGTGACATGACGGACAGCAACCCCTGAGACGAAGCGGGAGGGGGTGTTGAGTTATTGACGTTAAGACTGTTTCCTGCCGTTTGAAGCATAGCTGCTGTGTGGCCGGCTATGCGTCAAACGGCAGCTCTGCATCGACGCAACGCGCCGTGTGGAATTATGGCTCCAAGTAGTATTATTTTGCAGCGACTGAAGTTCCAAGGCTAATATCAAAGTATGTAATATACTTGGCCATTATAGTCATTTTGAATAGAATTTTCTCTGTTATTTTTATCGCTTGAGTAACATTGTATACATAAACAAGTTACATGTTATTACTTAATCGATAATTTTATTAATTTAGGGAACATGACAAAATTTTTCATTATATATCAATTTTGTAATTTTCCCTGCTGATTTACAGAAAGAAGACGTAAAAGCAGCACTGCTTTTTCGCTAGGTGCAAAGCAATGGCAGCTCCACTACACAGTCAAGTTCATTTTCTGATACGATATATTTTGATCAGTTATTAAAATCAAAATTGTTTTTGTTATCCTTCTGACTCCACGAATGAAACAGAAATTGGTTTTATTGAAAAGCATTTTCGATTTATTCAATCAAATGTAATGAAAACAGTCAATCAATTAAGACTAATTGATACTCAAAATAATATTATTGTTTATTGATAAAAGTACGGTCAATCTTTAAGATTTACCACTCAACAGTCAACATATTGTTTCTTTGAAATTAGTAACATTTTAAGAATAGGTAAGTAAGTCTAGTATTCATATAAAATTGTGGCATTTACATAATATAATAATAATAATTTTTGCACCATATTTTGTATTTTAATTTGTACCCTTTAGTACTCTACATAGGGCCTAGGCTCTACATGTTTAGGTACCTACAAAGAACCACTAACTACAGAAGAACTATTTTTAACCGACTTCAAAAAAGGAGGTTATCAATTCGACGCGTATGTATGTAATATTTCCAGAACTGCCCAGTTTTTGTATATTATGTTAATCTATAACAGCTGTTGAACAAGTGTGCCAAATTTCAAAAGTGTATGTATGTATGTATGTATCAAAATCGGTTCAGTAGTTTTTTAGATAAGTACGGAGTTTTAATTCTTAGTTACGTACAACTTTGAAGTCGGTTTTATCTTTTTAATTTATTGCGTAGTACTATCAACTTACATAATACACATAGACCGTACATACGTCTAGTTAAGCAAAAATATACGCAGTACGAGTGTTTGACTTGCATTAGTCGGGTTGATCTGTCTATCGACACTTATCGCTTGCTAAAATAAAACAGAGCCATATTCTTATTGGGATAGAGTTATGAATCGCTACAAAATTTTCTTGTCTAGTTACTCGGCGCAATAATAATTGGTGTATGTTTATCGACAAGAAATGGTTACGCGATCGTTTCTATACACATTTGCCGATCTTTTATTTATTTTACTAAAAAAATTGTTTTATGCATAGGCAAAATTCAAATCGATACAGTTTTTTCAGTATGTATTCATGATATCATCTTATAGGTACTTCAATACTAATATTGAATGTAATTAAAATATAAAATTTGTAAGTTTGTAACGTGATAGTATAATATTATTATAATCTTAAGGGCCGGGAGTGCCGGGACACGTCGGTCGTGTCGTACCACGATGGGGCGTTGTTTCACGACGCGACGTCGCGTCGTGGGAAGCTACGACGAGCATCGTAAAAAACTACGTCGCGACATCGTAACGTGCCACGATACACGGACGACGTCGCGTCGTAGAAACTCACGATGCGTTCCTGTGTCAGTGCTACTGCAGTTGTTATTCAAAATTCAAAGATGTTGTATGTATTGTGATCTATTTATAAGGCATTGTTCTTCTTTATGAAGTGGCTACCGTTATTCATAATTAAAAGAAATGGGTGGATCTAGTATCTTCTGACTTCTGAGTTTCTGTCTTTTCTTTATCCGTCTTCTTAAGGGCCCGGGTTACCCTCGAAATTTTCATACATTCTTAATACCAAAATTATTTCCTCATACGAAAATATTAAACATGTTTGAGTTATTTATCAGCTTAAGATAGTAATTACCTAGGGTCCTGAACAAATTTTTTTTACAAAATATTTAAATACTAAAAAAAAAATTTTTGTGTTTAAATATTTTTTAGTAAATTTACTACTAAATATTTAAACACCAAAAAATAGACAAAAACACTAAAAAATATATAAATAAATAGTAAATTTACTACAAAATATTTAAATAATAAAAAATATTTTTTAAAGTTTAAATATTTTGTAGTAAATTTACTATTTATTTATATATTTTTTAGTGTTTTTGTCTATTTTTTGGTGTTTAAATATTTAGTAGTAAATTTACTAAAAATTATTCAAATACAAAAATTTTTTTTTAGTATTTAAATATTTTGTATAAAAAATTTGTTCAGGACCCTAGGTAATTACTATCTTAAGCTGAAAAATAACTCAAACATGTTAAATATTTTCGTATGAGAAAATGATTTTGGTATTAAGAATGTATGAAAATTTCGAGGGTAACCCGGGCCCTTAATAACAGCAAGAGCAAGACGCGTCTAGTGCGGTCCATTTCTCGAAATTAACTGCGACAATTCACCCTGCATTATGTCGTATGCACGATATCGTGACTTCGTTTTTTACGATGCTCGTCGCAGATTCCCACGACGCGACGTCGCATCGTGAAACGACGCAGTATTGTGGTACGACACGAAGACGTATCGTGTTTATGTGTCCCGGCCCTAAGATATTATTATACTGAACCGATTTTTTAAATTCTTTCACTAATATAAAGTCACCCTTTCTGTGAGCTAGCGTGGTCATAGTCATAGATGGCTATAAAATTAAAAATAAAGAAATGATTTCTCTAAGTTCCACTAAGTTTTTCTTTAAATGAAAGCCTTAGAGAGAGCGCACATCTGAGACACGACTGTAGTTAGACAATCTTGTTTCACATTAGACAAGTCAGTCTAACTACAGTCTAAAGACAGTTGTGTCTATCATGTGGCGCACACCTAAGTCAAGACTGTCTTGACTACGATGACGCAATGCATACAATTGTATATTCATTCAGTAGCAGAATGGAGTTCACCGAAGCTGCTGTGATAAGCATCCTAGTAATGCGTGCAAAACGGCGCAAACAACGGAAATATTGGGTACACCCCATATACAGTGAAAGATTGTTAAAAGGAAAGTTCTATCTATTGTTTGATCAACTAACGGCCGTTCCCAATATTTGATCTATCTCTTACTTGAGATAGGAATAGCTCACATTAGACATTAGCTCCATATATTTTATGTCAATTCTATGTCAGCTGCGATCGGTTGTATGTCAAACTAGAGATAGATTGAATATAGGGAACGGCCATAAGGCTTTATCCCCGAAAGTTTTTCAAGTACTTTCGAATGAATGTGTCTACCTTTGATAATTTGTTGAAATTGTTGCAACCTTACATTACTTATCAAGACACTCATTTTCGCCTCACTCACTCTCAAGATACTCATAATATTATTATATTATAGTACGAAAACTAGGCAGTTCTAGAAATATTACACATACATAAGGATCAAATTGAAATCTTTTTTTAAGTTTGTTAAAAAGCACAAAAAATGTTGTATTACGTAATACTTACTGAAAAATATATATTTTGCGTCTATTGCGAGCAGTTCTGAAAGTATAGATAGAAAAGTTCTCATTCGGATAAAAATAACTTCAAAACTTGAAACCCGACGAATTTGATATAATAATATATTGAAACCTGTCCCGTCCGTCTCTTTGCTTTGCAGTTGAACACAGACTAAGAAGAGATACTAACGTATCAGTTGAACTACTGGTAGTTATGTCTATTGTGGTTAGACAGTTTTGTCGTAGATGTGCGCGCTTGCATACACTTCAAAGGGAAGCCGACAGTCGTTAGTCAGACTTGTCGCGGGCAGTTCTTGTGTCGCATTAGTCAACTCTGTCTATTAGACGTCTTGTCTCAGATGTGCGCATCTAGTGCATTTTATTATGCGATAGTCTGTCTAACTACAGTCGTGTCTCAGGTGTGCGGTCGCACTTAGTCGTAGTCTGCATAGCTGCATAAAAGGTAGAGTTATTTAAATTTGAATTGGTATAATTATTTAGGTGTTTGAGCTTATTATTTGAAAACAATAATAATTATTGCAGTAAGTATTAAATATTGTGGGTACTCACAATACTCACTCTTTTTCTTGCAAGCGCCAGTAAATATTTTTTTACGGTCCTTTTCACAATTCTTTTTGGTACGTTTTGTGAATGATGTAACTTTTATCTTGAATCGAGTTATTAATATTTTATTCCGTTTTCGTAATTAGGTGGAATGTTTAATTTCATTGCCCGTTTTAGAAATTTATACGGTCGCTTGGAGGTTTAATTAGGACAATAAATTAGTGTTATGAGTTTGTGTTAATATATGAAGGAAATGTGACACGAGACAGACGCAGCTAAATTAATTAAAGTAAAATAAAGATCAGTGGCTCTCAAATGGCCACTTTGTACAATTATAATAATTATTATGATCATAATATTATTATGATTCATATTTTTTTAAGTCGCAAAATGGTCACTGCAATTCATATTATGTCTAGCAATTCGCATTCAATTCATACTAATTGACATTTATTATATTGACAGTTTTGACATGAATTGTCAAAGCCGTCAAACTAAAAAACTTTTCTGAATAGATTTGAGAGGAATTGCACTTTGTGACCTTTTTAGGTCACCTGGTGACCTTAATCATAATTATGATCCTTAATTATATGATTCTCCAAAGTAGCCATTTTAGATCCGCTGTATTATATTTACGCATCTGTATGCTTAATAATTATCTTAAATCGTATTCGTTCTTATCCTGCCTGTGTATAAGATAATAAACAAGTGTTTTCTTTTGAAAAACTTACACTCCTCCCTTTTTTATATTGTAAATATTAGGTAGTAGAACATTTATATCCGTTTATTTTTAATATTTGACTGCAACAAAGAAAAAAACGGATATCCTAAAAAATAAGATTAACCGTTTTTTTGTCTAGAACTTTGAACCGAGTACCTAACCCAGCGCAAAATTTTTTACTTTCGTAACCATGAAATTAGTACTAATAAAGTAACATGTTTTATCTGACTACAACGATAAATCGTGATAAAAAATATCTGACCTTTTCCCAATAAAAACTAACAGTAATGTGTCATGTGGGTCGCATCGACAATATCGAGCCCTTGCCAAGTTACGAAGTTTCCCCAAAAGACCCAACAATGAACCGTTCACACGATCTGCTAACGAACTTCGGACGAACTATTCGAATCACGTTAGGGAAAATCTGTAAGCATTAACCCCCACAGAATTACATGGCAGAAAAATCTTTAAAATGGTAAAAGAAGGGATTCGGTTATCGGTAGAGTTTTTGTATTTACGTGGTCATTCAGGTCTAGAAAACTACAGAAGTCACGTGGTCTATTAGTAACCTAAAAATCATACAATGAAATAAAACTATTAGGTGTTATTATTATTTTCTTTTTATTATTAACAAACCCGGAACGACAGTAAGAGCCGCGCTCTAAGTATCTCACACGGGGTATTATTTTAAAAGTTAGTAGATACTAAATTCAACATGCTTAGAAATTATTTTTTCTTCTATTTGATTCAAGTAATTGTAGTATTATCTATTCTGTGCTGAAAGTAATAGTACATTTAGCCCTAAGGCCATAGAAATTATGTATACCTATACAAAATAAACGCACGGTCCGCAGACAGTCACAATTACCTTTTTCTTCCCACACTCAATAAAATACTAATACGGCGTTATAATACATATTCCGCCAGGGAAATAAAACGTATGTAAAAAGCATAGTTTCTGTCGATACTCACTTGGAACGTGTTAACACGGACGTCGATTTCAATTCAATCGCTCGACAATAGCTATAATATTATGGGAAAATATATTTAAATTCTCGAGCCCGCGCATATTTTACAGTTAGCACAAAAATTATAAGGGCAATAAAATATTATAGAGAATATTCAACATGGCATTCTTTAAATCTTTTAAAATTGTCCTTCAGCGTTCCTATTCTCGTAGTCAATTCCTTAAAATAATATGATTCTACGATTAATGCCTATTATCTACTATAGTAATTGAGACCTTATTCATAACTAGATGTTCGCCCACGTAAATTAGGATTTTCACGGAAACCGTACATTGTTCCGCAAAAAATGTCCCTTCACGTGTAGTTCTTAAGATTTTAAGCAATTTCATATTATTTCTTCCGTTTTTTCCACGTTTTCCTCTATTTCCTCGCTCCTATTAGTTTTAGCGTGATAAAATATGACCTTTCTCGATAAATGGGCTATCTAACACTGAAAGAATTTTTCAAATCGGACCATTGTTTCCTGAGAATAGTGTGTTCAAACAAACAAACAAACTCTTCAGAATTATAATATTACTAAGTACCTATAGAATATTATGTAAGTCCGAATTCGCACGCAATGACTATGAGCGAATCCAGATCTAATAGACCATTTCGCGTCTAAACTCCAGACGCAAAGGCCAACGACGGATTCGTTTAGAGACGTGTAATATAGCTCAGACGTGTGATAGTAATTTCGACTGTAAGGCTAGAAATAAAAGTGTGTGGAAATTGATATAAGAAGTCGATAAGTTACAGTCATGAACGTAGAAAAAAAGGTGGACGGAGTCTTATTAATTATTATACAAAGCACTGTGTCTTCAGACTCGGCCAGGCTGACTGCATGTACACGGTCCGCACGCACACATTCTTACGCTATTCAGCCATTTGACAGCAAACATGAAGACTGTTTGCTGTCAATGGTGCTAGGACTACTACCTACTACCGTTATCATAGATTTTTTATCTCCGCGGCTAGTTTAAAAAAACCCTACTACACGCACATGGCGTATAATGTCACGTAGCTTAGTAGAGAAAATATTATAGGAGCGTTAAATTGGCAGATATTTAGTATCTCACATTTTACTAACCCTACCTATAATATGAAAATAACACCGCACCGACCAAACCGAAATTCAATAAAAATTCCGCATGTCACATCTGACGGCATAATTTTTGTCACAACAAAACCTCCTATACTCAATATTTATATCTTGCATGGAATCGTTGATAAGCAAAGAGTAGAACGATTTTGTATTTTAAAAACTAATATTAAGACCTATGTTTTCTCAATCAACAAGACTGATTATGACTAGAAGTCTTTGTGAAAATTAAGTTTAATGCTGGATAACCGATTTCAATTTTTCAGATTGTTTCTTTTATATTATATTAATCCAATATACTTGGATGGCATATGGTCCACAGCAATAAATCAAGATAGAACGGCGACTGTGGCATGGTCTCTTAAACAATAGATTTAAGCATATCAAATGAATAAAATATAATATCTCAGGTATCACTTTTTTGCCTCGGGACATTTCTTTGGGATGGTTTTTACGATTTTTATGTGTTTTGAAGGTTAAACTCTGGCAAATATTGCACTAAAGATAGGACGAGTCTTTGGCCAATAGCTATTAATATAACTTAACGAGATAAATTTAGACCTAAAGCTTAAATGTACAAGTTGGAAGCCCGCTATATGAAGTTGCAGCAGACGACGTGTCGTCGAAACACTACTGCTGCCTTAGACAATGTATCTTTCTTTAAAAACGATGACGAAATTCGTTATCAAAATGTATGCGGTTTGACATAAGTCATCGCTAAATGACATTTCGCTTGCGAAGACTGATGTCAAATCCCATACATTTTGATAACGAATTTCGTCATCGTTTTTAACGAAAGGGACTTTGTCTACGGCCTCTGGTTTCTATGTATTTCTATGAATAAGTGCGCTAGCTTCGTGTCGCTAGCTGCGGAGGGTATTTCATAGACATACATAGAATCCGGTGGTAGTGTCGCGACGACACGTCGTCTGCAGTTGTCGCGTGTCGCTCATGTCGCTCGTGGGTTGATTCAGAACGCAACGCGATGCGTAGATGCATTTCTAAATTTATATAGATTTGACAGATTCGCAAGACGTCTCACGCAATTGAAAACTGTCAAATCCATACAAATTTATGCCACGCCGCGCCTCGCCTCGCCTCGTCGCGTTGCGGTCTGAATTGACCATTACTTCTAGGTTCATGTCCAAAAATATTTTTGTATTAACAAAATCAGTTTAAAATTGACAGTAAACAATGCTTATAATTTGTCAACGTCAGGCGGGAAGTTATTGACTTCATTGGTGATTGATTGCCCGATAAAGTTCTATCAGTGGATGTTTCGATGTCGCAGATCATTTTCGCCAAATTGAACCGGCTTCCTTGACGGATATGAATTTAATAGTTTATTATTAGTTACAGTTATTATTATTTTTTAACAAAAAATTAAAACCGACTTCCAAGGTAAAAACAAAAGTATTCTTAAAAATAATAATCTTAAAAGAATCAAATAATTCTCATTCCTTATATTTTATTGTTATAGTACTGTCTTCACACTTCGCCTAAACCTCAATTATTTCTGTACTCAATCTTCGTACTTTTGAAGTCGCTACCAGCCCGGAAAAGTTCTGAGATCCTTGACATAGAACTTACGCTAAGGTAAGCTGGTACCGACTTCAAAAGCATGAAAAATAAAATTTAGCCTATGTTCAGCATTAATAATGTAGTATTCCTTGGCTTTTGCTTGGAGTGGTTTAAATAAAGCCAAAATCCTCATACTTGTATCTATAAGGATTCAAAAGTTCTGTTGGGTACCTTCGGAACCAGGGTACATCCTGAAGCAAAATCTTACTTTTTGGTAGTATATGCCTGAAATACTTCAGAAAAAATCGAAATCACCATATGTTCCCATATAAATTTCAAGGAGTCCCCTCGATTCCTCATGGATCCCATCATCAAACCACCATTTTTCTGAACATGATACCAAAACTGAATTATACCATATACAATAGCGAAAAAATTTAGAAAATCGGTTGACAGACAGCGAAGTAATCGTTGAACATACAAAAAACAGACGAACATATAACCTCCTCCTTTTTGGAAGTCGGTTAAAAAGGACAAAATGGGGGATTAAGTAATCTATGGATTCAACACTCAATAATTACTAACAAATTATCATTCGACTGTATTTATACCGGTATAATATTATATTTTTGTACCTATATGGACTTTATATAATATTATACATAGAGAAGTATAAACTGAACAAACTTGTTATTAAATATTTTTTATTATTTTTGATTATGAGTTAGGTAAGTATTTAAAGTTATAATAACATATTGCGTGCGATACATAATTTTATAATAAAACGTTGATACATAATGTTTTACCGAGAAAGCTGACAAAAATTAATAGAATGAAATTATTTATTTAACAGGTCGCATTTTTAAATTAGGATTGTACTCAACAAAATGAAGGTATTTATTAATTTCGTTAGAAAACTCCTGTAGATTTTCCTTGACGAGGGTTGAAAAGAAGATTTCCGATCTAATTGAACATTGGTTACGGCGGCTGTATAATTAAATGTATGTATAAAGTTGAATCATTGTTAAATCCCAGAACCTCGAACGTTTTGTATAGCACCAGCTGAGCTTATTAGTCTGATATGCCATTGAAAATTCTGTGAATACCTGAATATCCGCATCGTGATTCGTGAGATTCTATTCTAGTGTTAGTTACGTAAGGAATTAGTAGTCATGAAGACTGTATAAATGTACATGTAATTTTATAGCTATGTGTTACTCAAATAATCATAAACCTAAGTCAAACTAGGTACCACTTTTGCCTAGTTCACAATTATCCATACTTCCATACTAATATTATAAATGCGAAAGTGTCTATCTGTCTGTATGTCCGTCTGTCTGTCTGTCTGTCTGTGTGTCTGTTACCTCTTCACCCTCAAACCGCTGAACCGATTTTGCTGAAAGGCATGGAGATTGGAGATACTTACTTTGAGTCCTGAGAAGGACATAGGATAGTTTTATCCCGGAAAATCGCGATAATCGAATTTTGGCACAACGGAGTTTCGGGCGTTATCTAGTATAATAACTTAACTTATATGTTATTATTATTATACCTTTTTTTTTTTTTTGATGCGCAGGGGAAACCCATCATGGGTTCCCCGGATTGGGTATGTGCCTCAGCACCCCGGGGGTATGTGAGACTCGCCTTCAGCCGTATAAAGGAGGGATATCCCGGATCTAACAAACACGGGACTCCCTCCACGACTGGCCGGTCTACCTCAAAAGGGACCGGACTTCCACCAAGGTAAGGGAACGCTTAGGCATTATTATTATACCTGAATCATACCATTTTTGCCCGGTTCAGAATTTACCTCAAAAAGTTTTATTTAGATATAATAATGTTTAGTAACGATAAAATATACGTTAGACAAAAATAATTTATACAATACTCCATGGTTATTTGTAAATGGTTTTTTTCTTACATAATTATGTGCCCAAAAAAAGGGAAAGGTGCACTTGTCGTCTCTTTATTACAAATTATATACCATTTTTTGTTTTAACTAATTTTATACAACTTTTTCCTAACGTCATAATAACATTTAAGCCTTTGATTAAGTTCTAGATCATAAACCATTACAGCAATCAATACAGGAGGCCCGAGAAACTGTAACCTATACCTTGGTGCGAGTTATAAGTTCAAGCGCTTAAAGTTAACAGAAAGCGAAAATATTACTCCCATCAAAAGTTTGTAGATAATAGTACTGGAGCCGGCCTAGAAAAAAGTTTATTTTTTATTAGTACAAACTAATTTTTTTGTGAGTAGCTTCATTTTGATAAGACGAACAACATTTTTATATGCGAAAAAATTAGCTTGATAGTAATAAAAATAATGTTATATTAGGCTTGATTTTCATCAGAATTAAAATGTTTAATAACTTTAAGAAATGACTGATGTAATGAAAACTGGCCAAGTCAAATCTAATCTAGTTTAAGATCTCACATTATTTAAATAACATCAATAAATTGTTATAGATATTCAATAAAGCAAAGAAATAGACTCTATTATTTGTTCATAATGTTATTTGGTTCCTATACATACATATATTTCGATTTTCCATGAAACTTGGCACTTATTTAGATCTCCATCCTTTTTACGGCGAAGACCATAGACAAGAATAATGTTTGTATGGAACTTGGCTCTCCATCTACATTTATGTTTTTGGTGAGATTATTATTTCAAAGTATGGTTGTTACTATATTATTAGGTTGAGCTTGTCATTAACTTTTTTTTTTTATTTTTTTTTATTTATTTAACATACATAACATCTTAAGTATAGGAGTTCACAATATTAATAGGTTGCTTACAATACCATATTACATGATTCGAGTGTACACTTATTTGAATTGCATTAGGAATTACATTATTATTATTTGACCAGGGGACCCCAAACTAGGCAAAGCCTTGCTTACAAGTTTATACCCCGAAATAAATACCTGATCAATTAACCAGCAAAAACCTTAATATTGATTTTACTAAAATATAGTAAAGTCTGACACATCGGTAAAATCACATGACAAGCGAAGGCGGGACCTTGTACTTACTATTATCTATTCTGTGGCGGAACTTGAATACCACTCTGCATAAATTATTAAATATCTTTTATTTTAGTAAGTGGGCTATTAAATCACATTAGGAATTTTACATGAATCATATCGCTTCAGTTACCAACCTAGACCGTTGTCGTTAGTATGTAATATCAACACGCACAGTGGCAATTTGTTCAGTTTTTTGTGCGTGCTTTGGTAATTGTTAGTATTAATTCAACGCTATGGTATATAATGTAGGACACGCGATACCGACGCCTTTATTATACTGAATTTATTGCATAGACCACATTAAACTAAATTTGGCCATATTTATTTACTGTATTCATCATTTTGAACTGTAAAACTGAGGTTAGTTGGCAGCCGTTTTGATTGTACAAGTTTTTATGTTAAAGTCCTCCGTTAGAGGAGAGAGCTCTTTTCTGCCTTTGTAAATCCGCTAATAAACCCATATTTTACCAAATATGTTTATCCAGCGAGTTTCAAATAGTAATTTTGTGGCGTGACCACTAAAGTTGTGTACTCTGCAGTGAGCAGTGCAGATCGAAAACCGCGTGTTTAGTGGCTCCATACGAATTAGCGGGCTCAATCATTCGGTGTGGTGAATGAATTATTAAGCGGGTTGATAAGGAGCACGAATTCCGAACGAAAGTAATGGCATTTTTAAACGTGTTGGTATTTCGTTCAATTCATGTACACTGATTTAATTGATGTTTTTCATTCGTACCTAAATTTGGTATTCGTTAATTGTTTTTATGTGAATAATTTGGATATTGGTACAAGCTTTGGAATACTCGTCAGCTGCTAAGGTACATAATATCATTTGGTACAGTTAGTTTTTAATAATTAAATATATTGTGATTGTTATTTTAACATCATTCAATTTATCATTGTTTGGTGTCTTTATAATAAGGTAAAACAATTACAATATTATGTGTTTTCTAAGGCAAATATTGTAGCTAAACATAATATATGAAAAAGGTGATAGTTCAAACCAAAGTCCTATATCTACCTGATAAGCTTAAGAGTACTTAAGCCCTGTGTTAGTAGTATATGTAAGCCTATTTGTCCTTGCAATAGGCGTATTTATGTGGAAAATATTGCGGCAGCTTTCTAAACCAATTCCAGAAGGATTATCGTCCCTACAAATACCCGGATAGACGGGATAGAGGTCGGGCGACGATTGCCGTTAGTTCACCAGTTCGTTTTCCCTCATTATACACATAATTTCATTTCGGCCGGCTTGTATCATTAGAGCTTTTGTGATCTAAAGACATGTTTTGGCTTTTTGGAGAGCTTTATGAGCATGAACATAGAAAAAAATGCGGACAGAGTCTTATCATACACAGCACTGTATCTTCATAGAGTCGGCCAGGCTGACTGCATATACACGGTCCGCAAGCACACATACTTACGCTAGTCAGCCATTTGACAGCAAACAGACGACTGTCTTCATGTTTGCTGTCAAATGGCCGACTAGCGTAAGAATGTGTGCGTGCGGACCGTGTACATGCAGTCAGCCCTGGCCGACTCTGAAGACACAGTGCTGTGTAGGTATAATAAGACTCCGTCCGCTTTTTTTCTACGTCCCTGTTTATGAGTCTATTCGCTGTTTGGGACTTCTTCACGCTTGAATCACTGAAGAAAATATAAAAATCGATATGAGGACATATTTGATATGGAGATCGATACTATCGATACTACTAACGGCCGTTCCCAATATTTGATCTATCTCTTACTTGAGATAGGAATAGCTCACATTAGACATTAGCTCCATATATTTTATGTCATTTTTATGTCAGCTGCGATCGGTTGTATGTCAAACTAGAGATAGATTGAATATAGGGAACGGCCATAAGATAGGTGTTATCACGGAAGGTACTGGTACTGTTTCAATGTTCCATGTAATAATATAAAACATAGTATACTGGTACATACTTTTGAGTAATCCATACTTACTAATATTATAAACGCGAAAGTGTACGTCTGTTTGTCCGTCTGTTACCCCTGCACGCCCAAAGCGCTGAACCGATTTTGCTGAAATTTGGTATGGAGATACTTTGAGTCTCGGGACATAGGATAGGCCATAGGATACTTTTTATACCGGAAAAATAAACGACTTCCGCGCGATAAACGAATTTTGGCGCAACAGAGTTGCGGGCGTCATCTAGTATTAAAACATATTATGGGAACCTTTATCACGATAGTAAGATCATCATAATATACTATGATGGTCAAAATATTATACTCAAAGCTACAGTAACTGAGGTAAATATTTTGCACGCTAAGGCGGACTTGCGTAGATCTGGGTTAAAAGTTAACTCTGAGTTAAATATCATGTCAACTCTATCGCTCACTTGGTAGTTGGTGAGTGTCAGATATGACATGATGCTTAACTCAGAGTTAACTTTAACTCAGATCTGCGCAAGTGGGCCTAAAATGCTCGCGTATCAATTTTTACAACCACTAATGGTTTCGTATCATCCATTTTGCGACGGAATAAATTTGTCAATAAAATTAAATTATGATATAATTGGACGGCTGGTATACAACTCGATATGCGGTAAACCGCCGCACCGCCATTTTGTTAAAACCGAACAAACTTGTTCAATCAGTATTTTGGCGAGTTCAGGCTTACAAAGGGTGGATCAAAATGTAAGCCGATTATTCATGTATAGATAACTGCGACGGCATTTTAAAATTTTGGTCCGAAAGCCAACTGCGTCGTTTTGAAATTCTGCACGCCTGTTTCCTATTATAAATAGAAAAGGCTTTTTCTTTTATTCGTAACCTATTGACTATCTGCTTAAAATGCCTTTTAAGTATATTTTTGTAATATTATAGAGACATGTCTATTATCCAAAACTTTAAGAAAGAAAATTTGAAAGTGTTTCGTATATTATACCTACTAGCATTTTCAACCTATTTACTAAATGAAGTATTATCTTAGAACAGAGCGGTAAAAGCCGCTATAAGCACACGTGTAGTTGCTCATTAAAACTTGTAGTCATGTTTGAGTCGCAATAACTCGTCTACTTTAATACGGTCTAACTTCGAAACTGCTGCATAACGTAAGCTCGATAGTTGTGACATAGTTTCTGATGATTTCCTTATTATTATTAAGACACTTATTACTCGACTAATTCATATCAATTATACAGTATAATATTATATATAATTTATATGAATTAGTAGTTAATTCATATAAATTATACATATTATATACCAGTAGATGACCGCAACTCCGATGCGTGGAAATTCGTTTTAGCGAGGAAATCGTACGTTTTTTCGGGATAATAAGTATCCTATGTCCTTTCCCGGGACTCAAAGACGTATCTCCATACCTTTCAGCAAAATTGTTCCAGCTGTTTGGGCGTGAAGAAGTAAAAGAAGGTCAGACAAACAGACAGACTCACTTTTCAATTTCTAATATTAGTATGGAAGTATGAATATTGCAAGCTGCAGCTTTTTTACATAATATAAAAAAAAAAAATTTTTACATAATATTATTATTATTGTAATACAGGAATTAACAGGACATCAACACATTTTCAACAATGATTTTGTAAGTATAATTAATTTATTTTCCTCTCTGATGACCTAGTAGGTATACCTAACTGTATTTTTTTTTATTGTGGATATAAATATTTAGTAATGTAGATTTCTATTAAAATTTTTATTTCGATACATATTATAAGTGCCACATTCCATAATCTTAGAAAAAACTTGTATACTTTTTAGTGGCGGTTTTCCAGAAAAAATCTGCTATAAAATGTAACCAAGAGAGCTGAACATATGTCACCAATTGACCGGAAATATTGTGAAAGGGTAAAACTAAATGATCCGAATTAATTATACAAACCAAAAGAACCCCGCTTTATTTTGTCAATCGATAAATCAACAAACCTGTATCTACTTTAATATATTGTTAGAAGTAATAAGACCTAGATAGCAATAAAAATATTTTGTTACATATTATTTCAGATCTATATCACTAATGACTGTAAAAGAAATACATAATAATATAAGGCCAAAAATTTACAATATAGCATGTTAACTATGTACAGGGAGTAACAAAAAAAGTAATAATACTTTAGAATGTGATAAATTATGTTAAGTTCACTGTAAAAGTAGCAACGCTTAAAGTGAATTTATTTTTAAAGGCAATCGCCCTAGCGCGCAGAGTTATAAATTATAATTTTGCCCATACAAGCGAAAAAATGTTTTCTGTTACTCTTTCAGCGTAGCTACTTTCACAGTGAACTCTATACAGGTAACTCATATTATCGGTTAGTTTTGTTACACCCTGTATAAAAACACTAATCTGTTATTTTTCAAGTAAGTAAATTAAGACTAAATACTACTTTATTTAACAACATAAATATTAACAGTAGAATACCATAACGAATGGCCAAAATTCGACCGGCAATGCTTTAAAGTCACAAACTGACCGTGAACTCTGGGAAAAGGGTAAAAGAAAATCGTCAGTATTAATTATACAAAACCGTATGGGGCCCGCTTATCTTGTCAATCGATAGCCGCTGTAAGTCTGAACCACAACACTAATTGCTTCCAATCCAATTGAATTCACCTGGACAGTGGTCGGTCACGCAATATTTTATTCTATTCCCTCCTGGCTACGGTTTCGGTTGTCGCATTAAGTTTATTTAATTAATTAATGCACATAAAACTTTATTGGTTGATTTACGGCTTTGTGGTAAATGTAATTTATTTGAACACGTGATAAGATGTCGATCATATCTACAAACGTTATCATATTAAGTCATAACTCATAACCATGAACCTAAAAAAAAAGGCGGACGGAGTCTTATTATAAACAGAACTGTGTCCTCACGGTTCATAGTCGGCCTGGTTGACTGCATGTACAGTTGTACACGGTCCGCACGCACACTTTCTTACGCTAGTCCATACCATTTGGCAGGCGTAAGAATGTGTGCGTGGTCGACTCTGTAGACACAGTTCTGTGTATAATTAAAGACTCCGTCCGCCTTTTTTCTACGTTCATGCTCATAACATCTATAAAATCTGCATTAATTATTTTACTACTCTTTAAACAGCCTTGTAAGGGTCAATTCAGACCGCAACGCGACGCGTAGATGCATATTTTATAAATTTATATGGATTTGACAGATTCGTAAGACGTCTGACGTAATTGAAATCTGTCAAATCCATACAAATTTATGCCACGCGGCACGTCGCGCCTCGCCTCGCCTCGTCGCGTTGCGGTCTGAATTGACCCTTAGACTGATCCAGGCCCTAAGTTTATACCTATAAGGCTGTTTGACGAGTGAATCGAGTGGTCAAAATCAGAACTACCTTACACCGCAATCAAGGCAATAAAAAAATAAAAAATCTTATAGGTCTGGAATCTAAATAATGTGAATACGATAAAAGAATTTTTCAGTACTATTTATTATCGTTTTTCATAATATTATATTCATAAAAATAAAAACCACGTAACTCGTAAGACAAACAGCTAGCCTCTGCATGGGCTTCTTTGTTATATCGTATATTAGCAACGTAGAATTTAAAGTACTCCAGAACGTAAAAAATAGCACTAAAAGTATTCAGGTTGTCGGAGATAATGAAAAAAGTTGTTTAAATGATCATTCGCTTCCGTGGGCGAGGCGTTGAAAGTCTAAAAACTCTATCCAGAATGTTTTATCAACAAACTTTGACGGTAACGTTATAGTTTTGCATGTCGTTGTTATTATGTAGGGAACTGTAGAGAACTCGGAGTTAGGACTTATGGCCTAGAGCGAACGTTAAAAGGTTGTCATGTGCTCATGTATACTTCGAGCCCGATTTCATGACGTTGGAATTACGAGTTTATATTTTTAGAGCCCCCGCAGACTGCAGACTTTCTATCGGCTGATAGTTTAGTCGGGTCGGGTTGGGCTGTTAGCGCGCACACTACGCCAACATAACAGTTGGATTTTTGGTGAGTGCGCAGACTAGACAACAGTCATTCGATTGCTCTCACACGGTTCCATTCACAGCGATAGATTTTTGAATGGAAAATTTTATACGATTCGGATTTCTGCCGAGTCAACCGACCAAACAATCGGCGTAGTGTGCGCGCGTGGAAGAACGTCAAACTGATTCAGCATCGGCCGACAGTTTGCCGATTGTTAAGTTTGAAGGCAATCGTACTATCGCTCATCAAACTTAAGTATCGTTGGTATATGCGCACTTCCATACAGCTTCATACTGATCAAGAGCCAAATAATTAAACTATCGAGCATCGGCCGATTAAGTCTGCATGCAGTCTGCGGGGGTTCTTAAAATTAGTAGTGCCAATAGCAATTTTGGACTCCCAATTTAGTGAAACCTTTGAAATAACTAAAGTGGCAAATACACATTTTTACCTTTTTAAATATATCTTACTCTTGAAATATTATTTTAAAATTTTCTTTTATATTTTCTAAAGCAAACAGCAACTTCTTCTGTGTTAAAAACTTAACGTCGATGACGTAAAAATATTGTAACTCTCCTAAGATTAAAATTTGAGCAATCGTATTCATGAGATATTTTATTGAATGGTACGTAGACGGATCGTCTGTTAAGAGGGCGACTGACCCAAAAAATCAAACATCGTCCTTCTCTCTTCACACTCACGCCCGTCTTTCATATTCCAGATGAAAAATGACGACGCGGATTCGTCGCCAAATTAGTTTTTTCTCAATAACTCGATAACTATACAACATTTAAAAAATCCGCTCCTCAATGATAAAATTTTATACAATGTGTTAAGATATTAACTTAATTAAATGCACGGTTATGGCAATAAATGAAAAATATTTGAAAATTAGATGCATTTTTGTGATTTCTTTCTATAGAGAAAAATTTAAGATATTGTGTTTTTGCTTAGATTGAATTCTTGGAAATATAATATTGTTGTATCTGATTTTGAGAGACCGAGAATGAATGAAAAATACTTTATTACACCAAAACATGATACACAGAACAAAGAAACTAAAGTGTAAAAAGTACAAAACACAAGCGAATTTTTACCGGACTCTACCTTAATAATAAATAATTTATCCGGTTGAAATAGCGCATTCTTAAAATTTTCCGTTTTCAATTCCCAGTTAAAAAAGTATTATTAGGACTCCTTAAACGCCGACAGTGGATTTTTTGCGGAAACTATTTAAAAACTACAATAATATCAGGTATTTAAAGTTTCCGGACCCCGTAAAGATATAATATAAGCTCAGATCTTTTGTTCTCGCAAATGGAATTTTCCAACTGCCCTCGTAATGTGTGAAACTTATAGGAAATGGTGGTTCTAAGAATATTACAAAAGATTTTGCAACTTAATTTTAAATGTTATTAACTAAAGAATAAAGTATGTCGTAAAAGAAATAATGTTGCAACACAAACTGTCTAACTCACCTTGTAGGTTAGATAGATATTTTTATAATGAATTGACGTGAATATTCATATTATTTTGTTGTGTAATTTTTAAAATATGTATTACCATTTGAACCAAAAATTATCATTTTAAGAAAGGATCAGAAATAATTGAACTATTATATTAAATTATAAATAAATAAATAGGAAGCTCAGATAAATAAATAGTCATTTTGAAGCACAGACATTCAACGAAACGAAACTGAACGTGAATAAAAATGAACACGGCTGGGTTGTAAAAAATAGAGGCATGACAGAGATAGGGAAAACATCCAAATACTTGCCCTATCTAAACAATGATGCGAACAAAATAAATCGAGGAAAAACCGGACGCTCCTAGATGTTTTAGTGCCAAATTCAGTTGGGTGTACGTCGGGAAATCGTGTGGAAACTCTAGGACAGTTATTGGATGGTTCCTTTGAATTGGGCCGGCTTTCGTATGGCTGGGCTGCATAAAATGTGGTCTTGATTTAAATTAAAATATTACGTATTAGATTATAGAATTCGGGACTAAAATACTTTGTTGTTGCTTGTCAGTTAAGCTTATTTGAGTTTTTTACCTTCCTAAAATTTTATGATTATTGATTACACAATATCTTACTAAACGCATACAAAATTGGTAAAGTTGTTTTTTTTTAATAAAGGGGCGAACAAGCAAACGGGCCACCGTCGTCCATGGACACTCGCAACATTTGAAGAGCTGCAGATATGTTCACTTCTTGAAAGTTTGCAGGTCGTATTGGTCTGGAAATATGGTGACAGTTCATTCCAGAGTTTTAGGCCGGTATAAATAGCATCAACGCGCCGAACCGCGTCTTGAGACCGAGATGCATCTTGAGTACTGACTATTTATACGGGCCTTACAGTGCGCGGCAGTGTGCATTTTTTATGTTATTAAACGCAATTTTACAAAATAGGTAAGGAAACAGAATTTGTAATAAATTACAAGATTGAGAACATAAAAAGTCGAAACGTACTCGAGGTGTATAAAACAAAACGACGTACGAAATAATAGCGGAAGTACTCTCCATTCCCGCCAAATGGGGGAATCCACTTCCGGTGAATGGAGGCTTCGACGGAAGTTTACTTAGCCGCTGCGATCCTACGGCGACCCGGACCACCTCCGGTTATGGCGGTCTATAGCCATTTCGGATTCGGTGCTGTTGTCTTAATAAAATATTATCTCAACAACCCCTGGAAACATTACATTTCAATACCAGGGTGTATTACACTTTGGGATAAACAAGGGACAAAGACAAAGTGATATTATACAGAATGTAATAAAACAAAATCACAATTAACTCTATAACACAGAATAGATAATAGTACATCTATAATCACACAACAAAACAAAGTACCTAAGATTACTTTGTTTTGTTACAATGTATGTAATTAAGTATACAGGATATTTTATTATTGGCTTTAAGCATTGTTTACTGATAAAGAATAAAATTGATAGCTTCGTAACTGTGGCTATAATTTTGTGCTGTATCTGTTAAATCTTGTATAATAAAATGATGAAGTTTCGCGACACATTGCTCGCTAAGTGGCTCACGTCGAGTTTTATAATAAAATGTAATTCCACTTAATTTACTCAGCCGCTCAGAGGTTCCAATTATGTGCTGTAAATATTCTATACTTGATAAACCTCGTAGTCTAAGAGTCAACGAATACGTTTACAATCATAATTTGTGACTACCAAGATTTCAGCCATATTGGTTAAGCTCCTATCAAACAAACTAGCTATTTACCAATAACTAACAATATTTGGTATTGTCAATAGATTGGAAATGGACAATTTAAGCAATACCAATTGTCGTTCATAGTCGTAACTTCCCATAAGCTAAGGGTAAGCCTAAAGAGGATTACATGCTAACGACATTGCTAGTATTAGACGTAGGTAGGTGCAAAATTAATGTTTATGCATAGTATCTAAGTAATTGTTTGACGCCATGCAGGTAAGACCCAAAATACACGGTTTTGGTGTAAATGTGCAGGCAAGTAAAAAATATTGTAGCCATGTTAAAGTTATCTGTTCATAATATAAACTCAAGTTCAAATTGAAAAGTTGACGGAAAGCTTTTCAAAACCGAGCTGGTGACGGACGATGCCGCCGTGATCAGTCTCGAAAAAGATGGCGAGATGAATTGAATACCTACAAGCATGGCTGGCCAACGGTGGCATTAGAACGAGAGATATGGAAGACCTTGATGGCGGCCTTTGCCCAGTGGTGAGAAAGGGTTGTAAAAAAAATAATATCAAGTACCTACGATTATTATTTACTGACTAGCTATACGGCATTGGCTCCTCATGTATAAAGTATAAAACAGAATGCTCAAACACGCAAAATTACCAACGCAATATCCGTCAGAACAGAAAAGGTGCGATGGTGGTAATTATGCCTTCGGGCTTCAGCACTAATGATAACGTGATATTACTGGCTATTACCATATTATCGCGCCGAGAAAAAGTTAAGTGTTTGTTGGTTCAATGTAATATTTCGCCGTAGGGTGGTATTATGTCCAAATCAGTGCATCTCCGCAAATGGCTATGGAGTTATAGAAAGTATTGTTATTAATTTATGGATTGTACTTGAAACTAACCTCCATATTTTTTACCCATAATTTTCCTCGTTTTGTAATTATTTCAATTATTTATATGCAAGCGATAAATATTCCACAACTTTTAAATCAAATTAGGTATCTCAAAGCTATTCTCTTAATTCTAGTTTGTTTTTCGGATTGAATCCTTTTTTAAGCGTCGCCTTTTTACAAGTGCAATCAAAGAAGAATTAGCACGGACTGCCTTTCCAGAATCACAAATGGAAAAGTTTACAAGACGTTGGCCTCGGGGATCCACTCGGATTAATTAAAGACTACCGATGCTGATCACCGACTCCCCCGTGGAAAATTAAATTACTAGACCAGGTTCGGAAACCCTTTAATGGAAAAAAACTTAATTTTCGGCGAACACGAGAAGTTTTATCTCAGACAATGTATTTAAGTGTATGTGCTTAAAAACTTATATGTAAAACTTTTGAGTAAAAGTTAAAATACTTAAGTAGTTTATACTACAAATAAATTGACATTAGTGATTATATTTTTTACGTAAGTAAAAAATATTGTTTTAAAAGGAAGACCACAGTTTTGCTACAGATTGTGCCCATTACAAGATATGAGTATTGCAAAACCCACTGTACTTATTGGGCCAACGTGTTGAGCCAGTGGATTGGGCCAACGTGCTAGTCGATAAGTTGGGAGCGACATTCCGCACTCTACAAGTTGGCCCAATACGTTGGCCCAATATGTACAGCCGGCTTAGGATCAATTCAGACTGCAACGCGATGCGTAGATGCATATTTTCTAAAATTGAATGGATTTATAAGATTTGCTCTTGCAAATCATACAAATTGCGTCTCACGCGATTGAAAGCTGTTAAATTTCAGTACATTCAGTACAAATTTAGAAATGCATCTGCGCATCGCGTTTCGGTATTTACTTTGATACAAGCGCATGGGCGTTGTGACTTGTGAACATTACATCACAATTATTATAAGCTACCGAATGCGCAACTTCCAGCAAAACATAAAATACAGACGTCTAGTACTCCATTTCTAAGCTTAATGCGAGTAATCTCGATATAGCATCATTAAAAACTAATAAACAAGTCAGTATTAGCGGGTTCGGATTGCACAACTTGGAACTGCGAAACTTGGCCGTAATTGGAAACATATTGAGTTTGTTTGTAACGAGCCCGTGCCTCAGTTGTGGGATCGATGAATCTACTCACGTATTGTTCCCAATTGACTGCTCATTGCAACTGATTATAAAAAAAAAAAAGACGGGTTACACTCCGGGAGTGCCGGCAGAAGTGAAAACTTGATTATTAACCCATTTTTTATGAAAATAGATTTTTTTAATTAATCGAAAACCCTTACAATCGATTAAAAAATTTCGAAAAAATACAATCGATTGTTCGATTAATCGATTTCGATGTTACAACACTATACTCTCCAACCGTCTTACGGTTTTTCGATCAGCACACGTTTTCAACACCTGACGCGAGTTTCACAGTTTTTACCCATCCCACAAAAGTGCTCAACGCCGCTAAAGAAGTTTTCACTTCAAAGGTTAAAAACAACCACATTTATTGTTGAAAAATCGGGGGCTTTACAAAATGTTGTAAATCTGTAGGTTGAAAATACAAATAAAGGTAAACGCGAACCGAAATCACGCATCGCAGTTATAGCAGATGTACCTGTAGTAAATATACCTATAGCATACATATTATATGGTTGATGGTAATGTAAAAATATATTACATAGACGGTAGCCGGTAGGCAACACAGCGCAGCTCCTGTAAGAAAAAGAAAATACTATTTCTTGCAATAATTATGATGAATTGTGACAATTCAATCACGGACCCGATCCCACCTCGGGCTTAGGACAGTGACAAATGACATCAAACGCTATTTAATCTCATTTTTATCTCATTTCGCACGTTGACCTAATACATGGTGAAACAGAGAGCAAAATATGAGCTTAGAAAATAACCAGATATTACATTAGTCAAAAAACTGCGTATTGGGTAAATAAAAGAAACGTTAGTAAGAAAGGGTCCATGATTAATATGTACGGGGGCCTTAATGTTCGCGTTTTGTTTTATTGTACAAAGCAGTCTTGACGTGGCCCATTAACCGCTCCGCCCATTCATTCGTCCGTTCATTCGTTCAGTCATTCGTTCCACGATCACCTGGGGACTGGGTTTCGTACCATTTGGCTTAATATTATTTTCCCTTTTTATTTACTGTATGCCTGAGTGAATATAGTCATGATATGTGTTCCTATTTCGTCTGTCCAACTTCATGCCCATACGTATTTTAGTACATTCAACTTTGCCTTTAGGTACTCAATTATTTTACTTTGAGTACACATAATATCTTCTTTTATTTCCACCTTATATTAAACTTTACCTGTTAGTTCCCAAAGTTAGAGTCGCATCTTGCAACCGAATTGTGAAAACGTTCCTCCAAACCGATTTCGTTTAAATTTCGCACACGTTTATAGTTTTGATGACAATGCAATATTGAATATCTGAGCAGTGCAATATTGCACAAAGTTTTAAAATTGCGATCACTACTTTTCTCCTAATAGTGAAGAGAATAGTAGTAGGTTGTGTTAGAAAACGTAACTTCTATTTTTAAATTAATTTTAATCGACTTCCAAAAGGAATGAGGTTTCTCAATTCGACCATCCATACTAATACCTACGTCCTACAGTCTGTCAAAAAGAGAAGAAATTAAAAAGTGGCAACATCGTAGTGTCATCCCTTTTTTTTTAGATTGATTTGAAAGGGATGACACTATGATGTTGCCATTTTTAGAGTTCCGTACCCAAAGGGTAAAGACGGGACCCTATTACTAAGACTTCGTTGTCTGTCGGTCTGTCCGTCTGTCTGTCTCCAGGCTGTAACTCAAAAACGGTAATAGCTAGAGAGATGAAATTTTCACAGATTACGTATATCTGTTGCCGCTATAACAACAAAATATACTGAAAACAAAATAAAATTAATATTTAAGGGCCATACAACAAACGTCATTTTTTTACCTTTTTTGCTCTATATTAATAATGGAAAAAGGTAGGTACTTAAATTTTTCTCAAATTCCTTAGTTATATGTGTACTTTAATTTTTAATAATAATATTGAAATAAAATACAAAATTAAGGGGGACTCCCATACAAAAAACACAATTTTTGGCCTAATTTTGCTCTATAACGGTACGGAACCCTTCGTGCGCGAGTCCGACTCGCACTTGGCCGATTATTTAATTTCTTCACTTTTTTGACAGACCATAAAATATGTACTTTTTTATTTTTCTTTGCGGATAACTCTGCCGTTTATAGTACAAATTGATAAAGAATAATGAAAATTTGTAACAAATTACTACTCACGAACACGACTTTTTATTTCAGGCGCTTATATTATTATGTTTCAAACCTATTTAAAACAAAGAAAATTTCGAAAATGGCTTTACTTTGAGTGCTTTCCGAAGAAGAATAAATTAAGTAATAGGATTTACTCAAGTAGGAGAAAGTCAATTAGCCTGCAAAAGAAATACGGTAACAACTTCACATTATTTCGGTAATAGACCAATACATTTGTTAACTGTGCCATTCAATTTACAATTTTGATAATGAAAAGGTAAAATCTAAAGGCTTTTTTAAACTGTAATACTATCAAATATTACCGTGGTATAAATATTGAAACAAGTAACAAGTGTATGTTAATTTGTTATGTAATTAGTACACCGCACTTGGAGGATATAATAATTACAGCACCCTAATAAATTGTGGACTTAGGACCCATCCTAATGAGGTAATCCGCGTAATTCTGGACACAATCACAATTGTGGTAAACGGTATCTATGCTAAATTATTATTTAAACACTTCATTTGTTACATTGATCATTATAATTATATCCGAATAATATCATTGGTATAAGGACGTATTATATCAAAATGTATTCAGATTTAATCAGTCCGTGAGTGTGTAAGGTTGTAATGATTTCAAAAGTTTTATACAAACAAATTATCTTTAAATGAAAAGGCGTAATATTCCAATTATTCTATTATACGATGCGAGACTTTCTTGTGTTGTTGTGAATTTTTTGAATTGTTTGGATAACGATTTAGCAAGATTTTATTTTTTCGAGTGCCTCTCAATTATTTTGGGACTTGTTCAAACAATATTAAAGAAGACAATTTCAGAATAAACTTAATCAAGCCGGACCGCCAGATGGCGTGCAAAAGTTATAATAATTTTTATTCGCTAATCGGAGATTCTGATGGCTGTGGCCTAATCAGCTAATTGCCCGATGTTACTTTTATCACTTCGATAATAATAGAACGGTCTAAATGAAAAGCTGAAGACTATTAGATACGATTAATACTCAGTTTCTTTCTGTTGAGGTTTTCGACATGAATTTTGTCTATTTACTAGCTCTTTGGTTAACCTACGACAAATAATAACCAATCAACAATGTTGTAGAAAAGATAAACTCTTATCAAAAAACCTCAGTAACAGGGCAGAAGTCTTGACATTGTTTAATATTATTATCAGACAGTTTTGTGGATCAGTCGTTCCGTAAATAGCTGCAACGTCTATTAGATGCGGAAGATATTTTATGTTTTGACTTTGTCGGTCAAGGAACTTTTCTATATCTAATATAATATATAAAGTTGCATAAAATGTGGAAACACAAGGAAGGATAAATTTTTATTACACCTAATTTCAAGTTTCCATACAAACCTGCGGCGGACTATTGGAATTGTTTTGCGTGCAGCGATTTATAGTAGTTTTAAAATATTTGTAGAAAAAAAAGTAACAAAAGATTTGTTAATGTTTAAGAACAATTTTTTTTTAAATTAAAGTGTTCTTCTATGATATGAATCTATAATAATAATTATTATATTAAATGAAGTTAAATAAATAGGTAAAAAAAGTTTCAATTCCTTGATATTTCTCATTCTCTGAATTTAAATTACATAAAGTTAAATACCTAAATGAAATATTTTTTTCTGCTATTTGCTTATGGATCTTGTCAATAGGTTATTATTATTTTTTAATTAGATCTGTCGCTGGTTTCGTAAATTAAAAGCTTCGAAACTGATACTAAAACGGAATGAAAACCTCTGTTAAGGTATCGAGATTTAATGTACAAATACTCTATAAATCCTATTTTTTCTCTGCTAACTATATAGACAGTGAAATTTCCTATCAAAATAAGTTGTCAACATTTTTATAAAGATAATTGGTTGATGATTTTTTCAAGTTTGAAAAGTACAGTTTTAAGCCAAATTGAGCGTGAAAGGTGTAAACGTTATTATGAAGGTTAGTTGTACAAACTGTCTATTTTTTCTTAGAACTTTATTACAGGAGCACTCAACGACAATGATGAAGAATTTTGTCAGTAAAATGACCCCTCTTCTTTTTCACCAAATCTTGGTTAAAGGATCCAAACTACAATCTAGAAATATTTTACTTAAAAAACGCTTTAAAATATCTAGTAAGCTTATGGCTTAATCCACAGCCGAAGAGCCAATTCTTTTCAAATTAAGCTCTCGCAATTTCGATATTGCTTGTTAATGAACCATCCGATCGTGAAGGGTTCCATTTACAAGTATGATAATTTTCTTTTGACGTTCCCTTGGACTCCTAACGATTATTATATCCTTAAATCCCAATTAGGCTGCTCTAGTACAAAATATAATTCCTTTTCAAATGATTTGAATAATACCTACTCAATCGAATCCACTTTATAAAAAAAATTATAATGAAAAATGAATTGATTTGATTCTTTTATATTTTGAAAAATATAAATTGATAGTCATTACATGGTTAAAGCAAAGCTTAGGAATTTGTTACTGCGCAAGCGATTTCGATGAAAATATAAATATAATAGGTCAATTTTTATCGCGGAAAAATTATACACGGTTCGAGTAGAATTTTATTTTGTACGTAAGAAGTGACTTCTAAGAAGTCCCGAGGAAGTGGGAACTGATAGTAGATACAAAAATATTTAGCATCATGTCAACTAAGGTAGAGCTTCTACAGAGCACTAAGTGATATATTAAGTGCGTCATCAATTTCAATCACACCATGTTAGAGACTATCTCGAGGAAGCGGGTCAAACTTATGAGGAAGTTTTTAAGCAATCTATTTCCGTCAGACAGATGGCGCCTGTGGGATCGTTGCGGCAGACGCCTTACCTTAATTAGTTAATTGACACATATTGAGAAACACTAGTTGCCAAGCCGCGCTGAGATTTTAATTACTTATTAACTATTAATTAAGTTAATTCTAAGATCTATTACGTTGTCTAATATTGTGGATATAGTGACTACTGAGTATTGTCTTATTATTTACTGTATAATAATTGTGATACTCGGAAAGTAAAATATTATAATGTCGTTATGTTAACATTTTTTATTACTTTATTTAATCTTCGTGTTAATTAATGCTCCGTTTTGCTCGCAGCTTCGTCCGTGCTATAAAGAACAGACAGATAGATATAATAGCTCCCACACCGGTTTCGGTGACGGTGGCCGATTTCATTGAAACCTGACCAGCTACGCAGGAGTAATTTTATAGTGCCCAGTGTGTGCGCAGTACACAAGATCACTCTCTATTTCTTTACCCTCATAACTCAGTGGAACGGCAGACCGACACGACCGGCGAGAGATCAGGCGCAGGACCGACTTTTTACATGCCCATCCGACGCATGGATCATCTTACTTGTCAGACAATCAGGTGATCAGCCTACATTGTCCTAACCAAACTTGGAACTAACATGTTTCCAACGCGGGAATCGAACCCACGACCTCCTCCTCAAGAGCCGCGCTATATACCACTAGACCACGGAGGCGTTTTTAGACAGATAGATATACTTGTTCTAATAATGATTATAATATAAAATGATCATTATCAGTAGTATTTAGTGTATTATACTGAATTCTATCGTATTTGATATTGGATTCACTTAGGCAAGTTCTTAAATCTCAAGCAGAGGAACACAAAAAACTCTACTCGCCGCTTTAGAAACTCTAGCCATCATAATTTTTCAAGCCTCGTCAAGGTCACTATCTGCTAGATATTTTAATTTAGGGTTACCAAGGTTTCATTGCGGCCATAAGAATTAATTCAATGCGGTATCGCAGCTTTTGTGCTCTTTTTGCTGACAACAGATAAGTTCCCGGGAGAATTTAGGTCGGATGAATAGGTTAATACGCCTATAATTTGTTTCATTATCTCCGCCTGCCTGCTAATTAGTCTCATTTTAAATTTGGTAGCCGTTTAAAAGGTTTGAAGTAGACATTTTAGAGCTTTACTGTTACACAAATTATTTAATATAGGAATGAATATTGTTTTGTTGAATGCTAGTAAATTTTACTCGTATCTTACTAGTAAATTTAACTTTAAAGGTCCCAATTTTGTCAGTCATAATATCATAACTCATACAATACTAATATGAAAACTTTCGATACTCTAAAGACGAGACTCTTGATACTTGTATAAATATAGTGTAAAATTTTTCGGGAAGATCGTTTTCTACTTAAACAGAAACCGAGATAATGCTTACGATATTCCTACCAAAATTATTTATTTTTTAAAATTAGTTTCAATATTATTTCTTATTCAATATGGCCTTCTTGTTATGGTTAGAACAAATGAATACGTGTAGGTATAATGGTTTTCACACTTATTAATCGTAGGGCTCTCATCTATTTACAAAAGCGCAATACCTATAGAAATCCTGTATCCAATATTGCTGGACCACCCAAGATGCACGATTCGCGATAAATTCCCTCTATAAGTTTGCGAATAGTCATTAGTTTCGTGTCATGAAGTATGACGCCCCCTTAAGTGATATCCGCAATGAGGAGATAAGTTATTGCTCCTATATTTTATTTATGCCACCCTGTTAAAATCTGCACACCCTGTCCACGCCTCCTCGGCATATATAGTAAGTGTAGCTTGTGCGATGATAGTAAAAGCCTGTGAATTGTTAAGTATCTTGTTTGTAATATGTACAAAAAATACTCTAAAAGGTTTCCTATTAACAATACACACAAGGAAATAGCTTTAAATCCTGGTGACTGAGGACAGTTTTAAGGTAAATGGTTATTTTAATATGATTCGAAAAGGGTCTGAGGATACAAATTTTACATCGACGCTTTTTTTAAATTTTAAGTACTTAACATTGGTTTTTTGTACCAAAATATATTTTTATAGGATCCAAATTGCAATTAAAATGTATTCAAGATCCATTCCTAAATGTGTTTACCCTGCAGACCATAGTTAAGTCCGACTAGTGTAAAGTGTTACTCACAGAAATAAATCAAGATAGAACGGCTAAGTGGGTGGAGTACGCATGTTTCAATTTTGCACATGTGAGCAAGATTCGTTGAACGTTCATTCAGTCAGCGCGCACGTCTCGACTTGATTACACCGGAGCGGTTGTGCAAAAATGCCTCATTGTGCAGTATCTAATTGTAAAAATAATTGTACGAAAGTGAATCGGTCAAAAGGAGGTATTTCTTTCCACTGCACGGGTAAGTTATTTGTTTTAACTAAAAGCAAAGCAAAAATTTACACGAGCGATTCCTTAGCAACGCACGCGCGTCGCCGTTCTATCTTGATTTATTTCTGTGGTGTTACTCGAGTGACAGCTGTTTCACACCCACACCTCCCATGTCAGTGTCATCCAAGCATTGTTTTGTATGTGTAAAGCTTTCCATGCGCCAAAACTGTAGGCACGTGTCGTACTTTGTCGCAGTAAATTTGATGCGTAGTTAAATTATATGCCTACCAAACAGTAGTTAAACAATCCCCTTTTTCCAGGGCGAACGACGCTTATCAAGAGCTGTAATATTTTTACGACGGTGGTCTAACCATCCGTGTGTTTCACGCCACATCCGGTGCGACAGCCTCTACCGGAAACCGGAAGCGGCGCCGCCCGTCTAATGGATCGAGAACCTCTGATAAATAACTGATATTAATATATGTATTCGCAACACTTGTATTTTATTGGACTTGCGTATCATAATAGTTGTAGAGGAAAAATGCTTTTGCTTTTTATTTTTAGGAAACTTTTAATACTAATAGCATGATGAAAATGAGTATTACGATTTATTTTATTCTAAATAGAAACTACTCTCATTTCTGAATTTGTTTCCTGTTTACGTTGTCTCACTAAAGACCAAGATGACCTTGTACAGTATAATTAAATATGATGGACGTCAATTGATCATGCTATAGACAAATTCGCATCGTAATCATTATAGTTATTTTACCGTACAACGTGGAAAAGCGCTTATAGGCCCATCAGCAAAGGTTGTCTCGTTTCTGCTAGGCCAAGATCTTTCTCTGATCAAATTCTGTTTAGGCAAAAGAATGCTTCTCGCACGATATTTATAAATTCTTCAATAAGGCGAAAGGCAAAAAACAAACGAATTGTAAAGTAATATCGAACTATGGTAAGTTATATTGCGAGCGTGCTAAGGAAGTTTACCGATAGCGAGTGGAGGCGAGGCTGGCATGCGAAATTGTTGCTCCACAATAACTAGATACTTCCAAGTGCCCTATATTTTCTGACACAATTTCTGCAAAAAAATTTGCATGCATTTTAATGCCAATGGCCCTTATTTCATGGGCAAACTGACATTCAGATGTTTATGACAGAGTTATTCAGTGTCTATAATAGTGCACTATGTTTTGTGCAATCATGGTGGTTAACATGGTTATCCATACCAACGTGAAGGCTAACCATAAAAGATTTGCATTCACAACTTTGTCAACAACAATTACAATAATTATTTAAATTTAACTTGACTTTAATCTCCGCGTGCGGCGTTAAGGAGACCTGTAAAATGAAATCGTTAAAACTTCTTGAAAAACTTTCTTTATCAGTGTTACCAAGAGTTATTAAAAGTTGAGCGATTGTACAATTAAATAAAACTATGATTGATTCATTAGGGACTATTTCCGTTATAAAGTCACGTTCATAATAAATGGTACGCCCACGGACTTGTTCTTTTCTCTCACTTAATTTTCATTTGTTACTTCATCATTATTCGTCTTTATTAATTACGTAATTTCTTTGGCGTCTTAATTTAAAGTGATATTGCTCACTTCCTGGGCTATTTTTAAAAAGATTTACTAGCTTATTTTTGGCCATTTAAAATATTAGAAGCAATGTTTATACAGTATGGGAATAGAAATCTTATTACTACTATTTACATTATGGTTAGTTTGATCATAAAACTAAACGTTTTACTTGGTAAAATTAATAAAAGTTATAACAAACTGACTGACCGATTTTTTTCTAAAATTTAGGACAAGATGTTTGAATTTTTTTTATAATTTCAGTTTAGAAAAATTGCAAATAGAAAAGTAACATAATATTATTATGTACGTTATTACTTCTATTTGCCTATTTGTTTTCTTTTGGATATATAAGAAAAAAATTGCTTGTTGGCAAAAAAAGGAAACTTACTGCTGGCAGTAGTCCTTTAGTTCTGCATTTGCCTTATTGAATTAATTAGTAAGTCAAAATATGTTAATTAACGAAAAACTTTAATATTATTGTAATAGATTATTATGCACAGCAGGTTCTATTCATATCAAATAACTAAAGCAACCGGTCACCATCATATTAAACTCGTTAAACAATTAGCAAGAGTTAACTGAATTCCCAATTTGCTAAACACCGCACAACTTATGCTAAACTTGGTTTCATACACCAACTATAATTTCATGTACACTCAAAACTATGAACATATTGAAACAGTAGCAAGTCCTCCGAATATTGATACTTTGGTCCTACATTATTTCATAATGACGCCAGATATTTCAATGTGATCGTAAAATAGATTCTATCACAGCAGACCAGAATTCAAATCGGATTAACGCAAAGGGTTCTTACCACGTTTTGGGTGTTACGATCTATTATGAACTTCAAGCAAGATGTTTCTCCTTAATTCAGGTTTATCAAGTAAATCAACCCGATCAAAATGTACTTAAGCATGTTTCGCACAAGTTGTATCCCAAAGTCCGTCAGATTAGAACAGAAAATTAATATAAGTGCATAAATTAAGAATTAATTTTTCACACACACAAAAACTGTTGTTCTATTCGTTTGAAGATTTGGTTTCATCAACAAAATGTACCTACTCATTTTTTCGAATTTCTATTGAAATTTTTAAAATGCAATTTTGATCCAACCTTACTGACGTTGCATAATGATGTTTTTTTTTTCAGGAACCTGCGTGTAATAAGATTTCTAAAGCAAAGGCATACACGAGATAGGTTCTATTCACCTTTTTATGCTTATGGCTCTCGTGTTGTCGCCGCATCTAATTGGCTCTGAGGTATCTTCAAAAGACTTCAACACGATACAGGCGCTCGTACAATGTCGCCGACACAGTAAGCTGGTTTTCTTTCATCGGACGAGCAAACACTGTGCCTGTACTACCGTGCGTTTTTCGCGTAAAGGCCGGCAACGCACCTGCAGCTCTTCTGATGTTGCGAGTGTCCATGGACGACGGTGGTAATTGCTTTCCATCAGTGCCTGTAGACAAGTGGCGAAACGCTAACGCTAACGCTAACTCTAACGTTATAAAATGTATGCGATTTGACATAAGTCATCGCTTCGCTAGCGAATACTAATGTCAAATCCCATACATTTTGTATCGTTAGCGTTAGCGTTAGCGTTAGCGTTAGCGTTTCGCCACTTGTCTACAGGCACAGGTGACCCATTTGCTCGTTTGCCCCCTTATTTCATTAAAAAAAAAACTTCAGAGTATCGATTATGCTTAAGGTGGTTCGTTTTCCATACAAAAAAACAATCGACATTAATAAGCTAATTTCATACTGTTATTACATAAATTTATATGCACTTCTATTAATTATTTTGCAATGCCATTGTCGCGAAATATATTTAATATACTTTATTTATTTCACACAGAAGTCACATTTTATTGATTTTTTATAAAAAGTGACATTTGTGTCGATTGTTTTTTTTGTATGGAAAACAAACCACCTTAATCTTATTTTTGTATTTCTTTAACAGATTATATCGATACGTTTTCCAATTTAAAGCAAAATGCTATATATAAAAGTATTTAAAATGCGAGCAGGTAGTCATGTAGATATTTAATAGAATAATGTAAATAAAGCCAATATTATGAATCACAAGACGTACATTTAAAGCATATTATTTAATAATAATTTTATTCAAATTCTGCCTCGCACTAGTTCAAACTAAAAAGTATTTTTTCTATTCATTCATGTTTATTGTATAAGTGTAATAATTATTATAATTAAAAGTAGGCAATTATGTATCTTACGAGTTTCTTTTTTAATAAAAAAAATATTTTATTAATAATAATTCTTCATAATAATATTATCTACATAATTTATGTAAAATAATTTGTTCCTTACTTCTTACGATAATTATTATGACTACAATTAATAAATAGTCTGAATAAGTCCCTATATTCCCAAATATAATAATAATTATATAATTTTAATAATGGAAAAAATAAATGCTTACTTTGGTATGGCATGTATTATATTTAACTAACCCATCTTTAATCATACACACATAAGTAATTTTCTTAAATATAAAATATATTATATTTTGTTTATAAAATTGAATGCCTTAAATATTTGCTTTGCTCAGTTAAATAAATAATAATACATTGCTAATGTTAATTACCTTACAATTTACTTTTATAATGACGTGTAGTTTAATTTCGCTAATAAGTAAATAGAGTAAAAAAAACACGGTAAGTCGTAATTGGACCTCCTCCGCAGACACTTAAGCCTTCATTGACATCTACTACGGGTCCATTCATACCGCTCAAAATATTGACAACCCCTTTCACCGCGGTGAAAAGAACTCGCAAAGAAAGAAGCCCGATTTTTCCTTACTTACCTCAATGGAACGCATATGGAGCCCCGAATAACGCTTTGCTTTCGCATCTCAAGGACTGTTTTCGTCAGTTGAAACATACTTTGTGAGCTCTTGAAAAATCAAGAATTCTAGATCAAAGATAACCCTTCCAGTGCTGTGTCTATACTCGAGTACGCTTTCTGAATAGTTTGAGCCCATGCCCAATGGCATGGCATATTTTGTATGGGCGTTGTTAGCCGAATTTGAAAGCAGGGGCTTTTGAATTCAACTGGTTCCGAAAAATATATTTGTAGGTTTTAGAAATTTGCATAGGCAACGTACCTACATAAATTACAAAATATTGTAAAAAAAAAACGTCGACATTTTTAAATATTCGTGCAAAGAAAATTTGAAAAATAATTCAAAGTTATAGATAAATAAAAAATATATTATGCTTTTTTATAAAACCGAAAGATTCTTTAATTTTTAAGTTGATAGATAAAATATATAAAATATTATATAAAAAACATTGTCATACAAATAGAAAAATCCATATTTTAGGACCATCAAATCAAAGTATGAAATCCTTTCTATCTCTGTTAGCTACCACTGTAAAGATTTTTCGCAAATAAAAAAGTTGTTTGTCTTATCAAAATGAAGCTACTCACAAAAAATTTGCTTGTTAGTAATAAAAAAAAATGTTCTATTGCTCCCTGACTAATAAATTATAGTCTTATTTAAAAACCGCTTACTTGCTTGATTAAAACAACGATGTTGTGCAGTGAAGTTAAGTAGCAGTCTTAGCTAAAGGACGAACGTCCTTTAGCTAAGACGTATTTATCGCTTATTTATAGAATCGCCGATCAAAATGTATCGAATTGTAGTGGAAAATTTACAAAACAAAATGCACCGCGTCACAATATTTCGTTTTGTTTGTAAACTGACCCTGGCTCCGCTCAATCTTGTAGCCCATAACCATTTTATATACGACAGTTATGCTGCGAACCGACGCCATTCTTCAAGTTGCAAATAAAATTAAACGTGATTGTCGGCTCCGGCCTCCGGGGCCGATTAAGATGTCACGTACAGACCGTTTTTCTTCAACGAGACAGGCTAAGTGACGTCTGAAAACAAAATAGGTACGCTACGGACAATTTATGGCTAGGTAGAAATTAGATTATTACATAGCACGTTATCAGTATTGATTTCTTAATTTCAAACTGGAAACTGATGTAAAGTTGATTGAATGTTGTGCGTAAAATACTAAATTATTTTAAAATGGATTTCTCAAAAATTACTAAAGGGGGAAAAATCAACAATCGAAAAAGGTGTATTTCAAGAAAAACGCATTTTTTAATTATTAAGGTCAAGAACAATATATTTTTTCCAAAAACTTTTCAGTGTGCAAGAGCATAGAATATTTTAGGCAATAGAAAATTTATTACTTATACCGTGGATTAACCCAAAGTGTTACTTTTACGCGTAACACTTCCTTTTTACAGGCAACAGCGATTTTTAACTGTATCGCCTAGACAGGGTAGTAATTTTACACCCTAGATGCAATCTAGGGGATAGTGAATGCGCTTCCGGCAGCGCAGGTGCCTTATTGATTATACCCACAGATTATCTCCATGAAATGTGCACAGCGGAAATGGAAACTTTATAACTATGTTTTATCTTAGTTTATAACGGTGTTTTGTGTTTTAATTCATGCTACCTTGCTACCTTTCAGACAAATCTCTATTAGAGAAAGATACGAGGAGTATAAGACGATTCTTTCGTCTTCTCTTGCTGCAGCGTTACTTACTGGTCAATGGTCATTTAGGTCGGTTTAAGCACGGCTTAAACACGGTTTAAGCGCCGATTAAGCTTGTACCCAACGGTACGAAGCGTTAAATATAAACATAACCTAAAACTCAGATACAAAATTGTTTAAGATTTCCTGGCACCTGTGCGTACTTAACCGACTTTATACGTATTCTGAACTATAAAACGATTTCATTTCCACCTTTATATGAAATAACTCCTGTGCTGCCATAAAACTGAATTGGACGAGAAATGCTTTGAGAATCATAACTTTTACAGCATCTCATATTATTATAAAACTTTCAGATTAATTTACTGACTTTCCAACATTAAAAAATACTTCGGTAAATTATTATGAGATGAAATTATCTCTTAAAAAATCTTGCAAAAAATATCATTGTTACTTTTGTAAATCTCAAACAAAAATTTGCGAAAAATCCGACATGCAAATAGAAAGTGTCGAACAAAACATTTTTGGATAACCCAATTCCGCTATAGAACCCTTACTTTGCATCTAGCCTAATAGATTTCCCTTTTGGGCTATCGAGGGTAGCAATTGGGCTTCGATTGTTTCCTTACGCGATGCGAACAGATTGCCGAAGAGGACTCAATTCGTTGCCTAGTGCAATAACACCAAAAAAATGCAAAATATCAATTTTTTGCTTGCACAGTCAATAATAATGTATACTACCCATAATTTCAAAATTAATTAATATTATTAAAACCTGTAATTTCAAACAAAGAATGATGACCATGATCGGCCTGAGTATTATGACTTTTTGGTATCAACATAATAATTTATTATGTACGATTAGCACAAGACGTGCGTTAAAGTCTAAAAATAACTAATAAATAAATAAAAATAATCTAATATATAAAAATATCTAATAAATAAAAATAAATAATCTAACAAGTATTTGCTAACTTATTGCACCTAGTTATAATATTATGCTATAATGATAAAAATCAATAGTGCCAGGACCAGGTGTTGTACAACAAAATCCCTGGCTCCCTGTCGGCTACTCACGTGTCAGCAGTTATGTAGCCCAATTTATAAGCGACTGTGGTTTATCATTTTGATTGATTGCAGTAGATAAGAGTTTAGACTTTACAGTAATATAAATGTTTTTAATATTATTTTACAAATAAGATTGTAAAAGTGTTAAAATGAATTACTAACGGTGTATATTTTGTAATAACGTAAGTAGTGAATCTTATAGTATAAATAATATTTAGATACATACTACAGAATATACATACATTAACAACCAAGAAATACGTTGTAAGTTATTTTTAACAAAACATTCCTGCCTACTTAAAATAACATCATGCTGGTAATTATCACGTTACTTAAAATCCAGTAAAATAGATAAATTAAATTTTATTTACTCAGAACTATTTTACAAGGCATGATTTCTAACATTCCAACAACGTACGAATTAACATAATTTTTGTATGTGAATTTAAAAATAAATGTTTCATTCATTAAAATATAATTTACATGGTTAACATTAAGAATTTATGAAACACTGGTTATTTTGCATTATAATTTATTTATTTTTAATTTTTAGTTTGTACTCTAGACAAAATATAAATGATGTTCAGTTACATAACAAAAATAAAGAAAATAAAAATCGCTGAATATTATAACTTGGAGTCCATGAAAATCCCTAGCAAATTGAATCTTTTGACGCTGATGGTCAGAGAAAGGATCGATTTCTATTTTATTTGCTATTTGATTTTTTGACACTCGAGGGGCATCGTTACCAGCAATGTGATTTCAATTACGCGTAGGTAGTAACGAATTCTTGGATACAGCTGATTTATGAAACAAATTAAGAAAAATGTATTAAATAAATTAAATACATAAATAAGGTTTCTCCAAGTTGAACCATGATGGACAGGAGATAACGAACATGTAGAGAGGTATACTTGACTATGATCGACCTCGATGTGTATGGCAATCATAGATATTATCACCTAATATGACTAAATATAGATATTATTAATAACTCAAAGGTGACTGACTGACTGTCATAGTAATCTATCAACGCCCAGCCCAAACCACTGGACGGATCGGGCTGAAACCTGGCATGCAGGTAGATGTTATGACGTAGGCATCCGCTAAGAAAGGATTTTGATCAATTTTACCCCCAAGGGGATAAAATAGGGGATGAAAGTTTGTATGAAACTTTGTCAATTTTAAACCGATTAGGCTGAGACTTCATGTATAAAGCTACTATGACGTAGGCATCCTCTGAAAAAGGATTTTAATAAATTCCATCCATAAGTTGATAAAATAGGGTATAAAAGATTGTTTTTCTTAACGCGAGCGAAGCCGCGGGCAAAAGCTAGTAATATATAATACTTGATGACGCCCGCAACTCTGTTGCGCCAAAATTCAAAGTAAATCCACACCAAATTTTAGCAAAATTGGTTCAGTGGTTTGGGCGTGAAGAGGTAGCAGACAAACAGACACACTTTCGCATTTATAATATTGGTATGGATAAGAATCACAAAATATTACGTACTTCAAACGATACCTCTAACCTCTTTCATTCCTCAAATTGGACAATGGACACATCTTACATATCTAACAATATTGTATTAAATTAACCGCTCCTTTTTAAACCTTATCGACCCATCATACTCGGAGAGAGCTCCGAGTATGATGGGTCGACAGGTGGCAACCGCAGTTGACATGATGAGGGAATTATCAAGCGATATGATAATACTTTTCACAACTGAACATAAATTTAGTAATAACCGCAATATTGTGAACAAAACAAAATTACAGTGAAAAACTACACTGAAACAACGCGTAACAAACTAAGAGACTCGTTTCTAACTCATATCATGCAAATTCAGCTCGCTCACAAAAAGCTCGTCTTAATGAAATATTCAGAGGGTTATGAGCGAATTCAAAAGTTTTTATTAACATTACCAAAAATGAGTTGGTATGTATGAAAATATCAGAAACAATAGGACTATTTATTGAGCAGCAAACAAATATCAAACAGTAAAATTTACTAAAAACGGTTTATTTAGGGTTGTTTTTACAAATAACTTTAATAGCTAGGAATTTTACAGCGAAATTACACGGAGTCGAAATTTCTTGTTTTCTCGAATTTACACCATATTCAACAAGTTCGTTAGGAATTTTAAGCCTCATAAAGGAGTCCGGTCATGTTCCCATGCGAATGTGTTCTGGAAAGTTCTGTGCCATTGCTCACGGGTGTCGCGAACTTGCACTGTTATCAGTTGTCATACAGTCCGACGGAGTTCCACTAAGTTTTTCTTCGAGAGTATTTTAGAAACTTCTAACGCACTTCCCCCGAGCCAAGTAATGGTTAAAGTACGAATATTTATCAAGATTTCTCCCCTATCTCGCCTTTCGAGACTTCGAGAGTTTTAGTTCGAAGTTAATTTAAATGGAGTTATGTTTTAACAGTGAGTGAAATGTAAAAAAAATTTGACGACCTCTGTGGCTCAGTGGATAGCACGTTGGTAGCTTAAGCCGGAGGTCGCGGGTTCGAATCCCGCCGACGGAACAAAAAGTTTCAAAGTTCCTGGGTCATGGATGTGTATTAAATATATTTATCATATAATAAAAATCTTAAATATATGTATAGTATAAAAGTATTAAATATATTTCCGTTGTCTGGTACCTGTAACACAAGTCCTTCAGGTACTTCGCATGGGGCCAGACTGACGTGGTGTGAAGCGTCCATAGATATTATTATTATTATTATTATATTAAATCTATTTGACACGTGAAAAGGTTAAAAGACTTCGGTTGACGAAAATATAAATAGCGGCCAAGTGCAAGTCGGACTCGTGCATAGGGTTCCGTGCCGTCATCGAGCAAAAAAAAAAGCCCAATTTTTTATGCCCCCTTAAATTTTTATTTTATTATTAATTATTATTAAAGTTCGCATAGGATTTCGAGAAAATATTTTGAAGTGCTACCAGTGCAGTGCTACCTCTTGTCATTATTGATATCGAGCAAAAAAGGCTAAAAACTAACGTTTGTTGTATGGGAGTCCCTCTTAAAATATATTTTTTTATATTTAAGCGGCAACAGAAGCACAATACGTAAAAATTTCAGAAGTCTAGCTAAAGCGGTTCGATACAGCCTGAAGACAGACACACAGACGGAAGACAACGAAGTCTTACTAAAAGGGTACCATTTTTACCCTTTGGGTACCTACGGATCCCTAAAAATTAATACTTATGTGCTGATGATTTTTCTAAATTAAAAAAAAAAACAATGTTTTTGTCGTTACATACATGAACATTGTTGTCCATTTTCAGAGTCATGTTAGTTACAATAATATACATAATGCATTTCTGTACACAACACGTTTTGTAATCTCATAACAACAAATCAAATGGAAATCCGCAAAAAGGCCGCATCAGTAAACCACTGGATCCATATTCATTCACAGTATTACGTTGAACGAGTGGTGACATAAAAATACTGAAAACAGAATGAAAAAAAGCAAAATGGCGTAGCCAAGGCGGATTTGCCGCGCCATTAATTCGCGTTCCATTTTAAAAAGCGAATTAACATTTAATATGTTTAAACGCATCTCTGGTTGGATCGTAGGGGTATGAATATTAATATTTATCGATCATTATAACCGAGAACGTCACACCGTACTGTAACACCATAATAATGTACTGATATTTAAAAAAAAAATTATGGTAACATCTGATTAAAACAAGAATATGTAATGAGTTGACTTGTAAGTTCTAATTATTATTCTCATTATAACCTATGTCTAAAATCACTACAGTCCTCAGTGGACATAAGGTGACAATAAACATAGTTTTTTAAGCGACAGTAATTTTGAGGACATAATCAGAAGTTCAACTACAACCATTTAGTGTATTCTGCTAACATTGTTAGCTACGGTATATTTGCAGCCTTACCTTACCTTAGCCTTACCTTATAAATAACTAATCTTACGCATATCTTGATAGCTAAGTGTGAAGATTTTCATTTTACAAATTCTTACTACAAAAGATTTAAGCACCTGTTGAACAGTTGATCAGAAAAAAAATGATTTTTTTTTCTGATCTGAACAGAGGGTGTAGTGTGAGTTTTATTCGATCATACTCATCGAGAACGTTAACGCGAATTTGTATGGGATCAAAGCGGTATCCACGTTAGCCAGTAGGTGGCGCTGCTTTGATCCCATACAAATTCGCGTTAACGTGTTCGATGCGTATTATCGAATAAAACTCGCACTACACCCCCAGTTGATCAGAAAATGAATGTAGTTAACTACAAAATGGTGTCAAAACAACTGTTCAACAGCTGATGTTTCTTTTGTAGTAAGACCGATACTATTTTACCTCGAATTTTAAAATAACTCTCTCATTGTAACAATATAATTTAAATCCTTAAAATATATTTTTCAATGGAAATAAACTATATAATGTGTCCCGACACCGGTGTGAACTGCGATCCTTTAATGTTTATGACATATATATTTTAATGTATGGCATATTTTTACTTACGCGGTTACTAATACTTGCCTATCTTTATAATTATTATAATGTCGATCTTTCAAAACGCTATTAAGCTCTTGCAGTTCCAGTTCATATATAAATAGACATGGATACGCGTAAATCGTGAAGATAATCACTAAGTTATGTCATACACAAGTTGACAGCGTTGAACGTAAATGGCAGTAATGGGATGTTGATGTGGCCATCTTTGTAAATTGCTATCCATAATGGTTACCGTCAACAGGTGATGGATAGATGATGATTGCGTTGTTATTCGCGTCTGAGCTTACACGCTGTTTACGCTTCGCATTATCTTGTTATTGTTGATCGTGTCATGAATGATTTTTAATGGCTTCTTAATTTAAATGTTACAATATTAAGATACAGGGCTAATTAAAATTATCTAATAATAATACTTAGCTAGCTATAAGCCGAGTTTTGTGATGGCTCGCGTCGTCACACCTTGAGGGACTGATGTGTACACATTATACACATCTACATGTAAAAAACCTTGACTGTCTGATGATAATTATTGATAACACATATACATAATATAAATAAAAATTACTATGTTAAAGCACAAATCAATAGGCGTGATAGTTTTTCCGTAGTATCAAGTTTGTACCAGAAAATGTACAGGTTGTGGGATATAAGTATAGGCTGTGGTTACACCTCATTCGAAGTAGATGACAAGAAAAGAGTTTAACTAATAGAATACCCGTCGATCCTGGAAAAACGAGACACAATAGCTTATCTATTGTTCTCGCGGTTGCATGCGACCGCTTGGGGCTTGATGAATTACAGAACGAAATAGAATTATTATCACCATAGTATAACTTAATACAACTGGAAAATGCTAATTAATTTTGCGTATAACTAATATTCGGTCTGTTTAGTATCTAATATTAGCGTTTAGCTCACTTCGAAATATACCGAAACTATTAATTACACGATGTGTACTAACTTACATGCTGAAGTCTTAATTTGAATTTAACTTATTACTTTACAACGCTTATTAAGCGGGCTACATTATTTACCTTTACATAGAGAGCGTTGATTGAACTTTGGGGTTATGATTTTGGATGTTTTAACTTTTAAGTACGTTCAGCATTAGTTCGTCTGAACAGAATTTGAAAATGTTAATGCTATTAACGATGTTTTAATAATTAGATACCAATAACAATTACATCGACACTTTAAGCACAATTGAAATTATGACATAATTTCAATTGTGCTTAAAGTGGCAACTTTCTTAATAAAGATTGTATTTTTAGTAAACAAATAAAATTTTACTTTTGTTAAGTCAAAATGTAACAAACCTGACACATGAGACTTTTTCCATCTACGTTTGTGAAAATTCTGGTGCATATCAGCTATTCTCTAACTCTACATTTCCAGGAAATATTGGCAAGTTCCTATTTCCAAAGTTTTGAACTCACCAAACCATCTGCCAAAGTACTTAAGCTACAGCTCGTGTATGTTGTCGATGCAATCCTCTCTAATTTTAGTAACTGGAAAGCTGATAAGTAAAATTGGTCCGAACAAGTTCCTTAGAGGTGATTGAAAAAGATGGCGCATAGCCGCATTGCCGATTTCTTTAGAAGTAATTTCTATATAAAGATTTACTATCCTGTATGTCAGTTTCTGGTTAATTTATTATAGTCCATTGTAAATAATAATTATGATTGAAATCACGAGGCGACTTACAAACTCTTACTACTTACATAATAAATTTTAAATTATTAATTATAATTAATGAACTTTACATTTAAGCATTATATTAATTTGTGACAGGCCTCGTGCAAACCAGGGCCAATTCACACTGAAACGTCATATTTTTTTTCAGTTTCAAGTATAATGCGGCCTCTGTGCTTTGGATCTTGGTGAACTAACATATTAAGCGATTAGAGGAGCATATTCATATAATATGTTAGCCCGTGATGGACGTAAATTTTTTGTGATTTATAATTTCGCAATCATGGTTATTCCTCTGACTTTAATATCAATGACAAATAATATTATCAGACAATAATATATAGAAATTTCATTCAGATTGGTCAATCCATACTTCCATACTAATATTATAAATGCGAAAATGTTGTGTCTGTCTGTCCGTATGTCTGTCTATCTGTTACCTCTTCACGCTCAAACCGCTGACCCGATTTTGCTGAAATTTGGCATAGAGATATTTTGAGTCCCGAGAAAGGACATATTAGGACAGTTTTTGTCCCGGAAATATTTACGGTTTCCGCGCGATAAACAAATTTTGGGCCAACGGAGTTGCGGTTATCATTTAGTACCATTATAATTTACTATCTCCGTTGAAGTTCGAGAGTTCATAGTTAACGCTAAGACAGTACAGAGACAGTTTCATTACAGTCGGTACAGCGAAGCGCCAGCTGTGGATCATCGGCCGCCTGATTGTATTAGCCCAATACTGGTTAGCAGTGAAATTCCAGATTTATTGTCATGTTAGTTCACTCCTAATGCAATATTAAGTTGTTGGGTGACTGGCGGTTATGGAAAGTGGAAACCAATATATTGTAAATATAAAAAATAAAGAATCATGGCCAAATTTGTATAGGAGCTGGACTCGACTTTTATTTTTGATGTCCCAAAATAAACTATAGTTAGATTGGATTGTTCTTATGCTCTAAACATAATTCCGTTTGAGAATTATTATGTCTAAATAGCCACGATTTTTTATAATAATTATTAACGTTTACAATTATTTTGAGGTTAGACTTAAGAACTACCTTTTTTCCGACGGTGTAGCCTACAAGTGTATATTCGGCGATCTCGTTTTTAATTATTTCAATTTTTCCTAGAGTATTACCCAAAAAATAGAACGAATGCGAATGATCGCCGGCTGTCAGAACATATGAAAGACAACAACGAAACTGATCTTTTTTTTGTGGCTATTTATAGACACATTTCTAATGTTTTTCGATGCCTTAAAATATTAGGGAATTTTTGCTACCAATGGCATATCGGGACGCCACCACCCACCTGGTACGATTTGGCCATTGTTCTTTCACAGTTTCTAATGGTGACTTTGCGATTTTTGTTGCAAGCGACCACGACCGACAATATTTCAAATAAAATTCCACTAATTTATGACATAATTAGTGGAGTTTTATTATATTTTTGCTAGCCCGGTGAACTTCGTGTCACTTTAAAACTTTCCCAGGACTTAGCTACGAATATAATAAGACTAAAATCAGCTCAATCCGTTCAGCCGTTTTCGAGTTTTTGCGCGACTAACATATGTATTTGAAAAACCATTTTTATTTATAAGAAGACGATTAATATGTTATAAAAGGTTTAATTTTTTACCGACTTTGCGAACCATGCCACCATTGCTTTGTAGAGATGAAGAACAAAATGAAACCTATAGCTTACTTACCTCGTGAAGTAGCATTTTATTTCAATATTTGCTGGTCGCGATCGCTTGCCGCGTTGATCGAAACGGTAATGCCAAGTTTCCGAGATTGAAGGGAGTTATAGAGTTGTTAATTAGTTTGACGCTAGTCTATCAAAAGCACTTGTGAAGATAAGTTACTGTCGAAAACAGGACCGCATACGTTTTATACTGCGTGACTGGTGAGACATGTTCAATACTCGAGGACGTGATATTTGGCTATTATATTAGTTGGAAAAAAATAATATAAAAAATATAATATCAATTGATCACTGTGTAAATGTAGCTTAAAGTTAAATAATTATTTACCCAACGCATGGACACCGCGAGCGGGAGGGGTAGTTGTGTGGTGTTTCTTTGGTAGCACACGCCTCTGCACCGGCCGCATAGTATGCCTACTTGCCTAGCCTCGTAAAATACTTAGTATCCAAGATTCATTTTTTTTTTTGGGAAATTTGGAAAATATTAAGAACCTAATTTTATTACATAATTATAATGAGAATCGAGTCCAGAGTACTCTCCATAAGTATCGGTATTGTCTCACCAGTCATGCTGTATAATATCTTGCCCAATCTAAGATGCATGTTTGTATTACATTAAACTTATTTTCAACACATAATATGATTTATATTATTGGATCGAATATAGTTAATGGAATAAACCTATTTGTATGTATATAATCATTTTTAGGGTTCCGTACCCAAAGGGTAAAAACGGGACCCTATTACTGAGACTTCGATGTCTGTCCGTCTGTCCGTCTGTCCGTTTGTCCGTCTGTCTCCAGGCTGTAACTCAAGAACGGTAATAGCTAGAGAGTTGAAATTTTCACAGTTTATGTATTTCTGTTGCCGCTATAACAACAAATACTAAAAACAAAATAAATTTAATATTTAAGGGGGGCTCCCATACAACAAACGTGATTTTTCAAACATTTTTTGCTGGGCATCAATGATGACAATAGGTAGGCACTTAAAATGTACATAAAATACTCAGCTGTATTGAAACTATAATAAATAATAATAATATTTAAATAAAATAAATAATTAAGGGAGGCTCCCATACAAAAACACATTTTTTTACTATTTTTGCTCTATGTTGGTACGGAACCCTTCGTGCGCGAGTCCAACTCGCACTTGGCCGATTTTTAAAAAGTACGTTGTGTAGCTGGCGTGTAACATACATACATACAACAAAAAACAAGGACAAAACTCGGTGGATGTTAGTATTTACATAATCGCATGGTGCGAGTCACGGTTTTTCATAAAAATATATTAAAGGACACCTGCCAGCTTAGTCCTGCCCCTAAAAATCATCTCAACTTCTTTCATAAATCTGACTAAACTTGTTTATAAAGTAATATTGTGAAATACATTTTCATGCATATTTTGGTGTTCTTTGAGGTTTGTTTTTGATGAATATTAACAGGTGGGCCCAAGTTAAAGTTATTATGAATTTTTGTTTCCGAGATGAAAATAAATTATTGTTTCTGTGTACTATAAAAATATACTATTAAAAAAACTGTAATCGGGATTTCAACCATTAATTCTTTTTTACAATATTCATGCAGTAAGTTTAAATTTTACTTACATTGAGGTAAGTATAAAAGATTAATTATTAATATTATATGTAACGAGCTTTTGCCCGCGGCTTCGCTCGCGTTAAGAAGTATTATTATATACAAACTTTCACCCCCTATTTTAACCCCTTGGAGTTGGAATTTATCAAAATCCTTTCTTAGCGGATGTTTACGTCATAACATCTACCTGCATGCAAAATTTCAGCCCCATCCATCCAGCGGTTTGGGCTGTGCGTTGATAAATCACCATGTCAGTCACCCTTGAGTTTTATATATATAGATAGTAACGAGCTTTTGCCCGCGGCTTCGCTCGCGTTAAGAAGTATTATTATATACAAACTTTCACCCCCTATTTTAAATCCTTGGAGTTGGAATTTATCAAAATCCTTTCTTAGCGGATGCTTACGTCATAACATCTACCTGCATGCAAAATTTCAGCCCGATCCATCCAGCGGTTTGGGCTGTGCGTTAATAGTTCACCATGTCAGTCGACCACCTTTGAGTTTTATATACCCAGCAAAACCGGTTCAACCGGTTCAGCGGTTTGGGCGTGGGGAGGTAATAGACAGAGAGATACATTTTCGCATTTATAATATAATTAGTATGGATATTATCCAAGAATTCGTGGCCCAAGACAGCGTTTCCTATTCAGTTCCGGGTTTCGACGAAAAAACAATCATTTTAACGTGGATATTTTCCCGAAATTTTCAGCCGTTAACAGAAAGGAGGCCGTAAAAATTCTAATTTCTAAAGAAAAATTCACGCAATATAATATTCAGAAGGGCTATTTTCATCTTAAAATTTACGATTATTTTTGAAGTAAGCAGTTATACAAACCCTTGAAAGTTTAAGGGTGTATCAGCACTACGGGGGTTGAAATATGTTGCACATTTTTAATTTATTATGCTATGTAATACATTTTCTGGTACTTACAGTAGTGTATACCTACATGTTCAAAATAGATAATATAAATAGAATTTCAAAAAGCGATATTATTCAAACTTAGTTTTTGTTAAATCTAAACGTATAATGAATAATTATTTTCTCATGATATTATAAAGTTTAAGTACTTACTTACGGATGTTGTTGATTGATCATTAATTTTGTTTCGTGCCTAATCATGAATAATACGAGAATATTCATGTAACGAGATGAAGCCTGGCAGCCGTATCACGTGTATCTTGCGAGAGCAATGCGTTAGCAATTATTGCGCGATAATTGTTCTTCAATCGCAATTTCGTATGACGTATATCAGCCAAAACAATATGACTGCAATCAATCGCTATACATGATACCATTGTTTTTATACTCAGCAATCGATCGCACGATTATTGCTACTTAGTGGATTGTTGATCGCTAGTTTTAGGTGATAGCCCTACGGAGCTCCGTTGCGCCAAAGCGCAGGAACCATACATTTTTCGGGATTAAAAGTATCCTATGTCCTTTCCCAGGACTCAAAATATCTCCATACCTAGTAAAATCGGTTCAGCGGTTGTACGGTATGTAAGAGACAGCCAGAAACACTTTCGTATTCGAATTTTAATATATTATTTCATATTTAAAATAATATTAATATGGATTTCCCGCAGTGCGCGTGTGTATAATCCCATATTATATCCCGTGAGTATAGCCTTTTATTGCAAATTATAAAAGTTGAGAAAGGAGTACTTGACAAGGAGTTAGGTAAAAAGTTACACTCACTCCCGAGTCCCGACATGTTATGATTAAAGTGTTTAACTTTTTCTATGTATAATATAATAAGTATATAAACTTAACTTTTGCTCTGGTCTATTTTGATTGAACTTATTGGTTACTGTGGGATTGGGCGAAATACGTCGGCCGTATGCATTCCGACCGCTGGACAAGAATCTCAACACAATGGGCACCCGAAGACGGATACCGCCGTCGAGGCCGGTCTAGAAAATGGTAGCGTGATGAGCTGGAGGCATACCAGCCAGGCTGACCAGCGGTGGCGCTGGAGAGAGAAAGATGGAAGTCTTTGGAGGAGGCCTTTGCCCAGCAGTGGAAAAATGCGTTTTGCACAAATGCGTTATACATTTTATACAATATATTATACAAAGGAGTAAATGACATTATACTGTGTTATAATTGATGACAATTTGTGCAAAAAGTAGATTCTATATTAAGGAACAAATATTATATAGAATATGTCCAAAATATTACTGCAACTTTGTTTTATTACACCCTGATTTAATACCTCTGTGATTACACCCTATACACAGGATAGTAGGTAATGACCTACACCTATAGTGTCGTTTTAATTAAATGCAAAAGAGGATATAACTTAAAACCACACTTTCTGCTGGCAGTTTGAATGCCAAGTTCCAGGGAGTTTTTAAATTAAACAATTTCTTAAAGCTTTCCTTCCCAGCAGTGCATGCTAAAGGCAAACTTATAAGTGTTCGGAGCTTTATAGGAGCGTATCTTTCTACGTTTATGTTCGCATTTATTGCTGTTTTTAAGATACTTGTACAGCTTTGTGAATATAACGTTTATTTCTATTGAGCGTGAATCTATAAAGACTTGAAACGCCAACATTTGCTTTGTTAAGGTCATCAGCTGCTGAAGTTAAAAAAAAAACTTCAAGAATACTTCATAGTAACTCTTGGTGTTTTAAATAAGTATGCATAGTTTTATGTTATTTCATAAGAATAGAGCTTTATAATTATTTCAAAAATAAACACTTAATAATATTATTCTATAATGAGAATCAAATAAGCATTTTTAGAAGACATAATATATTGTATTAATATTATTATAAATCGAAGACTGCAATGCGTTATGCAGGTTATTTCAACAGAATCTTGATAGAAAAGATTAAAAAAGCATGACTAGTTGCAATGTCGAAAAAAATCTTAAGCTGAAGCAGAATGTAGGCAAATAAAAATTTCCGGTAGTGCAGGTGCAATGTCTACGAGTCTCTAGATTAGCTACGACGAGTAGAAACACAACTTCTAAGACTCGGAACAAAGCAGCGTCACGGTAATATTTTTTTTATTTATCTTTCATCGTACATGGTATTATTATACAAGATTATTTAAAAGTTATTGTAATAGTTACTATAAATATTGCTCAGTGGACTTGCAAGACGTATTTAAGCATACTTACTTTAAGTAACAAAATAAAAAAAAACTAACTTACTTAGATGTTTTTGAAGTGTCACTTGAAAGAAGTTTCGTTAACTGCTACGAATAAGTAATAAAAAGTTAACTGTCATTAGTATAAATCAATATTATTTTTGATGTAACTTAAACTATAAAGCTTTAATCATTTTGATTGTATCTAAATGACGATAACTTACTTATTATCCTGGATACTCTTTAACATAATTAATTAATTATTCTGCAATGGCAGTTTTTAAGATCCTTGAAGGACTGTATTAAATTTTGTAAAATTATAATTATTGTAAAATAACTAATTTTATATTATATTAAGCCCGCAACTCCATTGCGCTAAAATTCGTTTATGGGATGAAAAAATTTAAATTTTTAACTCTGGTTAAATCGAGTTTTGTTTTTTCCGAGTTGGCACATCACTACGAGACTGTTAATGACTGCTAATACAAATAAGACAAGCAGTTATTACCGTTCATATTTTATGTTAAATATCTCTTCTATTCATCTCTTACTCTATGACTCCGGTGGTCTCACGCTCGATTTGAATTTATCCTCACTATGGTAGTGTTACCAAACTTCAGTGAATTTCAAAGTTTGCAATCCCCTAATGTTTGTGGAGCCCCTGTCAGGCCCGGTCACAACTTGCTAACCGCGTAGTGCATGCTAACTGTACTTTAGCTGGTATACGCAGCGGGCTGAGTAATGTTTGTTTATTGCACTGTTATTTTATCTAATGGCAATTAAAAGTTGGAGTACTGTTTTCTTGGATATAATATAACTAGTAAATTATTCGAAACGGCTTTGTTTTCAATGATACAAATAACATCAATTTGCAATCTAGAAGTTTTTAGATGAAAACAAAAACAAATTACAGTTTGTAGTGCTCAATTAGGAAAAATGCATCGTTAAAATAGTTAACGTTTTGCTGAAAGTTGCCACAATTATTTTCAGAAACAAAGCAGTGCGATGATATTGCGCGAAAATAAAATGGCGTCCGTGTCAACAGTGCGAACAATGAGGAGGGCCCTTCGCGGTAATCACTGCGTTTGGAGACCACTTGACACCAGCCAGTTATGTGGCGAATTTAAACGCTACCTACAACATATTTACGTACAGAGTGATCTTATTTTATGTTTTTTTGTGAATAATTTATTTATACTTTTTGCACAATGTTGGTACATAGGCGGACTTAATGCCAAATGGCACTCTCAGGCAGGCAATTTACATCCAATTTGTTTATTATTTTTATGTATTTGTTTTGTGGGTCTCTACTCTCTAGGTTCTACACAGTCTTTGTAGAAGTGAATCAATTATTTTATGTAAGAAAAGTGGCTAATAATGCTTATAGAGATGTTTATAATAATTCTATATTTTGAAAATGATGGGTACGAATGTTTGCACCCGTAAAGGACTGACTAGTTAATCAATATTACAAACTCACACAAAATAATGAATTTAATGTCTTATGTCTAATTATATAGAAAATTGGATTTGTGAAAGATAATACATTCCCAATTTATTAAAACAGTACTTTAAACGCCTCTGTGGTCCAGTGGCTTAGAGCGTGGCTCTCGACTCGGAGATCGTGGATTCGATTCCCGCGTTGGAAACATGTTGTTATTTCCAAGTTTGGTTAGGACAAGGCAGGCTGATCACCTGATTGTCTGACAAGATGATCCATGCGTCGTCGGATTGGCAATAAAAAGTCGGGACTGATCTCTCGCCAGTCGTGTCGGTCGTCCGTCCCACAGGGTTATGAGAGTAAGGAATATCTTGTGTACTGCGCCATTATAATATATATTCTGAGACTGCGCACACATTTGGGCATTATAAAATTACTCCTGCGTAACTGATCTGGTTTCAATGAAACCGGCCACCGTCACTGTAATCAGTATGGGAGTTATTATTAACATTACTTTTAAAAATGAATACAAAATGACATGACGGAATTTTTGATCATCATGTATAACGCTCCTGAATAACGAACTCAACAAATGAGCGCTGTAATGAAGTGTCGAGTCCACTTTGACTGATAATAGGTACGTTTTTATAATGCATTTTATATCTTTCGCATTTGCATCTAGGCTCTAGCGCGGTTTTGGAGGGTCTAAAGCAATGGTACTCAACCTTTTTTTATGCGGGCCACAAAACGTTTTGGTCTTGGTGTAGGCTGTAGCGGGCCGCAACTATAATTTTTTAGGATTAAGATAATAAACTTCTTCAAAATTAGCGATTTAAGTAAACCCTCGATCACAAATTCTCGGAAATCTTTTGTTCTTCTTTTGTTATCGCGGTCGCATGCGACAGCTTGGGACTTGAAAGGCTAAAAGTGGATCGATGTACTATTTTTCCGGTGGGCGTAAAAATAAAAATGGTTTAACTTCACGCGGGCCATTCGGGCCGCAGGTTGAACATAGCTGGTCTAAAGTCTGAACTTTTTATTAACACGCGAAGTGAACATGGTAATGAAGCAAAAAAATGTCAAGAGGTCGGCATAATAAAGATGAATATCCGCACCCACGGTTCCCGTACAATGAAGCGCCCAACAAACTTTTGGGTAGCGTAACTTGAGTTTAGATTTAACGTTTCGTTAATTTCAGTGTTCGTTATATTTTATTGAAAATTGTTGTGATTTTTATGCATCATAGTACAATATGAAATTAAGATCACGCCTGGTAAACAAAATATACTTATTATTGATTGGCTTTAATCATATTAACGTTAATGAGAAACAGTTAGGGATTGGTTGAAAACCAAGCAAAGAAAAGAGAGAAATTGGTCAATGGACAATTCGAACATACTAGTATCTGGCTTAGAGCGCTTACAGGCGAACGGCACTTGTCGTCTGCCGTCCAATGCCGTAGAATTCCGCAGAATGCCGTCAAATGCCGTAGAATGCCGTCCAATACCGTCGAATGCCGTAGAATGCTTTCGTATGCAGTCGACGGGTGCCTCCATCAAGTGCCGTTCGTCTGTAAGAAGCCTTACAGATGAACGGCAGTGTATTATAGACTTATAGACTATAGATTAACGAGAACGACTGACTGTCCAAAACCCTACCCAACGATGAGTCCATAATATACAGCATGACTGGTGAGTCAATACCGATATTTAAGGAGAGTATTCAGTACTCGATTCTCATTATAAATATGTAATAAAATTAGGTTCTTAATTTTTTTTTAATTTCCCAAAAATGTATGAATCATGGATACCAAGTAAATTACGCGGCTAGGCAAGTAGGCATACTATGCGGCCGGTGCAGAGGCGTGCGCTACCAAAGAAACACCACACAACTACCCCTCCCGCTCGGGGTGTCCATGCGTTGGGTAAATAATTATTTAACTTTAAGCTACATTTACTCAGTGATCAATTGATATTAATTTTTTATATTATTTTTTTCCAACTAATATAATAGCCAAATATCACGTCCTCAAGTATTGAACAAGTCTCACCAGTCACGCAGTATGCAGCTTAGTATAAACTGTATAAAAATATTATAAAGCTTCGTACACAACATAGAAGCGCGAGTAATTGTTACATTTGAAAAATGGTTCAGGCCGCCTCGAGCTGTGGGTCAACAGTACAAAACAATGACGCCTCTCCAAACAAAATGGCTAACGAACGAACTACTTGAGAGTTGAGACCATAATAGAACTTTAACTTTAATATTAGGTTTTATTCACAAGATGCTCTATTTTCATTTAAACTAGTTTTACTGAATAGTTTATATGTGGCTTTTGTTTTTATACTGTCGACAATAATAATGTTAGTTATATTTTTATACTTTCTTACAAGATATTATAGGTACTTTTCTAGAAAGGTTATACTTTTCTTTCTTTACTAGAAAGTTTATTCTACTTACAAGATGACGCCCGCAACGACGTGGCGCCAACATTCGTTAATCGCTCGGGAGCCGTACATTTAAAAAAAGAATCCTTTCCCCAGACTCAAAGTATCTTCATACTAATTTCAACAAGTCATCATCATGAAACATCGGTTCAGCGGTTTGGGCGCGAAGAGGAAAGAGACAAACAGACACACTTTTGTACTCTTAATATTAGTTAGTGTGGATTAAAATATAACACATATTACATAGATATAAAAGCGAGACTATAATTTCAAGTTGTATGAAGTCGACGGAGTCGACTAGAGGCAGATAACCTCCTCGTTTTTGGAAGTCGGTTAATAAAACTCGTAAAGCTTCAAACTACAAATAGCACAGGTTAATGAGATCACAAAAACTTGAGACTCACTTAATGAAATATAAACCTAACTTCAAAATATTATGTTTCAAGTTAGATCTGCTTCGAAAATGTTTAAGTAATTTTAGTAGACATTTAAGTACTATTTTTTTTCAGCATAATATTATTATATCATAATATTAATACGCGAGCGAAAAACCTTGTAACCCATTGTAACCCTTTTTAAGAAAAATGGGGAAACGTAGATGCATGAAATTTCGCGCAGTTATACTGTATACATTATATTATTATAAATGGTGAAGGAGTGCATCGAGCTAATATTATTTTGAAATTGACTATTTATTTATTTACGTATCTGAATTTTTATATAAAACCATTGGCATTTATTTTATTCTGAATATAAAACTTTTTTCATCATCTCGTGCGAATGTCCACACTAACAAGAAGCTTGTAAGTTTAGAAGCAATTAAATAAAACATCGGGTTAGTGGAGAACTATCTCAGTTGTCAGGGCAGGGTGCAGGCAGACACGCGTCAGGAAATTACAGAGTAACACAACACAGAAACACTGTATTCAAGGAAAGTATTTATTTGGCAAAGTAAATTTTGAAACAAAAAAATATTATGTCCAAATTGGTTAGAGACTAACACTTTTGGGATTGTAGTGACAACTACCACTTTTTCAGGAACAAGCCCGGCGAGAGGAATCGGTGTGATAAACTCGCAATCGGCAGTAATATTTTTGTCTTTCCGAATTGACCGATAGAGTTGATAAATATAGATAGCTGAGTATAAAAGCAATCCATTCCATTATTGTGCTTCCAATTAAAAGCTTCACAATTGTAATTATTATGGTATGTTAATCATGGGTAATATTATTTCATAATGTAGGAGGGGTTTTAAAGTTTAAAAATAATTTATTATTTTATAATATAAAAATTATCGCTTTAGAGTTTATTTTAGAATAAAAAATACTAATAAATTTTGTGATATTTATAAAGCTATACTTACCAGAAAACCTCTCTAGGTAGAATATACGTAAGATAATAAGTTTTTATTGTGTTTCATTTAAAAAAATGATTCAATTACGTATTTATTTTCTTTAATTCATTTATTTTAATTACATTGTTTTTACTATATTATGTAGGTATTTGAGAGAGAGCATCTCAGACCAGGAAATTGATAACTATCAGAGGTGTCTGTATTTAATTACACTGTGCACGTAGCTCAAGGGTTGCCTAATAAGGGATATAGTCGTACGTGTTTGGGGTGTTGTACAAGACAGTTTTATTAATACCGTCTGATATACGCCCTCGCCCCGCCGACTTTGACAGCCCAACTTCGGAATTACTCTGTGGTTCGGTATAAATTATAACATAACATCTAGGTTGTTATGTATGTCAATGATCAAAACTCTTTTTTCATAATATATTTTTAAATTAATGATAATATAATAGTATGATAATATTATATTAGCGTGTTACAGTCTCGTGCCCTGAGTGTTAGACCATTTTTTTTTTACTTCATTGTCTATTTTTTCATGAGTGAAGCCAGGTCTTTTCTCCTTAAAAGCCAGAAATAATATGTTTTTGGGATATTTATACCGTATAAATAAACCAACGTTACATTCTAAGTCAGTTTTAAAAAGATTGACTAAAACAAAATAAAACCAGTAAACATAACTTTGTAACTAAAGAAGCGATGAACCGAAAAACATCATAGGCAATTTAAAAATCATACGTAACTATGTTTAAGTCCGATCTGTATGCTGTCCACGTATAGCGGGCGGCAATCTTCAAACGGCAAATGAAACCATCTCACCCACCCCCATAATCCCTCCATTCGTTTGAATCCAAAAGGTGTACCTTAATCGTTATATTGGAATTTATTTGTTTCTCCAATAAAACAAATCGTGGATTGTGTGAGAGTTGAGACCACGTTGAGACCCATGTAAAAAGAGGTAGCGTTGGTGAAGTATATAGGGTTGCCAAATAAAAACATGCCTACTTTACCTAATTTAGAGCGAATGTGTTATGTTCACTTTATGAGATTTAGCGTACGGCTCAGTCTCTGAAAAAGGTAAATGTAAAAATTTGTGGTAAATTATTTAAATCCTTACCTCCATCATACTAATACGAACTTCTAAGTTTCTAGATCCTAGAGTTCGGCCTGTGTGATGATCCATGAGTCTTAGATAGATAAAAATTGTAAAATAAATATTGATGGGACACTATGTTACTATTGTGTTAATGTTGTCTTGATTTAACGATTGGCCTATTAATATAGCTAATAAGTAATAATATTTAATCTAGGCCTTATTAAATTGCTTAAAGCTTTATTCCTACTATAAGAACAAGATTCCTCAAAGTTTCAAGAGCAAAAACTTAACAATCATGTACTTAATGGAGTAAACAAGAAGTAAATTAATTCATTAATCATTCATGCAATTTAATTTTCTATGCAATTTGACATTTAAATTGCATACTTAATAGATTGTTTCGTAACACTGGTCTTGTATCCGTCATAGACCTATTACGAAAAACCAATCAAACAATAAGGTTTATTGCTATTATTAACCATACTACCAAAAGGGATGAGGATGTTTGGTCGTCTTTATAGATTATACCTAAGTATATATTTTTTCCTCGGAGGAGGAATGCCGCTGTGATCCATTGGTTTAGAGGTCGTGGGTTCGACTTTCGCGTTGGAAACATCAAAAATGTTATTTCCAAGTTTGGTTAGGACAATGTAGGATGCTTACCTGATTGTCTGACAAGTAAGATGATCCATGCGTCGGATGGGGATGTAATAAAAAGTCGGTCTTACGCCTGATCTCTCGCCAGTCGTGTCGTATATATATACGACTGGCGAGAGATCAGGCGTAAGACCGACTATATATATATATATATATATATATATATTTATTACACATCAAAAACTACACTGAGTCATAAAATTTTAGTTTTAATTTTGATATCTGACTGCATCGAAACTAAGTTTATTATTTTAAGATTAACTACATCTATCTTGTCCAGATAAACTCAGTGTAGTTTTTGCGGCACGATCTCTTGTACTTTTATAATATTATTTTTGTATGTATTGAACAAAATAAATAAATAAACATAATAATAATATACCAGAATCAACCGACAGAATATCTGTCGCTATTGTACGTAATAGCTACGAAGCAGGGATTTAAGCGAGGGCATTTACTTTGCAAATCTATTTTCAATCGAACGACGTTAAATGGATATACCCGGAAAAAGTACTCTACTCGTACATTGGGTTTAACACCATGTAATTACTATTTTAAGCTCTCCATTTTTATGTCTGCATAGAAAAACTTGCTACTTACTTCATTTCTTATTACTGCTTCTTCCGTAAGTATAAGAATATCATAATATTATTTCAATTGTAGATAGGTAAGATTTTACTATTGCGAAAGAAATTAAAGCTACGCAAATTTTCAAATATCTATTCATCACGTTATAATATTATTATGATTATTTTTCATAAATCTTGGAGATTGACTTTAAAATATAACGTTATAAATTGGTAACACCAATTTAACTTCCTCGCCGGAAATGAGCCGCTTCGGGGAGATTTAAAATAAAAGGGTTCGAAACGCTAGGTTCCGGTTCCGAAAACTTGGTCTTTCAAGGCGTCTGATGTATTCTCCTAAAGTATTATATTTTTCACAGACACGAAGTTTCGGAACTACCAACGCTCATGAAAGTTGTTGTTTTTGTATAGGGAGTATTAATATTACAACATAATATTATTACCTAAACACTCTTGAGTCAACTAAAAAAAAACTTATTATATAGTCAACCATAAAGACGTCATAATTTATATTTTTACATACACAATTACAACGTCATTGCGCAGACTTTTATTTTTCTGACTTCGATTTCGGATCGATCGCGGATTCTTAGAAATCTATTGCTATCGCGGCCCACTTGGGCCGCTTGGGAGTTGATAGGTTATTACGTGCTCTATCCTTATCTAAAGATACTATTCTCTAACTTTTTCACCATTCGGTACATACAATAGAAAGTTACAGTACCTGCTAGTGATATTAAACTACTGCTACGTTTCGTCTGAGTCGAGCGGGCGGTAACAAATGAAAACTGACCACAATCAGAAATGCAACCTTTGTGTTCGAGCGCTAGATTAACCTTTGGAAGGCGGACGAATGGAAAATTTTAATCGTTTTCATCGGAAAAGGAATTGAAAATAGAAAAGTTTTGTCGTGATTTTTACATGCGACTGTTTTGTGTGCAGTTTTAAAATTCCCACAGACACATCACACAAGCTATATAGTCCTTTTTAATAACATCAATTATTATGACAAATATATTTAAATATATAGCTACAGCTATATTATATACCAGCAGACTCGATAGATGTCCTTTAAAATGTTTTAAAAAGAAATTTTCTGCTTTACCTATATATTTATTATGTTTGAACTTTGACTAATATAATATTTTATTCTTCTATTATGGCTCGCTGTATAAAGGTTTCACATTATTTTGTTACATCCTGCAGATACTTACTAAAGGCAAAAACCTCGCAAAAACAGTAGATGAATTAATCAGTTTCAAGTTATTTGCTGACAAATGCGTCTCAGCAGTTGTAATGCAGGCAGCAGGCAAGCAGGTGTCGCGCAATTAATAAATCAATCTGTCAGCAGTCAGCCGGCCGGAAAACAATTTCAGCGCAGATGGGCGTAATGTAAAGCGCTTAAGATTTTTGAGCCATAATTATGTTATTAATTGCCGTATTTTCGACTCAAAGTGTTGAAGAAATGATTGAGCCTCTAGTAAATTTTAGTTTAGTTTAGTTTGGTTTAGTTTTGACTCTCTAGTAAATTTTGAGAGCGTAGATAGAGGGTAAAATTATTATATCCTCATTGATAAAGTGAACCGAAACTGTAGAAGTATGGCGCTCCCGATTTGAATAAAAACTAAAATTACGACATTAGTTTTTTGAAAAATCAATTTTCTGGCCAAGAATTGCAAAGTGCAATTTTAAAACGAATAAGTAGGTACATGTCACTCTTTACACAAAAAAGTTATTACACCATTCGATCGTGTAGCAAGAAGATAGCATTGTATTTTTAATTTTTAGTAATGTGATATTATGAAAGAAATTTTGCTGAATAAAACACAATGTGTCATTGTAATTTACAACATATATAAAAGTCAGACATTTTCGTTATGAGTACATATTAATATTATTTGCATACGTTTTTAAAGTAATCTTTTTTTTACAAATAACCAATATAAAAATAAATAAATAAGATTTTATTGTTGTCTTTATTATCGTTATTATGATATCACAAACAAAATATAAGCAATCCAACCCAGTACATGTCTAATGCCCTTAATTTTTTTAACAATTTCATATCGCTGAGTTTATAACACTTTATAGTATTTACCTACTCAGTAGGTACATACCATTCTATGTACTTACTTGGCCAATGTCACAATTACGAAAGTATTTAAGACTACTTCGATTGGAAAATCTATACTTACATAAAATATCCATATTCCATACCCATACTAATATTATAAATGTAAAAGTGTGTCTGTCTGTCTGTTTCTTTTTCACGTCTAATCCGCTAAACCTATTATGCTGAAATTTGGTATGGAGGAACATTGAGTCCCAGGTAAGGACATAGAAACATTTTTATCCCGAAAAATGTACGGTTCCCACGCGATAAACGAATTTTGGCGTAATAGAGCTGCGGGTGTCATCTAGTAATAACTTCTCATCAAGACCATGACTAAGTCGATTTAGATATTATAATTGGGTAAAGAATAGGTCCAAAATTCTAATAAGACATTGTCCAAAATATGACGTATTCTAAAATAATATACTAGCTGACCCTAATCTTAACGATGATTATTTAAATTGTAGAAAAAAATTTATTAAAATTAGTATCTTCATGCCAAATTTCATCAAAATAGATTAAATAGTTCAGGCGAAAATCATAAGTTTATCATGCGGGAACCGTACATTTTCCTGGACAGAAAGTATCCCTTGTCCTTTCTCGTCTTCGGGACTCAAAATATCTCTATGCCAAATTTCAGCAAAATCGGTCCAGCCGTTTACGCGTGATGTTTTGACCACGCGAATAATATTTTGGATTCATTTTTAGGGTTCCGTAGCCAAAATGGCAAAAAAGGAACTCTTATAGATTCGTCATGTCTGTCCGTCCGTCCGTCCGTCCGTCCGTATGTCACAGCCACTTTTCTCCGAAACTATTAGAGCTATACTATTGAAACTTGGTAAGCAGATGTAGTCTGTAAACCGCATTAAGATTTTGATGCAAAAATGGAAAAATTATTAAAAATTTTAGGGGTCCCCATAGGTACAACTGAAACAAAAAATTTTTTTTTCATCTAACCTATGCGTGTGGGGTATCTATGGATAGGTCTCCAAAAATCATATTGAGGTTTCTCATATCATTTTTTTCTAACCTGAATAGTTTGCGAGACAGACTCTTCCAAAGTGGAAAAATGTGTGTCCCCCCCCTCTATAATTTCTAAAGTAGAGGCATGATAATTCTAAAAAAAAATATATGATGTAGATTACTATAAAAACTACCAACGAAAATTGGTTTGAACGAGATCTAGCCAGTAGTTTTTATACGTCATAAATAGTAAACCTTAATCTAAATTTCATTAAATCGACTGAAATATAAAAATAAATCAAAAATATTTTAATTTCATAAAAATAAACCTTATTGCTGCAGCGGAACCCTCCATGGGCGAGTCCAACTCGCACTTGGCCGCTTTTTATTAAGTATAAAGATAATAACCATCCCAACATAAAATGCGAAAATATTTTATAACTGCCCCAAGTTAAAATTAGATAATTATGGTACTTAAAGATTTTTATGAATTAAGTTATATTACAATTATTGTTCCTTTACTTATATTTAAATAATAATTATTATAATCCCATGCATCTTGTCACGCTACACCGCGACACCGTCCGTGTTTTTATTACAAAATTATTATTTATTTTATGGATCACTAAAATAAAAAAAAAATACTTTAATAATTTATGTATTTACCAAGCACACAGACATCTATTATTATTATCTACCTATCTATTACTATCGCAGTAATTCGTTTTTATTAAGGACATTGTTCTTAACTAAATGAGTTTTTGAGAACAAACCCTGCCTTAAAAGATAAGAGAGTCGGCAACTAGCTCATTTTTAGGGTTCCGTACCCAAAGGGTGAAAATGGGACCCTATTACTAAGACTTCGTTGTTGTCGCCAGGCTGTATCTCAAGAACCGCTATAGCTAGACTTCTGAAATTTTCACAGATTGTGTATACCTGTTGCCGCTATAACAACAAATAAGTACTAAAAACAAAATAATATTAATATATTTTAAGGGGGGCTGCCATACAACAAATGTGATTTTTTCGGCCTTTTTTGCTCGATATCAATAATGGTAACAGGGTACTTGAAATTTTCACAAAATCCTTTATTATAATATTTGTACTTTAGTAATTATTAATGAAATTAAATTGAATTATCAACAACTTAATTATCAATTAAGTAGTTGTAATTTTCAACTATTTGAGAAAACTTTTAAATGGCTTTAAATACAAACAATTTAGTAAAATAATAAAAAAAATATTGCTCCAAGCTTTCCGAAAAAAAAATTAAACAAAAATGGACAGTGGTAATATTACTTTTTTGTTGGTTAAGAAAATTATTAAGTACTTACTATAAAATTCTTAATAAATTCTCTGCATTATTCAACATTTTGTGTCTGAAACGCGTAACATTTTTTGTTGGTATATAAACACCAACAATTTTCATGAACTACATTCTTAGCAAAGGTATTGATTATAATTAACTGCTGGTTTTCATTATCTACAAGATGTTTCGTATATTCGTGCTTGCATTCCTCTATACAGTTTCGGCAAAAGTTTTCATAAAAGGTCCCTGTCCTAGCGTGAAAGCCGTAGACAACTTCAATATTACTGCGGTGAGTAGGTATTCCGAATAACAATAATATTATAGATTAAAGTCTATAATATTATAGTAACAAAATTATTTATAGCATGGTATAGCCTGTATTACTCTTGCCCTAACTGGTGGTTCCGTGGTCTAGTGGTTAGAGCGTGGCTTTCGATTCCGGAGGTTGTGGGTTCGAATCAGGACAATGCAGGCTGATTACCTGATTGTCTGACAAGTAAAATGATCCATGCGTTGGATGGGCATGTAAAGAGTCGGTACTGCGCCTGATCTCTCTCCAGTCATGTCGGTCTTCCGTCCCACTGGGTAGGGTTATGAGAGTAAAAGGAATAGAGAGTGCTCTTGTGTACTGCGCACACACTTGGTTTTGCACACACAAAGTTGCTGTTTTATCATTAAATCTAATAGATTGTTCCCTTCTAGTACGCTTCTGGCAAGTGGTTTGAGCTTGCTCGGTACCCTAATGACTGGGAGAATCGAGGCAACTGCGTCTCAAAGGTTTTCACGCCAGAGGGAACTACTTACAAATTTAGGCTAACCGACGTAGTGGATCACTCTCAGACTTATTACGAAGGACGAATCGAAATGGCCCCTGATGCTAAGGGTACTGGACTACTGAATTATATATCAAACGCATACAAAGGTAATATGTGTTCTTGGACACAGATTATAAACCGATTAGAATCTTAAAAATATACTTAAATCCACAGCCGAATATATTATAATCTTCTCCTTTTTGGAGGTCGGTTAAATTCTTAAGTATTGTTTATTCAAATCAGTTTCCGGGAAACGTCTGCATAATATGACGTGTTTCTATCAAATTGTGTACTTTGAGAAACCGCGCATTTTGAGGTATTAACTTAAGTACGTACATAATATATTTTTTAGAGAAAAAAACCAGAAGCAGTTTAGCCTTTTAGACAATCAGATTTCAGTTGATTATTAGTATTACTGAAAATAATTAATTATAAATACTAGTAAAGCAATTTTTTGTTATTTCCAATAGGTTCGGAAGGTGAAAACAAAGTGCCCGTGTACATCCTGGATATCGACTATGACAACTACAGTGTTGGCTACGAATGCAAGTATGACCCAGCTAAGGTAAGATATTGTTTTGATCACTTTCCCGCAAACATACTTAAGTAAGTAAACCAGAAGAAACTAAAGCATCAATATTATCATAAATACAACAAAAGTTATCGTTACAATTCTACTAGAAATATAGGCATTACGATTCGCGGTATTAGGTCAAATCTCAATCAAAATGAAATATCCATTTAAAAAAATCAGTGCAGGTATCTAATTCTTATATTTTTACAGATTTCGCGTGGGTCATGGTCCAGATCAAAAACTCTACAGGGCAAGGCAAAAGAAAAAGTGGACAGCTTTCTGAAATCTTCAAAGCTCATCGATTCCAGTAAATTAATCTGGATTCAGTTCAGTGACGACGCCTGCAAATAATCTACAAATTCTGTGCCTGTTTTTTGTTTGTGATAAAATCGGAAAGGTATATTTTATATATTATAGATAAAATAATATACCTAGGGCGTGTTTCACCACTTCCTGATAAGTGCCGAATAGGCTATCCACCACTTCACCTGACAGATGAAGTATGGAGAAACTGTCAAAAAAGTTGTGAATTATAGCCTATTCGGCACTTTATCAGAAAGTGGTGAAAAAGGCCCAGAGCGTAAAAAAAACTATGTGATAATACTTTTAAGAGTGTGTATGTGTCTCTTATATGGAGTTCTATATCAAAGTAGGAGCGCTGAAAGAGTTTTTAACCGACTTCCAAATAGGAGGAGGTTATTTTTTGCGATTTGTACGGGCAAGGGCCCCAGAGCGTCATGGAAGTCCACACAAAATTAATAAAACATAATTGTATTTTAAAAAGATACAACCGACTTCAAAATTGTACGTAATTGAGAATTAAAACTGCCTATCTCCAAAACTACTGAACCGATTTTGATGAAACTTGCACTATTCCCTAAATTGAACAATACCTAGTACAATAAAAAAGAATCACTTAAATCGGACTTGTAGTTCCGGAGATATGCGTGAACAAACATAAAAACATACATACATACACACATACATACATACATACACTTTTGAAATTTGGCACATTTGTTCAGAAGCTGTTATAGATTAACATATACAAAACTTGGGCAGTTTTGGAAATATTACATACATACGCGTCGAATTGATAACCTCCTTTTTTTGAAGTCGGTCAAAAAATGGCATTTTCAGCGCTGCTACTTTTAAAATAAACTATACCTACAGGTCGAGACCCACGCACACCCTAAAGTCTAAAGTATTATCACTTGTTACAACCTGTATATAAGGGGTAGATGAATAATTAAAAAAAAAGTTGTACAAAAACGAAAATTATATTACGATCATAATAATAACATTACAACTCATGTTTTTCTTGGTTTATCTAAATTATCTTGTTTCAAAATATACAAAGCTTGATAATCTAACAGTTTAAAACTTAACGAATTTTAGAATAGCATTCACAAATTAAGATATTTTGTTATTTTATTATTATTAGCTGTCCCGGCAAACGTTTTGCCATATAAAGTATAATTATACTTCACCAGTTGATACAAAATCTCACCCCCTCTTTTGATTCCTGAGGTGGGGAAAAATTTCATACACGATGTTTAGTTGGAAAACACAGTTAATAATTATGAAGTAAGATCATTAAAGAAAAAAGTTTTTTTTACGTCATAAGAGATTTTAATTTATCATACATGTCCATTGAATTATTTTTCTCCAAATGTTATTTATTATTATATTCATCCAGTGTGTAATAAATGTTTTCATACAAAGTAATTATTTTGTTTTTTATTCAAATCTAAAACTTTTTTGCTAGCCCTACGGACATAAACCCAAAAGTCAAAAAAAATAATTAAGTACGTGGGACCAATCGCCAAACAAAAAATGTTAAAAATTCATATCTGGTCATTGGGCCCAGCGGGCCTAAACCCTTGGGACGAAACACCAGAGTACTCCAGGTTGTGGGTTATACTAAAGCTTGGTACTACTAATATAATAATTATATTCTGTGCTAAAGCTCGCTTCTCTCGCCCTGATAATAATTAATTATTAACACCACTTTAGCCACGTAAGCAAGCACGCGGCTGCTTCCAGTTTTTTTTGACATTGCTTAATACAATTAATTTAATAATATTATGCATAATTTAAACCTTAGAGTAAACTTTTTGCTTGGGAAAAACCACTGAGCGTAACAATTCTTGATATATATTATGTTGTTGTAAAACTTTGTTGTCATTTTGTGTTTGATTCCTATTGAACGAAAATGTTTCTTATATATTTTGTGCTAGCAAGTGTTTCATCAGTGTCGGCGACGATTTTTATAAAAGGGCCTTGTCCTAACGTAAAAGGTGTGGATAATTTTAACATTACGGCGGTACGTACTAAATAAATAAATCTGTAGAAGTAAATTTAACGATAGCAGTGCTCGAACACTACCTGCGTTCGAGCACTGTTTTCGTTAAACCACCAATTCTCTCACATTCTACCACGTCTCGAACTCTGGTTCTGATTCTCTCAATTTGCGTAGAATACAGAGATCCATCGTGAAATTGCCATTTTCCGTAGTATTTATCAATAACGTAACGTAAAACGTTTATGGAAAGGCGGATCGAATCCGGTCAGACAAATAGCAGGCCGACCTGACCGGACTTTAGCACACAAACACACAAGGGAACGGACACAACGAGTCCGGTTAAGTCAGCATAACATTATGTCAGACCGAATGCATTTAAACGGCCTCGCCGTATAAATGGGTATTAGGATATTATATTGGTAATTTCGAGCCCTTTAAAATAGGTCCTTATAAATAATCAAGAAAGCCATATTCTATTGCAGTACGCTTCCGGAAAATGGTTTGAGATAGCCAGATATCCTAATGACTGGGAAAATCGAGGAAACTGTGTATCGAAGGTATTCGACCCCGAAGGAAGTAATTATAAATTTAGACTCACTGATGTGGTGGACCACTCTCAAACGTATTATGACGGACGCATCGAACTTGCCCCTGAAGCTGGAAACACTGGATTGCTGAATTATATATCTACTGCTTACAAGGGTATGTACCATCGAAATTCATTGGCAGATGGCGGACCTGCTTCATTTGGTAAGGTTATATCAATTTATGCATTAAAGTCGTGATCTGTCGGCTGGGTTTGACTTAACGCTACCACATTACGTAGGTTAGGTCCGCCATCTGCCAATAAATTTATCTCTCTATGGCCCACTTGCGCCAATCTGGGTTAAAGTTAACTCTGAGTTAAACATCATGTCATCTCTATCACTGACTTGGTGAGTGACAGATATGACATGATGTTTAACTCAGAGTTAACTTTAACCCAGATTGGCGCAAGTGGGCCTAATAGTACTATGTAGAATCTTTTAAATTGCTTGTAATGTGATCTGATTAAGGTGACGCTGCGTTAAAGTAAAAAACCGTGTTGGATGATCATTTTACGATTGGTTAAGTTGGAACAAAATATTTAATCTGTCCGTTACTTTTATAAAAACGAGTTATTAATAAGTAATAGTTAAAAGAAACTAAAAACACGCTTTTTATATAAAGCGTCGGCTACAAACATACAAACATACAAATTGAAAAATGGAATAATTATATCAAATTAGTGCATTGTCATCGGTCCTCGATAAATCTACAAAGTTTGAACGAAATCTGGCTGTTTAAAGTGGGTTAAAATCGCGCCCAAAGAAGTCGGTTACAAACAAATATACAGTTGAAGCGAATAAAAAGCGTATAAAAATTAGAACAATTTTTGACAAGATTCTCAAGTGTATGGGTTGTCCATAGGTTCAGAAGGTGAAAATATAGTCCCTGTATATATCCTGGATATCGACTACGACAACTACAGCGTTGGTTACGAATGCAAGTATGACCCAGCTAAGGATATGCGTCATGGTAAGTTTTTTGTTAACAATGTATCCACCTATAATTATTAAGTTTGGAATCTACGAGAGTCTCGATTTAAAAACATTGGAATAAAGAACGTTTGGTTGGGTACACTCATTAATAAAAATGAAAAATCATAGTTTTTTAAATCGACATTGAATATTGTTTCAGACTTTGCTTGGGTTATGTCCAGATCAAAATCACTACAGGGAAAGACAAAAACAAAAGTGGATAATTTCATCAAATCCTCCAACCTCATTGACCCCAGTAAATTAATCTGGGTGGACTTTACTGAAGACGCTTGCAAGTGAAAAGGAAATAAAATATCTTAAAATAGATTAAAAAAAGTTTTATAAACTTTCCGACAATGCTTTAAAAACTGACGAAATTTTTCAAAGGCTGACGCGCATGTTATGATTGGATACCATATCTTAATGTAATAAATAAAATAAACTTGGTAATTCCCAACGTTGTATTTTCTTCTAAGCTAGGATAATCTGTGCCGTCTTGATGACCTTCCTATATAAGCTCGGTAAGCCCCGGAGACAAATTAATGGTATAACAACTTTCTTACAACATAAACTTTACAATCAATCTCGAATTTAGAAGGATTACTTGCCGAATTTTAAACACACTTGTATTTCAAACATAGTTTTGACTGACATAGAACTTCGCTCGATATGAAGGTAGGTACTAAGATGTTCCAATAGAGTATCCTAAAAGGCTAAATAGCAGGGATTATGAAAGTACAGGTACATAATATTATTATGTATTATAGCATGGTGCATTCTGAGGATAAAACTGTGTTACCTTCAAGGTCCCACTTTGTAGTTAATTTAGAGCCGTTTTTACTTAAAACATATTGTACACTTCAGTTAAAATATAAGGGTGCGTTCAGACTGGCGTGACAAGACTATAACCGTGATACATTAGTCTCAAGATTCATGGGAAATGGTATATCGTGACATTAACTATGTTCATTGTACACACCTAAAAAATTGCATCCATTGTAGATGATTTATGCAGTATTTTCAGAGCGAAGTAACCAAGTCTTCAAATACTGTAGTGCCTTTTTTTTGCGTTGGGGAAATGCGTTTACGTATCCCGGCAGTCTGGGGAGGGCTACCGGGGTATGTGGGACTCCCTGGGGGTGGAGGGCCGCACCCGGGCATACCCACTAAACCGGCATAGTCCGCTACATAGTCAACCCAGTCCAGAGGAAGGAACAGGTCAATACATCTGAGACCAACCATGTGCGGGTTTCCTCACAATGTTTCCTTCAATGTACGAGCATCCGTATTGAGATCAAAAAATGTCTCACTGGTACACGCCGGTCGAACCTACACCCTCTGCGAGTGAGAACCAAACGTCAACAGTACTTTTTACTTTTTACTACCACACACTTCTAAAATGTCACAGCTATAGTCTTATCTGGACGCGCCTATAGCGTAGACCGTAGCACAGAATATATAAACCGTAGTAACATGTTATAGCATCAACAGAGGCAGGTGTGTCCGAGACCGCGGTCAGGAAATTAATCGGTCTAATCCTAGGCTTTGGCCGTCCCGAATTCTAGTCCTTATTTGCCAAGATCACGTTTTAGATTGCAAATGTTTTAGTTCTAAATTAAATATCATACGAATACTGAACAGTATAATTATGTAATTTAAATAAAAAGCAATGAATCAATTTTCAGTCTAACCAAAAATTTTATCTTGCATAGGATGTATACAATAAAAAAAATATTTACTTATTGTATGAAAATATTAAAGTATCTTAAGGGTATTCCGTGCTAGATACTTTGAATGAATGAAAAAATTATCCATGTTTATTTAATGTTCAAAAATATGTATTTTTTCGTTAAGAAACGATACGAATGTTAAGTGCATTGATGGTCATATCAGTCTAAATAATAATAATATGTTTGTACTTTCGATAAGACGTATAGCCATTAATTAAGAGGGAACTACACCGCCGTTTTTCCATACAAACGTTGTCCGCTGTTTCCTCCCTGGATAATAACGGTACAGTTATATTTTTTTTCCTGAATATCTATGGCCACTAATACAATGTCCCAATGTTTTCTTTTCTTTTCATAATTTAATCATTAAAAAAAATATGAACGTTCAAAAACCCAAAAAAATGGCCAGATTTTTCTCTGTGTTCAAACACCCCGAAAACAAAACTGGCTAGAATATACCAATAAACTAAAACACAGGAATAGAGCTCAAGCCTTGCTTTAATAGTAAATGAAAAAAGTATTTAAATCGGTTAAGTTTTGGAGAAGGAATCAGAGGACAACGAATCGATGATTTTCTGTTCTTTTATTAGAACTTTTGTCGTGTTGTCTCTATCGCGCTCTGCGGTGGGAGACTTGAGATTGGTGAGACAGCAATACATTTTCAAAATACCTATTTTGAATTTCTCTCGCCACTGGTGTATCCTCTTAAGGCCCACTTGCGCAGATCTGTGTTAAAGTTAACTCTGAGTTAAACATAATGTCATCTCTATCACTCTTTAAAGTGAGTGACAGATATGACATGATATTTAACTCAGAGTTAACTTTACCCAGATCTACGCAAGTCCGCCTTAGAATAATACAGCTAAATAAAAAAATCCAGTGCATACCGGAATGCATAAAGTAAGAACAATGCAGTGAGCTTGTTGCAAACGGGGCAGGAGGTGTCGCTGGTAATTTGGCTATTTATCACGGGCCCGTGGTCGACGCCATGTGCGAGAGTACTGCATCATAAATACAAGGAGCTTTACAGTCTACGATGCCGATACGATTTGTCGCACCGATGAAAGAACGATACGATTTGTTTGATTAAGCTAGTTGAAAGTTTTATGTAATTATTCAATTTTATTTAAAATTAGTAGGTCGTAGGTATTTAAAATGCCAACAAAAGATAATAAATTATTACAATATTGTCAAGCTGACAGTACTTTTTTCATCAAAAAGTATTTTTAAAGTTTCTACTCCAACCTTATACGCCTCTCCAAAGTCTGAAGGTAAACGATCAAATTGTTTGACAAACTTGTTTGATGAAATTCACTTTTTCATTGTAGATTGTTTGACAAACGCTTCAAACAAAGCTGTACACTATCAAACTGATTGACAAACACGTAAAATTTGACAAACAATTTGATCGTTTATCGGGCACTTAAGGTGAAGTTAAGGTTTGAAAACAAAAAATATGTGAAAACTACACAGAATCACTCAGGGTCCTATTACTCAAAACCAGGTCAGCTATTATGCGTACCATGAATCACCTAATAATTATATTTCATTATGGAAAAACTCTTCATATTAAAAATAAACAGACTGAATTAAATTAAAATTATAATTACGTGGTTTGTTTGGATTAAGTGTTTTAATGTAGATTTTATCTCAAATTCTAATTATTTTAAGCTAATTTGCAACGTTGAATTGAAATGTTATACCTAATATTATTATGTAATTAGGTAAACTGTACTAAAAATTATATTATAAGATAATGTAAAAATTGTGTCTAAGGCTTAGAAAAAACTACATAAATTATATATATTGTTCGTTATTTCATGATAATAATTTATTATTCATCACGTTACGTGTAATAAAATGTATTATATTTTATAACAAAAAACATAACCCTCCTGGCAGTCGGGTAAAATGATTCAGTTGCTTATGAATAATTTAATTTTCAATAATAATGCAAAACATTAATTGACGTTGTCATAGTTGGTTTCTTGTAGATATCATATTCCTCTTGTAAAATATTGCTGTAAAACGGTTCTATAGATGGACCGACTAACATATCTTTATAGGCGGACAGTAGAATTTGCAATTTTATGACAGTACACATCATACAGTCATGTGCTGTGCTGGCTGATAATGTACCATACATGTGACCATATTACAGATATTATGTATGGTCACATGCAAGGGCGGATCCAGCTTTGGTGCCAGGGGGAGTCACATAGTCGTGGTCAAGACACAAGGACTTATAATTTAATTTTAACAATTTTACTTAGTGAACCTGGACCCAGCCCCCAGGGAGGGTTCATGACCCCCATGCCCCCCCCCCCCCTCTGGATCCGCCCTTGGTCACACGTATGGTACATTATCAGCCCTCACTTCAAAGTTCAAACGCTTTGCAATAATTTTATAAGAAAGCCCAGTTGAATTTTGTTTTTTTTTTTTATTATAAAATATTATAAATATCTGTAGCATATTGTACTACAGATAAGTATTTATAATATTTTAATTTTTGATAAGTCTTCTAATTATATTTTATTTATTCTGATGAGATATTATATTGTATAAATGCAATAATCATAATAGATAATGCATTGTAGTCATAAAGCAATAATAATTACTTATTTCAAATTATAAAAGAGAAAAATGAGCACAACATAGTCCTCATTTTTCAAACGCATGCATAATTTATGTTAGAAATATTAGAAGGAAATATGTTCTGAAGTTATTTATTTCAGTGCCCTATCTTGGAAAGGGACGGTGAAATATATCAGATACTTTCTCTTCTTGAGCAACCTTATATAATTTTAGGGCTATACCTATTACATATCTGTTTGAACCCTTTCAGGTCTATATTTTGTCAATCCATCATTGAGTTATCTAATATTTTCTTAGAATGTGAAAGTTATGTATTAAAGTTTGCGTCCCTAATTTTAAAATCAATGATATAATAAAGTATAAACCATTGATAAAAATAATCAACACACAAAAAACTAAACGGCACGGAATCCATAAAATTTGGCGTTGTTTTGTATTTTTGATAAAATTAACAATTGAATACCTATTACCTAGCAATATCTTATCATTTTTGTAGCGGCTAAAGAAAGAAATCAAACTCTAAAATAATATGACTAATTAGGTTCCTAATAGTTTTATTAACAGGGCTGATAGACAGGTACAGCCGGCTGACAGACAGAAGGACAAGGAATGATTTTTTTTCGTTTTTACTCTTTAGCTTTCTTTCATCATTCTAAAAAACATGAAAATCTTAGTTTTGCAGGATCAACGATTCCGATTTCAGATTGCATTGCATTAGGGATTGCAAGAGAAGATCTAATGTGATTGCATTGTGCCTTCAATAAAAGATTGCATCAGATGATAATAGACTGTAAGCGCTTACTTTTTAAAAGTACCATCGAATAAATTGATTCATAGACAGTTGACGGACCTACGTCATTTGGTCGGATTATGTCAACTTCTTTGATAGTACATAGATCCATATAAATAATAGTTAATTAGCGATGCTTGTAACAAATTATGACGTGTTGTCCATAATTTCAGAACTATACATTTTTCCATTTTCCGATTTAAATTTTGAACTATTCCTATGTCCTTTTCCGGGACTCAAAGTATTTCAGAGTACCAAATGTCATCTCAATTAATATCATAATTCCTATAATCGTATAGAGGTAAAAGATAAACAAACGCAATGTCGCATAAGGGTTAATTCAGACCGCAACGCGACGCGTAGATGCATTTCTAAATTTGTATGGATTTGACATATTTCAATTGCGTCAGACGTCTTTGAAATATGTCAAATCCATACAAATTTAGAAATGCATCTACGCGTCGCGTTGCGGTCTGAATTGACCCTTACATACAATAAATGATTAATATTATCATGTTCCACTTACCTAAAACTAAAATTTCATAAGTTTATAAGTCGCGTCATAAGCTGTTTATATCGCCTAGGTACCTCAATTGAAAATGCTATGAGATATGAAAATTCTTATTTGCAAACAATAGTTTAAAATTCGAATAGTCAGAAATTCAATTAACCCTCCGAACAGTGGATGCCGACGACAGTTTAAGACAATTGCTAGTCAGATTAAGAAAATAGGTTTAAGGCAGACGGCAAAGAAATTCGATGAATATTATTACGAGGCATTATTATTTTGATATCTTTTCAATTTATTAATTATTGTAAGTCAATTCGTAAATTTTGAACTTATTAAGTATAATTATTTCGATAGAATTATCAAGGCGAGCGAAGCGAGCCCTAGTATATCCCACAACCTATACAGTTTGTGGTATATTTTACGGAAAAACTATCACACCTATTGATTATTTGTGCTTTAACATAGTAATTTTTATTTATATTATGTAGATGTGTTATCATCAGTCAAGGTGTGACGACGCGAGCCCTCACAAAGCTCGGCTTTTAGCTAGTTTATAATAATTATGATATTTTGTCCATCATAAGAGGCTTTAAATATCGATAAAATATGATTTTTATACCAATGAAACCTGAAATTAATAATGACATCAGCTGTTTTAACATGTAGCAGCCTCTTTTCTCCTGTAAACAAGTTATTTTACTAACTTTTATTTCTATTGGAGACGACCGTAACCACAATGATATCCCAAGAAATTACTTTCATAAGTAATTCAAAGATTTAACCGCCGTACGTCGCACATAGAGACCCAAGTTCCAAGGAGAATCTCCCAACCGAACGTGGAAAGAAACGAAATAGGTAACTTTTTAAGATTTCCTCAAGGAAAATTGTGTTTTGAAGTTACAAGTTTGCGTGTAACAAGTTTCTTTGCTAATTAACTTTGAAACCATTAGACTCGCTCTAATTATTTTGTTTTATATTATAATTTTGCTGTACTTAATATAATTTTGTTTTCTAGCACATACCTATTAAATATATGTAGGTATATATTGTAATGCCATTTTATAATCCAGGCCACAGAATACATACCTATTAATAATTGCCCAGGCTATTATGTAAATATAGGTAGGTGTTATGTGGTTTCTTTTTGCTCAGCGCCACTTTAAAACAGCGGTAGTATATTCGGTTGCTAGACGAATGTCGGTATAAAATTAAACTTATAGCCTAGTTAATAAAGTGGCAATTTATTTGAACATTTGTCAGTCGCGTTCACCTCCCTCGAAGATCGGAAAGTCACCTTTAAACTTTTACGCGCCCTACTAGAGCTTTGATACAAAATATGCCATTGTTACGTTATTATATTTTAGTAACATTTATTTTGAATAATCACTGCTGTTACTTTTAAGGCGCTCCCCCTACGGAGATGCCGTACTTTACCGTTTTTGGGCTTCCGTACCCAAAGGGTAAAAACGGGACCCTATTACTAAGACTTCGTTGTCTGTCCGTCTGTCCGTCTGTCTGTCTGTCTCCAGGCTGTAACTCAAGAACGGTAATAGCTAGAGATCTGTAATTTTCACAGATTGTGTATATCTGTTGCCGCTATAACAACAAATACTAAAAATAAAATAAAATGAATATTTAAGGGGGGCTCCCATATAACAAACGTGATTTTTTTGGCCTTTTTTGCTGTCTCCAGGCTGTAACTAAAGAACGGTAATAGCTAGAGATTCGATATTTTCACAGATTATGTATATGTGTTGTCGCTATAACAACAAATACTAAAAATAGAATAAAATGAATATTTAAGGTGGGCTCCCATACAATAAATGTGATTTTTTTGGCCTTTTTTGCTCTATATCAAAAATGGCAACAGGTAGGTACTTGACTTTTTCACAAAATCCTTAGTTATATGTGTACTTTAATATTTAATAATAATATTAAAATAAAATAAAAAAATAAGGGGGCTCCCATACAAAAAACACAATTTATGGCCTAATTTTGCTCTATAATGGTACGGAACCCTTCGTGCGCGATTCCGACTTGCACTTGGTCGATTATTAGAGCCTTATAAGTTATAAGTTTATAAGTCATAATTTGAAAGCTACAAAATTATAGTAAAAATACAGCAATAATCTTCAGTATATTAACATTCCTTTCCCCGTTACTAATTTACTATTTTTGTTTATTATGCTCATGATATCAGCTTCCAAAGTAATACCAATTTATTATAATTCAAGTTTACTTTCAGTATGTCCCTAGTTAAATAGAGAGAGAGAGACTACTAATTACTTTTACTTGAAACACACGCCAAAAAATCGACAATTTCATTAACTACATATTCCCCGTTTGAATTTGTATAAGCTTATATTGCGCCGCTTATCATTGATTTTGTAACTTTTATTGATAAATAAATGATTAAAAAAAATTTTTTTTTCAGGTCATTTTTGAACTAAGATAAGTAAAAAAAAATAGGATTTTAGTGCGATCTCGGCAACGACGCAAATGTATGGTCATTGGACAAGGTCGTTTGCTCGGGGGATGACCTTAAAGCAAAGTAAGATTTACCCGATATTAAACAACCTTTTAAATCAATATTTACACTGTATGCAGCAAAGGTGCATATGCAGGTTTGGCCATCTACTTGCAGACAAGATTTATTTTACTTAGTGAAGTTAGTGTACACTAAGCTTTATTGGCCAAGTGTCTGTTTGACTCCACTTGGTGTCGAGTTTAACCTACTTCGCTTGAGGGTAGTTGGCTAATTCAATAACTATCCGTCGCTCGAGGAGAAAGAAAATTAAGTAGACCAAATTAATTTGAGCCTGGCTATTTTGAATCTCCTACTGTATTTTGTTCGGGAATTTTTCAAGCCTTATTAATTCTGTTTATTTTACTTGTTATTGCTCAGTACCGTAAAATTAGGTTAAAATTATTATTAGCCTCTATAATTTAAACTTCTATCTAGCAGTGTGGATATTTTATCAGTGGTTCCATAGGATAATGTAGGATGATAATTATTGATAATTATTATTTTTATATACCTAGAGAAAGGATTTAAATTGGATAGTTGAAATCTCAGATTACAAAAATTGGAAAAGATAGCTGTTCCTTTTTTATGTAATTAGACTTATATTTTGTTTGTTAATTCAGAGTAAACTTCTGCATCTAGCGTAAAAAGTCTGATATTCAAATATAAGCAATTCCATTCCTCTGATGCTAATAAAATCTCAGTACATTACCCTAAAATACTCTCAGAAGTGCCCTGGAAACAGACATAAAAACGAGAAAATCGTAATTACGTTTAGATAGTTAGTCGCTTACTGAAGTTAAAAGTTGTTTTTTGTGGCGTAATCAGTAGTCTAATCTAATGCAATAATACTAAATGAGTTTATAAAGTCTGTCTTATTTTTTGTAGTTTCTAGTTTTAGAATTGAATAATAATAATTTATAATGTTACATAGAAAGTGGACGGATGTTATTTGGTTGAGTTATATCAATATTGTGATAATATTATTATGTTAGCAGTTACAACGTTGCAAACGTTACTTAGTCCGTTATAATTATTATTATCATGCAGTATAATATGAGCAAATATACCTATTTTTTATTTAACCATGATACAGGCCTTAAAACTAAATGCCTCTACCGCAATATTATATTATTGTAGATAAAATAATATTGCTTTGGCGAAAATAATATGTCGCGTCGCCTCGACTCCGCCCCAGAGTGAGTTGAGGCTCTTGAACTAACACAAAAACGATACCTGTAGCGCCATCTATACGTAACTCTTAGAATTAGGTCGTAAAAGCTTCCTAAGGTTTAGTTTGGTAACAGAATAGCGCTGTCGATTAAAGCTCCACCTTTAATAATTAATTATAGAACTTGCCAAGTCTGTTGCACAATGATGATTCCCAAATTATAATTATTTCAATTTCACGACAATTATTATTATTTTAATCATTACGAAACAGAAAAATCATTTTGCTCATATTTTATTGCATTAAAATTAGGCATACATTTATTTACTATTTTGCCCTAATTTTTCGCAATTAAAACTATTTTTTTTTCCAGTTTTCATGATATATTTATATTCCATGTTCCAGGATGTAATGCGTTTAATTGCAGTATAAAATGACGGCAAGTCGCGTTTAGTGTATTTTGACGGGCAATTTACATTTCCTCGTATAAATGTTAAGTGCCTTGAGTTCGAAGTGTAATCTCCAGCTCTCCACTAGCGTTTACTGGCTGGAGCGATGCTGATGTTCGCAATTTATTTTCTATGGTGCTCGATCAACCGGTCCAGTTTGTGACGGTTTAAAGTTTTTGCAGCTGAAATTTCGAGTTCGTGTTAAGGAATTTCATGACGGAAAGGAAACATTTAAGTACTTAATACAAACTCTGCTAAAACTAGGTGTTAGTAGCTTTTTGCTTTCAATAAACAATTGTTATAATGTAATTATAACAATTGTTTATTATAGTAGTAAAAGCAATCAAAATCATTTTAGTATAACAACAGCTGTTTATTGAAAGCAATCAAAATCAATAATATGGGCTATGCCTATACGTAATAAGCGTGACACTGAAGTCTGAGACACACTAGATGAGTCACAAAATACCAAAGTAATTTATTTAACACTAGATGTCCCGGCAAACGTTGTTTTGCCATTGAAAGTGTTTCTACTTCAATCAGTTGATACAAAATCTTACCCCCTTTTTTCTCCCCTAATAGGGGGTGGGGGGAAATATTTTATACATCAGATGCTAAGTTGGAAAACACAGTTAATAATATGAAGTAAGTCCATTAATGGCATTAAAGAGAAAAGTTTGATACAAAATCGACCTCACGATCCGTCACGATCACATCACGGTCATGACGACCTCTATGGCTCAGTGGATAGCACGTTGGTAGCTTAAGCCGGGGGTCGCGGGTTCGAATCCCGCCGACGGAACAAAAAGTTTTCAAAGTTCCTGGGTCATGGATGTGTATTAAATATATTTATCATATAATAAAAATCTTAAATATATGTATAGTATAAAAGTATTAAATATATTTCCGTTGTCTGGTACCCGTAACACAAATCCTTCAGGTACTTACCACGGGGCCAGACTGACGTGGTGTGAAGCGTCCATAGATATTATTATTATTATTATATATTAAAATCTGACCCCCTTTTGGGTACCCTTAGAGGGGTGGGGGGGGAAAGTTTGTACACCAGATGTTGAGTTGGAAGAAGGCAAATATATCTGCGAAAACCGTATGCGAATCGGATCAGTAGTTTTCGTGTTAAAGAAAAAAGTTTGATACTAAATCTGACCCCTCTTTCGTCCCCTTAGAGGGGTGGGGGGAAAAATTTTTATACACCAGATGTTAAGTTGGAAAAAGACAAATATATCTGCGAAAACCGCATTCAAATCGGATCAGTAGTTTTCGTGTGATAACAAACATACAGACAGACAGACAGACAGACAGACAGACAGACAGACAGACAGACAGACAGACAGACAGACAGACAAAAAACTAACCACATTTTTGGCTTCTATAGCGATGTGGTGACACCCCCCGCTTATTATTTTTTGAATATCTTTAATGTACAGAATTCACATTTCTACAGTTTTATTATATGTATAGATAAATAAATAAAAATAAAATAAAATAAAAAAATAAAAATAAAAAATAAAAAAGCCTTTTATTTCATTACTAATTAATTTTTACAGTAAGTACATTTAATATCTTAATACATAATGATTATTCTTGTTTAATAACATTTTTCTAAATTCATTAAGTAATTCATTTAATTTTCCTGTCTGGAGGAGGCCTTCACCCTCGAATAAAGAGGGGTTCTTACTAATAAGTACTCATAAGAATATAATTATCTATGTAAATAAACAATTCTATAATTAGATAATCAAAAAATTTTAAATATAATAATATGGAACGAGTGATACTGTAGTTACGTAATTACTTTATAATAATAAATATTAGATAGTATAAAAAAATGTAAATTAAAATCAATCATATGTATAGATAGATTCATATTATTAATATTATTATTAATATATTTATTAAGTTTTGTGACACTGCAAGCACTGCACACGCTGAAATCTGGATACGCTGAATCTTCAGGTACAGAACTACTCCCGACCTTCATTAGATAAAAATGTAACTAACAAAATTATGCCCGTAACTCTGTCACGCCAAAATTCGTTTATCGTGCGGGTACCGTACATTTTTCGGGATAAAAAGTATCCTGTATCCTATGTCCTTTCCCGGGACTTAAAGTATCTTCATTCCAAATTTCAGCAAAATCGTTTCAGCGGTTCGGGCGTGAAGAGGTAACAGACAGACACACACACTTTCGCATTTATAATATTAGTATGGAATATGGATACACTCACTTTTTGTCACTTTTGCAGATTTTTCGTGGAGGACTTTTTTATCCGCGAAGAAGTTTCGCCTACTTTCCTGCGGTCGTAGTCTCGGGTAGACCGTAAGCCTAAAATTATGAACAATATTCGCGTAAATCTAAGAAATCATTATAAATATACCTACTTCAAACCGTGACAATACTTATTCTATTACCATTCGGCCGTCTTGAGACAGATTACTCAGCCATAATATACGTAATGTCTCCAACAAAGAAAATACGATTGCACTGCGGCAAATCCAATTTTTAGTGTTTCACGAACTGACGCGTAACTAAATCGCATTTGCCGGTTGTTGGTTGAGAGACGTTATTCCATCTCGGTCACACGTTATACGCTCTTTAGCTAGTTGGTAACACAGTTAGCAAGTTTACAGTACGACATGATTCGCTGCAAACTCGCCCGCGTTGCTTCACTGAAGACGAGCTCCGATTCGAATTTGACGCGTATTGTCAGGGCAGAAAGATCAATTTTACTCGCTGCGTCGTCATTATCCACGTCTGCTTTGTTTTGTTTGTCGGTCTGGTAATAGAGGACTTGTACCTTGTTGGTGAGAAAGTTTAGTATTTGGACATTATAAGGGAAATGAAGCGAGAACGGTGGTGGCGAAAGTTCGCTAACTCGCTAATATTCCCATGTGGTACTCTATTACAGTTTTATAAAATTTCTTTGTTAAGGGTGTTAGGTTTACAAACTTTATACATTACTTTTCTCTCAACTTTTCCTGACCTTTATAGCATGTTGAACTGAATAGAAACGATTCCTGTGAATCAGCTAAAAATCTAATCCGGAAGTCATGGCGATAGATCATAAAAACATAGCAGACATTTATCAATGTACGAAACACCCACTAAGCCTATTCAAAATAAATTTTATTGTGTAGTATCCATCGACACGGGCCGGCCGACATATCCGTCACTCGCGGCTCGCTGGACAGCGCGACACTGCACATTAATCTTCCCAACTGACACACTGTTATGACTGATAATGAAATTAAGTACTTACTTATCATTTTTGCCTGCGAATAACTTATTAAAGTGCTGCATACAGACAAATTGTAATGGATGATTAACTTAAACATTAAATGAAGATATTGAGATTATTCTGCAATAAATTAAATCTTACTGGTATGTGTCATTAGGTACTCCCAGAGTTTCTCCTTAAATAATTTATACTGTAAAAGTAGCAACGCTGAAAAAGTCAAAAGACTTACCTTATGTTTCTATGAGAAATTCGCCAACGTAATATATCTGCCCAATGCCCATACAGTAATTTAAACAATATACATACATACCTCTATAATTATATAAAATATGTATAGTTTAAACAGCCAAGAGATCAATCACACACGAACTTCCAAGTCGAAACATGTCAGATCTCTCACCAGCCCCACTCCCCAGGGACCCCAGGATGCGAGTTGCTCGAAATACTTCGTACTTCGAGGAAGCAATAAACTTCGCTACATTGTAAACTGTTCAAGACAATTCAGCTATGCGAGCTGTTTAACTCGGGAACAAGCGGACATGAGGCTAGTAATTGTTAATGTCGGGCGAACACTCTGTCTGGTGAGCAGAATTTGGTTGAGATGATATTATCAAGTAAAACAGTATGGCATTTAATATTATTTATTATATTCCTTACTAATATTGTAAATGAGTAAGAGTGAGTTGCACCGGCTTACTTTAACTATAACTTTAACCATAACAAAATGTGAAATGAACTGTCAAATCCCTAGCAAAAGTCGCCATATTTGACGATAACCTTAACCTTAACTTTAACTACGCTTCTGGTGCAATTCACCCTATAAGGGTGAGTTGCACCAGAGGCTTAAAGTTAAGGTTATCGTCAAATATGGCGTCCATAATGGACTTTTACTAGGGATTTGACAGTTCATTTGACTTTTTATTATGGTTAAAGTTATAGTTATAGTTAAAGTAAGTTGATGCAACCCACTCTAAGTGTACTGTCTTCACGCTTTACGATTTTAAGCGGCTCAATCTATTTAGATGTTTGGTACGGAGGTGTAAACTTTGAAGTACGAGAAACAAGCCCTTCAGGCAAGATATATTATTTGCATAATCGCTAATTTATAAATCGCCTATCAATATTACAATATTATATGAAATTTACAATAAAAGCAATCGATCGCTTTTATTGTAAATTTATCGCTTCTTTTTATAATCGGCTATTATAAAAAGAAGCGATAAAGAAAACGTCTTAGCTAGGGGCTGATAGTTTTTGTCCGGAAAAATGTACAGTTGCCGAGGGAGAAACTAATTTTAGCGCGACGGAGTTATGAGCGTCATCTACTATTATATGAAACATGTCGTGACGTACGGCAGCCGGCAGAATTAAATAACGATGAAAAATAAAGACGTTTGAAATAAAGACGTATGATCTTGCAATAAATATAGCCAAAATACTATTACTATGTCTAGTTATTATTTATTCTTCACCAAAAAATAATATCTTTTTTTTAATAATATCACAAAAGTCATATTTTTTCCGACGTTGATTTGTGTATCCTACAGAATTAAATCAATTAGTTTGCTCTACACTTAGTCTGCTGACTTACACGTATCTTCGTTGATATGCATCCATATGAACTTATTCATATTAATAACTTTGGAGTTTTTAACAGCCTTTTCGATGGCTTCCCTAATCTTCGGCTGTAAAATTGCTGATCTTGACATTATCCAAGCAAAATCTGTAAAAGAAGATTCTTGTATTATTCGAAAACTATTGTACCGTTTTGATTATTTTTTTTTTGATACGGCTTCCGCTAACATGGGCCTTAGCCTTACCATGCTTAGCCAAACAGGCTGTGATAAAAATGTTCATGCCAGAAGTGAAGTCTCGTGAAATGTGCATTTCCTACAAAACAATTTAGAATGTAACTTTTAAAGATTCCTTCGTGTTAAACATCGACTTCGACTGATGGTTGTGGTAACGGGTTCGATTTTGGCCAAAGACAGACGACCAATGGTCGATTTTTACACTAATACAATATTTTGAATTTTTATTAACAAAACGTTTGGTTTCCGCAACTAAAAAAAATAATTTAAATAAACGATACAAAAATATTTTTAATATCGTGACGCTATTAATATTTAAATCTACTAATTAGCTCCAGGTACGCATATTAAATTATACTTTCTAATTCCATAATTAAAACTGGAAAAGAGAAGCGCCTTACCGTGATGCACGTTATTCTTCTTGTCGTACTTGCAATTGTGTGCAACTATGTAATTAGTATAATCCGTATCCATTATCGTCACTGGTACAACACGAACTCCTTCAGATTCTAAACCAAGAATAAAAATTACACTTACATTTTTGTTTATTTTTTATTACATTATTATTATCACGTATAATGTAGGTAATGAGACTTGTGTGTATACGAATAATGCATATTATGAATATTAAATTACACAATGCATAAAAGCAACACTAAATTGAAATCTCAAATAGTGAGACGCCATCTCACATTAATTCTATATCGCATCGGTGCGAACTGGCATTAAGATTTAAGGATCAAATCAGACCGCAACATGACGTGAGGTCCGTGGATGCATTTCTTTTAGTACTGAATTGACAGATTTCAATTATTGCGTGAGCGGTGAGACGTCATGCAAATCTGTCAAATCAGTACAAATTTAGAAATGTTGTAGTCTAAATTAACCCTAAGTTTAAAATTATCCTTAACTACCTTCGTAAGCCGTAGAAAAGAAATTAACAGTCCCAGTATTGCCAACGTCTTTGGCCATCTCTACGTAACCTTCGTGACCATACAGATGGTGTTCCACGACATCTGAAAGTTTGAAATTCAAAACCCCATCCTTTGGATAGAACGCTTGTATCACGCAGTCCCCTCGGTACTCCCAGTCAGTAGGGTATCGGGCAATCTCAAACCATTTGCCGGTTGCGTACTGAAAAAAAAATTAGCCAAGTGTGAGTTGGACTCGCCCATGAAGGGTTCCGCGGCAGCGATAAGGTTTATTTTTATGAAATTAAAATGTTTTTGATTTATTTTTATATTTCAGTCGATTTAATGAAATTTTGGGTGCCAACAATTGCCAGGACGACGATAATAAAGCAGTCTGAAAAATTGCGTAGCGTTTCACTGACCTCAAGCACTATATTTAACAGTGGCGAAGAGGATTTGGGACTATTTATCGGCTAGAACATTGTTAAAACTACGCGCACGGCACAATGTCGGATTCTTTTGGAATGTTGCCCATTTTTGATCATCTCGCGCAAGACTGGAGGAATTTCAAGAGTCGCTTCCTTCAATGGTTAATTGCGAATGATATTAAGGACGCAAACGAGAATAAGCGACGTGCCGTATTGTTATGTGCTTTGAGTGAAAACACGTACAAACTGGCATGCGACCTCGCCTTGCCGAAAAAATCGACGACGTAAATTACGAGGAGATTGTATCGCTGCTCGACAAGCATTTCATCGCAAAGGTGCAAGAGTTCAGCGAGCGGTACAAGTTCTACGCGGCGACACAGCAGCCGGGCGAGACGCACGCGCAATTGGCGGCCCGACTCCGAGGGCTCACGGCCGACTGCAGCTTCAGCGACGTCGAGGAGGCGCTGAGGGATAGCTTTGTCATGGGCATGCTGGCCTGTCCAGAGAGAGCGAAGCTTTTCGAGCAGGACATCGCGACGCTGACCATGGCGAAGGCGGTGGAGCTGGCCGAGAGCGGACGGTGCGCGAGGGCGGCGGGTGCAGTCGTCGGCGGCGCCGGGCAGGTGTACAGCGTACGGCTGGGCGAGCGTACGGCTGGGCGAGCGGGACGGCGGCGGCGCGGGCCACGTCAGCGACGCCATGCATGTTAACAGCGTGCAGCAGGACAGACTCAGCGGCAGCGACGCGGGGAAGTGCTCCGTGTGCGGCCGGAGGAACCACCTCTCTTCTCAATGTCGGTTCAAAAAATTCAGATGCAAGAAATGTAATAGACAAGGGCACTTACAAAAATGTGTAAAAAATTACATTACATGGGAACCGAGGAGATAAACGGGGACGATGATGATTCCGATGGTGAGATATTTATTATACGTTCCGAGCGTGGCGAACCTATGGCAGAGTTAGTAAGTGTAGATAATGTTCAAATAAAATTTGAAATAGACAGCGGGTCGGCTGTCACCGTAATTTCTGAGGATGATATCAGCAATATTTTAGCAAAAAGCCGTTGTTAGAAACGAATAAGCGTTTGTTTACGTACACCGGGGCTAAGATTGGCTGTATAGGTAAGGTACAGTTGGCGGTGACGTACGAGCGGAACACCCGCGAGCTCGACGTGTACGTGGTGCGGGGCGGAGGGCCGCCGCTCCTAGGTCGAGATTTCATTTCGTTGTTTAATTTACATTGACAACCTGTCATTTTGTATCTAGTGTAAATAATAGTGTACAGGACTTAGAAAGGCAGTATCCAGAGGTCTTTTCTGATAAGTTAGGAAAGTTTAATAAGTACGAGATAAAGCTCAGACTCCGGGATGACGCTAAGCCCGTTTTTTTCTGGTTTCTGGTTTCTGGTGGTTGGCTTTCTAGCTGCACGATAAGATAGGTGAGGAGCTGGAACGGCTGGTCGAGCTCGGCATTTTGAAGCCCGTCGAGCACTCCAGGTTCGCGTCACCCGTGGTGCCGGTGCTGAAACGGGACGGTTCGGCGCGGTTGTGCACACACAACGACTAGTAATTTGTTATTGGAAACAGAGTAGTCCACAGACTACTCTGTTTGTAACGCGGACGAAGTCGCGGGCAACAGCTAGTAATATATAAAACTCAAAGGTGACTGACTGACATGGTGATCTATCAACGCACAGCCCAAACCACTGGACGGATCAGGCTGAAATTTGGCATGCAGGTAGATGTTATTACGTAGGCATCCGCTAAGAAAGGATTTTGATAAATTCTCACCCCAAGGGGTTCAAATAGAGGATGAAAAGTTTGTATATAATAATACTTCTTAACGCGAGCGAAGCCGCGGGCAAAAGCTTATTATTATAAAATTGTATTTACTCCCTATAATGTCCTAGGAATAGACACAGGCATGGACCAATGATTGGTCCATGACACAGGGTTGAAAATAAATTTAAAATACTTACTGCAGTAATATTGAAATTTTCCATAGCCTTTTCTACTGGGCATGGCCCCACGGAATATATCGCCGCGGAACCCACAGAAACGCAGGCCACAAAATATAATATTATAAAACTAAAGTTAAACATTTTTTTTAAACTGCAACAGCTACTGAGTTAATCATACAAATGTCCAAAATAAATTCTGCTAGTTTATATCTATACGAATAATTTGGAGACTGACAATAATATTATAGGTATTATAAATATTTAAATTCATATAATTATAATGTTGAGTTTAACTAGGCATTAATTAATTTAATATCATTTTATTAGGGTTCTGTAGCCAAAATGGCAAAAAACGGAACCCTTATAGATTCGTCATGGCTGTCTGTCTGTCTGTCTGTCTGTCTGTCTATCTGTCCGTCCGTATATCACAGCCAATTTTCTCCGAAACTATTAGAGCTATACTATTGAAACTTGGTAAGTAGATGTAGTCTGTGAACCGCATTAAGACTTTGATGCAAAATGGAAAAATTATTAAAAATTTTAGGGGTCCCCATAGGTACAACTGAAACAAAAAAATTTTTTTTTCATCTAACCTATGCGTGTGGGGTATCTATGGATAAGGCTCCAAAAATCATATTGAGGTTTCTTATATCTTAATTTTCTAACCTGAATAGTTTGCGAGAGAGACTCTTCCAAAGTGGTAAAATGTGTGTCCCCCCCCTCTCTTATTTCTAAAGTAGGGCCATTATAATTCTAAAAAAAATATTTGATGTAGATTACTATAAAAACTACCAATGAAAATTGGTTTGAACGATATCTAGCCAGTAGTTTTTTTATTATACGTCATAAATGGTAAACCTTAATCTAAATTTCATTAAATCGACTGAAATATAAAAATAAATCAAAAACATTTTAATTTCATAAAAATAAACCTTATTGCTTCTGCGAAACCCTTCATGGGCGAGTCTAACTTGCACTTAGCCGCTTTTATGAATAATGAATTTACTTAAAATTATATTAATTTACTTAATTTATTTTTATTTTTTATTGTGGCTTAGTGATTATTGTATTAGTTTATAGCTTATTATTAATTAATAATTAACATTTTTATTTACTTAATTTATAATAAATTTTATTATTATTTTGGTCACGCTATGCTAATAATTTTTATTATGTTTTATGCATGGCCATTGTAGGAAAATGTAAGCAACGAGGGTGCTGCGAAGTTTCATATTGGAGACACTATAGGTCCCCATTTCGGTACATTAGTTGTATTATTTACTTGACATAATTTATATATTATGCCGCCTTTAAAATATATAGTTCGGACTGCATAATAATACAATAATTAAATACAATCTACCTTTTTATTATTTAATTTACAATCGGTGCCATATTTAGGAATATACGTTAAAGGTTCCACTAGCTTCACTACACTTCACGACAAAAACCTCGGAGTCTCTATATCTACCATATACGGCCCTGGTCCACAGATCATAGAAGTAAGAGATATGTTATGTGGGCGTGGCACATGTCGCCCACTCATTGCGCAAATGCGCAATTAGGTTTCAGTCACATGTAAATCGCTCCACGGCTTACACGTTGTACTACGTTGTAAATTGTAAACAAAATGCCGACTTGTGCAATAATTACGTGCAGAAATCGCAGCGAAACTTTGAATAAAAAAAATTGCGGGATCACCTATCACAGCCAACTGTAATTTATACGATTTTTTAATTTAAAAATCAATTATTCTTCACTAAAAATATTCGCCGCTACACCGCCATTTTCGGGCCGCTTAATGTTCCGTGAACTATCAAACTAAGGCACTAGTGATGTGGTATGATGCAGATTTTGGTATCGATATTTTTTATGCGGTTGCGTTATTATCTACACAAATATTATAAAGCTGAAGAGTTTGTTTGAACGCGCTAATCTCGGGAACTACTAGTCCGATTTGAAATTTTGAAACATTCTTTCAGAATTAGATACTTAGCTTGTTTTTATAAAGTAATAAAAGTTAATAAATCTTTTTTCGTCATTTCAGTATTTGTTTTCGTTACTTTTGAAGTTTACCTTACTTTTTTTTGACGTTGGAGATCCATGCTTTGGCTCGAATGGGCCGGCTTGACCGGAGAAATACCATGTCCTCACAGAAAACCGGCGTGAAACAGCGCTTGCGCTGTGTTTCGCCGAGTGAGTGAGTCAACCGGAGGCCCAATCCCCTACCCTATTCCCCTCCCTTCCCATCCCATCCCTACTCTCCCCTTACCTTACCTTACCCTATTCCCTCTTAAAAGGCCGGCAACGCACCTGCAGCTCTTCTGGTGCTGCGGGTGTCCATGGGTGATGGAAGTTGCTTTCCATCAGGTGACCCGTTTGCTCGTTTGCCCCCTTATTTCATAAATAAAAAAAAACGTTTGTGGACGACTGGCGAAGATTAAATTGATCCTGCTTTTTAAGCCAAAGGCTTCCCGCTTAAAAGTTAAAACAAAGATTTGTGTGCATTAAGGCGACGCGACGCCTTGATAATTTGGCTGTAGCGATGTCGATTTTTCTCAGCAATGACTAAAGCTAAGAAATTAAAGTTCATTGTCAGTATTCATCATGTCTATGTATGTGTAGTATAGTAGGCCTACTTGAGACAGACAGACAGACAGACAATAAGACATCGAAGTCTTAGAAACCCTTTTTAGGGTTCCGTACCCAAAGGGTAAAAACGGGACCCTATTATTGAGACTTCGATGTCTGTCCGTCTGTCTCCAGGCTGTAACTCAAGAATGGTAATAGCTAGAGAGTTGAAATTTTTACAGATTATGTATTTCTGTTGCCGCTATAACAACAAATACTAAAAACAAAATAAAATTAATAATTAAGGGGGGCTCCCATACAACAAACGTACAGCAAACATATCCCATACAACAAACAGGTAGGTACTTGAAAATTTCACACAATCCTTAGTTTTATGTATACTTACTTTAATATTTTATAATATTAATATAAAATAAAAAGTTAAGTGGGGCTCCCATACAAAAAACACAAAATATTTTGGCCTAATTTTGCTCTATAATGGTACGGGACCCTCCGTGCGCGAGTCCGACTCGCACTTGGCCGATTATTACCTTTTGGGTACGGGATCTAAAAAATTATATATGTAATAGGTATGCATGTTTATCTAAAGACTTCGAAAATAACTCAAGGGCCGAAAGGGGTTGAAATCATCCATGATTACGAAAAACTTTTAATATGGGACCAACTCAATTCGGCAAAATAATCAGCTGTCTGGCAAAAGCGTAACTAGGCAATTATTGCCTAGTTACGATACCCATAGTAAAAGTTTTTCGTATTCATGGATGATTTCAACCCCCTTCGGCCTTTAAGTTATTTTTGTTAGTCTCTGTAATATTTTATCACTTTCATTCTTTTAATAGTATTTAAATACCTACCACAATACATCGATATCGTCGTAATAATATGGTAATAATTAATCGACACCGTAGATAGACCGGACATCACTAGACCGTGTACCGTTGACACTATGCTGACAATGTAGTGTCATTGAAGTTGGCGACATAGGTTTCCATACAAACGGCGCTACATAACACTTCTCTTTATTTTCCTGTTCTGAGGCCCTGGTCATTTGTATGTCTTACAAGATAATAATATCAGCCCCCATGAGACCAGACCAGACCATATATATTATAGCCATTACCTATAGCCATTATCGATAGAGATCTTATAGTATTACTTTTCAGATTTGGCACAAACAAAAACATAGTTTTGTTTATATAAATAGAGATAATGTTTGCTTATAAAAATCCAAAAGTAATATTAAAGTAAATACTGCATTAAGAGCCTACGGCCAAAACGCTAGCTCCGCCGTGTAGGCGGAGCTAGCACCGCTATCCTCCAATCGTGATTATAATGATTCCATTAATCGTGCATCCGAGCTTTGTGTTGTGTTTTGCGCTGCAGCTAATAGTAAACAATATCGCGTAACAACGGTTCCAGGCTGGAACAGAAACTTTCGTGCTATAATGCTGGAACTTCCAGCATTATAGCACGAAAGTAAAGGTCGTAAGTCCCAAAACTGTTTTTGATGATTACTTAAAATCTAAATACAATACTGTTACGAATGCGGACACGTAGTGTCATCTAGCGGCAACCAGGCGAAACCATCACAGACAGCGTAAATCCCCTATTCAATACCAGATGCCGCTACTTGTATGTTTTTGTTACCGGCGCGTACCTGCTCGAGAATTTTCCCACGATTGTTTACATGTTGATGCGAAATTGTGGAATATTCTCGTAAGGTCTAGAGCTCGCCCCGATCCGTATAAATACGCGGCTAGACGGGCCGGCCAGCCAGTCTTCGAATGTTTTCGAGTGAGCGATAATCAAAGCGACTTCGGAAGTGAGAAACAAGTGACTTAGTGAGTGAACCAGTGATAGTGCTTAGTGTTTAGACATAGTGATCTAGTGTGAGTTAGTGCATAGTGTTTGGACCTAGTGCTTAGTGTTTGAACTTAGTGCGTAGTGTTTGGACATAGTGCTTTGTGTTACCTAAGTGTGTAAATAAAAGTCTTCAAGAGAGTCACCAGGTCTTTTTCTCCGAATCATCGAACCTTAGCACGTAACAACTGGTGTCGGAAGTGAGATTTGGAGATGCCATTGACTCCGAGAGAGGACTTCAAGGGGAGTGTCAGGACAAGGGCACAGCGAGCTGCTGCCATTGACTCCGAGAGAGGAGTTCAAGGGGAGCGTGAGGACAACGGCGCAGTGCCATTGACTCCGGGAGAAGACTTCGAGGGAAGTGTCGGGACAAGGGCGCAACGGGCTGCGGAGGCCACACCCACTGGGGACCAAGCTCCGCCCACTGCGGAGCAGGCCTCACCCACTGGCCCCGCCCACCGGGACCCGCCCACTGGCCACGCCCCTCAGGCCCCGCCCACTTTGGGTGTGGCCACGCCCACTGGCTCCGCCCACCAGGCCACGCCCACTGGCTCCGCCCACCAGGCCACGCCCACTGGCGCCGCCCACCAGGCCCCGACTGATCAAGCCCCATCAACTGGCTCCAGCCACCATGCCTCGTCAGTAGCTTCTACAGCACCGCAAATGGCTCTTCATTTAGAAAGTTTAATTAAATTAATGGAGCTGCAAAGGGCTGATATTCAGGTTTTGCAAGATTCTCAAAGGGCAATGATGGAATCACAAGATCGCAAGCTCGGCGCTCTGCAAGATTCTCAAAGGGCTGACATTCAGGCAATGATGGAGGCACAAGACCGCAAGCTTGGCGTTTTGCAAGAGTCACAAAAGCAACAAAAGGACCTTCAAGAAAAGGCGCTTCTGGCAATAAAGGATGTTGGTGACACGGTGACCAAGCTTCGGAAAGATGTCGACATAATGGAAGAACGCGTTACCGGCCTAGGAGTGGATATGGAAAATGTGAAAAGTGGCCTCACAGAACTACAGAAGTGGAAAGTGCGCCTGGAAACCACAGGAGTCGCGACGTCGAGTGGAACTACAGGAGTAGTGGTACAAGGACCAAAAGTTAAAGTGCCACCATACGACGGTACTACTTCTTGGAACGCTTATCGTCAGCAATTCCAGACGGTTGCTACTGCCAACGGATGGACTGAAGACCAATGCCTGACCGCTCTCACTGTTGCGCTCAGAGGGCAAGCTTTGTCGGTCCTGGAAGCACACACAGGAAACGGGTTCCAAGATCTGATGGAGGCGCTTGAATCCAGATACGGGGAGCGACACCTGGAGCACGTGTTCCGTGCCCAACTTCGTGACAGAGTCCAACGCTCAGGAGAGGGACTACAACAATGGGCGTTGGAAATTGAAAAACTGGTCAAGAAGGCACATCCAGGAGCAGACTCCAAGATGGTTGACTCAAACACTATTCAAGCCTTTGTCGACGGAATCAGGGATCTGGAAGTCCGAGCTGCAGTAAGGCTACGTCACCACACCTCGCTAAAGGAAGCGTTGGCGCATGCTCTAGAGGTCGAGGCTGTCCGGCGTGACATACGGCAGACCTATAAAATCCGCGAGGTCTCTGAGGAAGTCAAGGAGGTCAAGGCTCCCACGAAGAGAAGTTTTGGAGCCATGTGCTACAAGTGCGGCGAAAGGGGTCATCTTCAGCTCAACTGCCCGCAGAAGGATACCCAGATGGCAAGAATGAAAAGGCTTGAGGAACAGATGGAGGAGCTGAAGAAACAAAGTGCTTCGTCCCCTGCCCGGGAGCAGGGAAACGAATAAAAGCCAGGACTAAGGGGCGAGTACTGGCTGACGCGGAGGAAGCCCCAATAACTGTTGTCTCCCAAGCAAGCAGCGGGAATAGTCTTGTGATTCAGGGGACTATTAACAGGACGGATTGCAAAATGACTCTAGACACAGGAGCCTCTAGAACGATAGTGAACCCAAATCTGGTAAAGGCCTCAAGGAGACATAAGAGGAAAATTAACTGTCGGCTTCTTACTGCCTCCGGTCAGCCAATACCCGTTCTCGGAGAAATGTCAGTTATGATTAATGTAGGGGGGTCCTCATACCCTCATGACGTTATCGTGGCTGAAATAATGGATGATTGCATCTTGGGCTTAGATTTCATGAAGAAGCATAACTGCAGGATTAATGTCGCTGACGGAGTTTTCAAGTGTGGCGAAGAAGAAATTTTCATCCTTGGAGGCGCCTGCGGGAAAGTCGCATGTGTAAAGGAAGTCCTTATACCTGGACGAGCGGAAGCCCGGGTGCTGGTGAAACTACCGCCAGCTGGAAAGAACAAGTCCAACAGATGCGTGTTGATCGAAGACACACCCACCAAGACATCAGCACGAAAACTGATGACGGCAAGAACCCTTGTGAGTGGAAGCAGTCACGCTGTGGTCCGGGTTTTGAATCTTGGTGAACGCGAGATCTGCTTGAACAAAGGTGACGTCATTGGAAAGTGCGAGGAAGTTATCTGGATGAGAAAGTGCAGTTCGACGACGGACGCAGACCCAGCAAACAGCAGCAACAATGGATTAGTGACTGAGCTACTCGATGACTGCAAGAGTAATCTGACTTATTCGCAGAGGATGAAAGCTAAGAAGTTTTTACAGCGCCACGCGAATATCTTCTCCAGTCAGGAAGGTGACCTTGGAAGAACGTCGATGGTTCAGCACAGGATAGATACCGGAAACGAGAACCCGATTCGTCAACGAGCAAGACGGATACCAATTGCAAAGGAGAAGGAAGTGGAAGGCCTTTTGGAGGACATGAGAAGGCATAAGATTATTGAACCGTCTGCAAGTCCATGGTGCTCGCCTGTTGTATTAGTGAAGAAGAAAGATGGCAGCACAAGATTTTGTGTGGACTACAGGCGTCTCAATGATGTCACTAAGAAGGACAGCTACCCATTACCTCGGATCGACGACACTCTGGATACCTTGAGTGGCATGAAATGGTTTTCGACCCTGGACCTGAAATCTGGATACTGGCAGGTGGAAATTCATCCAAAAGACAAGGAGAAGACAGCTTTTTCCACCGGTAAAGGTTTATGGCAGTTTAACGTCATGCCCTTTGGATTGTGCAACGCACCTGCCACGTTTGAGCGACTTATGGAGTGTGTACTGGCAGGCTTAGTTGGAGAGGCTTGCTTAGTCTACTTGGACGATGTCATCATTGTTGGCCGCGACTTCGAGGACCATTTGCGAAACTTAGAACGAGTTTTCGCCAAAATAGAGGGGGCCAAGTTAAAGTTGAATCCGAAAAAGTGTCGTTTATTCAGGAGTAAGGTCAATTATCTCGGCCATGTTATCTCAAGTGATGGAATCCAGACGGACCCGGAAAAACTGGAAGCAGTTCAAAATTGGCCAACCCCTAAGAACAAAACCGAAGTGCGAGCATTTCTCGGCCTATGCTCCTACTACAGGCGTTTTGTTAAGGGATTCTCGGAGATAGCCAAGCCATTACATCGGCTGACAGAAGATAAACGACAGTTTATTTGGGACGAGACTACTGAAGATTCTTTTCAGAAACTGAAGAAACATCTGTGTGAAACACCAATCCTGGGGTATCCACAACCTGAAGGTCAGTTTATAGTCGACACGGACGCAAGCAACACGGCCATTGGAGGGGTGTTATCTCAAAAACAGGGTGAAAGAGAAGTTGTGATTGCATATTTCAGCAAATCTTTATCCAAGCCAGAGAGAAACTACTGTGTGACAAGAAGAGAACTCTTGGCTGTTGTAAAGACGCTACAACATTTCAGCAAATACCTCATCGGCAGACAGTTTTTACTGCGAACTGATCACGCAGCCTTGAAGTGGCTACTGCAATTCAAGAACCCAGAAGGTCAAGTAGCACGATGGATTGAGCAGCTCCAGGAGTACGACTTCAAGACCGAACACCGCAGCGGAAAGTCGCATGGGAACGCCGACGCACTCTCACGAAGGCCGTGTTCAGAAGACTGCAAACATTGTGTTAAGCAGGAATCTAATGAAGTGACAATAAAGTTAACGAGAACAAGTCCTTTAGGTCCATGGGAGAATGATGCCATGAGGGAGGCTCAAGAAAAAGATGACGACCTTCGGCACATCATCACATGGAAGAAACGGGGTGACGTAAAACCAACCTGGAGTGAGGTTGCACCCACTGGCGCTGTCACTAAGGCGTACTGGGCGCAATGGGAGAGTCTGGTACTTCAAAACGGAATACTCTACCGGAAATGGGAGAAGACTAACGGCAGAGAGTTCCATCTTCAGATAGTCGTCCCAAGAGCGAGAGTACCCGATATTCTCCGTGAAATGCACGATGGCGTATCAGGAGGTCATCTAGGTGTCAAGAGGACGTTAACAAAAGTGCGAGAACGATTCTACTGGTTGCATTGTCGAGATGACGTGCAGGATTGGTGCCGCAAATGTACTACTTGCGCTGCAGTGAAGGGACCACAGACCAGGAGCCGTGGGAACCTGCGGTTGTATAACGTTGGCGCACCGTGGGAACGAATTGCAGTTGATGTAGCTGGGCCATTTCCTGTAACGGAGTCGGGAAACAAGTATTTCATGGTCGTCATGGACTACTTCACCAAGTGGCCTGAAGTGTTCGCCATACCAAACCAAGAAGCTACGACAGTTGCTTCTAAGCTTGTGGAAGAAGTGATATCTCGCTTTGGTGTGCCTCTGGAAATCCATTCCGATCAGGGCAGGAATTTCGAATCGCAGGTCTTCCAGGAAGTGTGCAGAATCTTGGGAATGCATAAAACGAGGACCACCGCGTACCATCCACAGTCTGATGGAATGGTTGAGAGATTTAACCAGACCCTTGAGAGGCATTTGGCGAAATTGGTAGATGAAAAACAAAAGGATTGGGACAAGTACATACCGCTCTTCCTTCTGTCGTACCGTACCGCCGAGCATGAGAGCATAAAGGCTACCCCGGCATATGTCAATTACGGTAGAGAACTACGAGTACCAGTAGACCTCTTGACAGGAGGGTCACCGGAGGAACCAAAGACCGTACAAGACTATGTCTGCGATTTGAGGGAAAAGATGCGCTATATACACGCCATGGTTCGGGAGAATGGGTTACATTCAAGTGAGAACATGAAGACCAGATACGACCGGAAATCGAACACGAGCGGCTTCGAAGAAGGGACACTGGTGTGGCTGCATAACCCAACTCGTCGAAAAGGGAAATCTCCAAAGTTGCAGACCAAGTGGGACGGCCCATACAAAGTGGTTACCCGATTGAATGATGTGACTTATAGGATTCAAAAGCAACCAAGAGGGACATTCAAAGTGGTACACATAGACCGTCTGGCGCGTTACCATGGCAGTAACAATGATGCTCGGGACGAGCATCTCTAAGAGGGGAGTAGTGTTACGAATGCGGACACGTAGTGTCATCTAGCGGCAACCAGGCGAAACCATCACAGACAGCGTAAATCCCCTATTCAATACCAGATGCCGCTACTTGTATGTTTTTGTTACCGGCGCGTACCTGCTCGAGAATTTTCCCACGATTGTTTACATGTTGATGCGAAATTGTGGAATATTCTCGTAAGGTCTAGAGCTCGCCCCGATCCGTATAAATACGCGGCTAGACGGGCCGGCCAGCCAGTCTTCGAATGTTTTCGAGTGAGCGATAATCAAAGCGACTTCGGAAGTGAGAAACAAGTGACTTAGTGAGTGAACCAGTGATAGTGCTTAGTGTTTAGACATAGTGATCTAGTGTGAGTTAGTGCATAGTGTTTGGACCTAGTGCTTAGTGTTTGAACTTAGTGCGTAGTGTTTGGACATAGTGCTTTGTGTTACCTAAGTGTGTAAATAAAAGTCTTCAAGAGAGTCACCAGGTCTTTTTCTCCGAATCATCGAACCTTAGCACGTAACAATACTAATATTTCCTCTTACTATTATTTTATAAGGTGTGTGATTGTAGTAGTGCAAGTTATTTAATGATAGTAACTCAATAAGTGTAACAGATATTTGTTGAAAAGCCCAGAAAGATTCATAATTTTGAAAAATATAAATATCGAGCCAAAATAAGTGAATCGTGTTTCCTTTTAGAGAATATCAGATAAATATACAATGATTAAATAAATCTCAATTTCATTTAAGTCAGTCGTCTTCCGGGATCTTCATACTTATTAGAAAACACAGCAAAAGTAGGGAGCCCGCTCTTAAGAGCCATGATTTATTAATAGAATCAGGCTTATTAAAATGAAATAAAAAATAGGCAGGAGTCAGGACCTATTTATTCTATTAAAAAGCCTGGGTATAACTCTGATACCAACTGTATGTTACTGATCTTAGCTTTGTTTCAAAATCGTATGCTGTATAAAAATTGAGACGGATATTAATGGAAGAAAGAGGCTGAGTCAACTATTTGCCACAAGATAAAGCGGTATATTATTTTTTACCCCCGCCGCACACACATTATCTCCACGCCTGAATGCCCATGTGACATGACGGCAAACTCAAGAGTCACGGCTTCTGTAGCTGAATGAACTGCCGAATTCCCTTAAAATTAAATTTTAAAAGATTTCAGTACAGAAATACAAAGGTATTTTATTTTGGTCGGATCAAAATTTAAGCTCGACCAAAATAATGTATCTTTTTCTTTTTTTCTGTGCGGTGTCATTTAATTTTGTAATAAATATACGTTGAGAATCTAGATTTTTATCTTACTTAAGTCTAAATAATGCGGCGTTAGTTCTAATTTGAGGTTGCAATTACACAGGTAGATCTGTATTTTATGGTAAGTTATAATAGCGTTTCATAAAATTACGTAAAAAATCTAAAGGAAACAACGTAACAGTAAATCTTTTATTACTTTGCAGATAGTGTACGGACTGGCTCTATAATTATTTGTGAGTCGGTCGGGAGATGAGGAAATAGGGTGTGAGGGCAATTTGTATGGAAATAGCTATGAGTAGGAGCGAGAAGAGGACAGGAGCTTGAATTTAAGTTATAGCATTCAAGCGATCTTCACGAGCAATATTATAGCGTTAGCGTTTTGTCGAAACCATAATATTGTGATCCGCGATCTTCAGAGTTCAGTTACGTCCAGTATAAGTCCAGTGCCTGCTAAAAGTATTATTAATAGTATGTATGTTCTTTTTATAGCACGGTATAGTTTTAACTGGTTAATTATGCAGACGACGGCGCCTTTGTATAATAGTAAAAAAACTATCTTACTGTTGTTTAAAAAAATATTTATAATTACATTAACACATTATTTGAAGGACAACATAATATTGGATACGTAGGTATTGCCATGGTCGCCTGCTACTGATAAAAATATAATATTTGTATTGTAGGTATTTCAAATTAATAATAATTATTATTATTAACTGTACAGCTGTTTTTATTAGCCAGAAAACTACAAAAAAGTAATTCTGACGGATTCAAAACGATTTTATCTTATTTTATCTACTTAATTTTAAATTATGCACCTTTAAATTTAGTTCAGTTTTGAAATTCCTTACTAAAAAGTTAACAAAGCATTGTTATTTTGTTAATTAATTCAGTATTAAATATATTAAAATCTCTTTTAACTTGCACCATTCTCCATCAAGATAAACTTTGTTCGCTGGTCATATATTTCAGGACTGAGTTATTGCGCTTGCCGATTTCAATTTTAAAAATGACACTTCAATAACATTTACAAACAATACATAATATATATTATATGTATATACATATAAATATACATATAATACAGGCATGTTGATAGACTAGAGGTTATAATATAATATCATAATAATGTTATAATTTGTCAGTAGGTAAGCACGAAATTCATATAATAAACTCATACCTCATAGAGTCTTTACTGACAACTGTACAAATAGTACTATTTTCAAAGGTACCATCGACGAAATTGATTCCTAGGCAGTTAACGGACCTACATTGCTTGGTTGGGTTATGTCAATTCGATATAAGCTGTGATCTGTCTGCTGGCTTTGGCATAATGCCACCAACCTACGTCGGCCCGCCAACTGCCTATTAATCAACTTCTCTGATAGTACCTAAAACCTACCTAAAACGTGACTTAATTGATTTTTTGTAACTATATTGTGTATAAAATAATGTAAATTATACTTTATGATAATAGTACTAAAAACAGACGGAGCACAATATTTTCTTGATGGCTAATCAACATAAAATAATTGTAATATTTTTTTTACTTACTTACCTACAAATATTATTTTACAATTAAAATAAGTAGGTAATCAAATAAATTTACAGTGTGCTAAAAACCAGTCTAAGAACTATAAATAATCGGCCAAGTGCGAGTCGGACTCGCGCATGAAGGGTTCCGTACCATTAAAGAGCAAAATTAGACCAAAAAATGTGTTTTTTGTATGGGAGCGCCTTTAATTTTATATTTTATTTTAATATATTAAATATTAAAATACACATTATTACACATATGACTATGGATGTTGAGAAAAATTCAAGCACCTACCTGTTGCCATTATTGATATAGAGCAAAAAAGGCCAAAAAAAATCACGTTTGTTGTATGGGAGCCCCCTTAAATATTAATTTTATTTTGTTTTTAGTATTTGTTGTTATAGCTTCAACAGATATTCATAATCTGTGAAAATTTCAACCATCTAGCTACTACCGTTCTTGAGTTACAGCCTGGAGACAGACAGACGGACAGACGGACAGACAACGAAGTCTTAGTAATAGGGTTCCGTTTTTACCCTTTGGGTACGGAACCCTAAAAAACGTTAAACAATTCAGTAACATCTGCATAAATAAATATTTAATTATTAACATATTGAATTGACATGATCTGACCAAATGATGTTGGTCTGTCAACTGCCTACGAATCAACTTCCTCGATGGTACCTTCCGTTTGCCTACATATTATCTGACTTAAAATTTGATTAAAAACTAACACTTAAATGAAACATGCAACAAATTCGCACTGTTGATATTTTATACCCAATTTAGTGTTTATGGCAGATTTGTGATCCTACCCAATTTTATTGACTAGCATATTGCTATCAATAAATTTTCCGCACAGTGTTAGAGGCACATACACAGGGGGTGTGAACTTCTGTGTCGGTGAACGCTCACCCACACATAGATAATTTTACACTAGTTGCGCTGGTTCAAATTATTGCCACTATTAAAAAGAATCCATTATGGTAGTTTAATTTTTTAAATTTCATTATTTTTCGTAGAAAATATTTGAATTGATTGATATTTCTACAAATTGTTTTAGAAAATTTAATTATCAAAACATGAAAGCTGTTTAAATTATAACGAAATAAAAGCTATTTCATTCTTTAAACAAAATTAGAAATAAAATATTTGTATTTTCATAGACATCTGTACTGGCAACATAAATAGTTAGTTCGTTATCTGTGGTTAGCTGTGGTTGTTAGTTTATTTTCAAGTGAAATTCTGAGGTTATATTCTTAAATATTTTCTCATATTTTGTTCATAAGCAGCAAATTTACGTTATGTTGACTGTAATATGTGCTCCGTAAAACCCTGTGTGTGTTTTTATGCCAGTTATAAGCTGAGAAACTTTAAATATTGAAAAATAGACTCCTGCCATGTTTGTTGTTGTGTGTTTATGTATTTTGTTTATATATTGTAAAATTGACTTCGAAACTGTTTTTCTTGTGCGTTAAACAATTAAATTGAGAAATTGATCATAATCCATAATGTGTTACAGTGTTATTGACTTTTTATGATGATTCATATTATGTCTTACCGGAAGTCAATGAAAGTTTCGAATAAATAAAAATTTTGAAAAATTGTATAAATCTGTTTTATTTCTATTTGTTTTTATGCGATAGGTAACTGAAAGAATGGATCTGTCAGAATATATTATTCCACTTAAATGTGGTATAATATATTCTGATAGTTCCATTCTTTCGGAATAATTAATAAAAAGTACCGCCACCCCACCCAGCTTAAAGAATTCAAATTTCCCGCCATAGAGGAATGGTAGAATTTTAAATTTCCCGCCAGTTGACGTCATCGTCACTTCAACGCCCTCTGCCCCTACTTCGCAGGTACTAAAGAATTTGAGGGGTACACTTTTTTCTATGAAGTACCTCTTCTTCTCCTTGTGAGTATAGTATTCGTTGCACATACACCCTTGACGAGACCCGTATATCAGCGCTCGCACCAATTTCTTGACCGAAAAATTTATAACGGTCTTCCGCCAACTGATTTATATAGAACATAAAGAAGTGTTATATGCTGCTTCTTGTGTATAAGAATATTATTATGCTATTTACGAGCCTCTTTGGGTAACGATTAGACAGCTGTATATTACAAGTGCTATTAAATGTGTCAGTTGCTTTAATAAAGTATAATGGCCGCTATGATAATGAATGAGTCCCGAACAATGTCAAACAAGTACGAATATTAAATTTTAAAAAAATTAAATATGTCCATAACTATGTCATACACAAAAATAATTTTGAAATGTCACTTACTTTATTATAATATTTAGAAAAAAAAATTATGTAAAGGCCGTCACAGACTTAGCTATAATGTTATATATTAATATACCGTACTAAACACACTGAGACCAGAAATATATATTATAGCTGAGTGTGTGGTCAAGCGAAAATTGTATAGAAAATATATAGTAATATGCCTTGCTATAAACATATTAATATATATTATAGCTTAGTCTGTGACGGCCTTAAATTATAAAATTTTAAATGATATTGTCAAAGAAGTCTAACTAAATAATTAATTATTATTGTTTACAAAACAATTAAAAACCTACTTAAAAATCTGATACTTACATTTTTGTAACATTACATAATATTATTATGACCATCCCCCGAGCAAAAGACCTTGACCATAATAATTATTAATAATAATATATTTGCCGTACTAACTTAAAATTACATAATAAACAAAAATAGGAAATTAATGACGTGGTAAAGAATGTTCATAATATTAAACTGAAGATTATTGCTTTATTTTTATTATAATTTTGTAGCTTTCAAATCATAATTTATAAGCCTCTAAAAAACGGTAAATAACGGCAACTCCGGGAGAGCACCATGTACAAGCAATCAAAATAATATTTTCAGTTTTCATTGCAATCAGTCGTGTCGATCAGTAGCTGCATGAATGAGTTCTAATAGTAAATAAATCTACATAAAAATCTTTAACACGAGATTATGATATGTTTATGTTTTAATGTAATTTATCGCGTGTCATATCGCGTTCCCAAACGACGAGCAATGCTCGTCTTTCAAAAGTCAATTTTTTAGTCTACTATCGGAATCGGACGTCAATCGGAATTTTAAAAATGCCTAAATACCTAATTGTGCCGTATTGAGCTGTAGAAACTCGAATAGAAACGTTGGCCTTGGGCCCTAGATGATGGACACGTTTGTTATTATCGGTACGTCACGGTAGGTAGGAAAAAAGTGGCACACTCGTTTTCATACAAATGGAGGGACATGCGGTATCTATCTTGATATATGTCTGTGATTCAATTTTTAACAGACTTCACTACAAAACTTTAAAAAGGTGCTCTTATTTTTACTGCGAATCTGATATCGAGGTGTTGTTATCTGATTCTTCGGGAATGCTTTGTTAAAATACAAAGACATCGGAGCGTTCCAGTTGAAAGGATGTAATTGATCAGTTCAGTTATTGAAAGCTGCTTCAATTTCCACCATTACAGCTTTCAGCTGGATGCTGTGATGTATGAAACAGTCAAAGATGGTAAAAATATCATTTTATTTTGTTGTGTTTCATCAGTACTGTTTTAAATTTATAATTATGATTGAAGACACAAACCGTATATCTACTGAAATATGATTGAAATTGAAATTTATAAACTCTATCCTTCTCTGTAACTACTTATAAGAAGTTTGTATTTTCGCATGTTTGTTTCCACATGAAGCAAAATACATGGCTCATTGTCTTTATTTTTTACATAAAATATTAAATTACATTTGAGAAAATTTTCATTATCATCATCTTAAGCAGTAAAACTGTTTTAAATGCTACTAAAATTTGGTTGAGTCGTATTCATCATTCAGAAATATAAATTTTTTTATATTTTGCAGCAGAAACAAATTAATAAAAAAAACTCTTTTAACGCTGCTACTTTCGCAATGTGGTGTGTAAGTATGTGTCCCTTACACATACAAACCCTTAAGGATTATCACTTTATTTTTACAACTGTATAAAATATATTTATTAAAGATAGTTACCGGTTACATACCCTACCGCACCTGTTTGGACGTAGAGTTATCGAAAGTTTAATTAAAGCGAAACGAATAAGGTGTAATATTTCTCGCTAGCGATATCGTTCAACGCTTCAATTATGGAACAGCTGTATATAATATAAAACCTTATTTTAAATTGATATTTAGGTTTCCTTAAAATCAAACTACATGTAATCTATATTAATTTATTTATTTATTTATTTATTTATTTATTTATTTATTGGACTCACCAACAGAAAAGCATTTGTTACAATTTAAAATACATAAAATTTGTTTACAGATAAAATGAATTCTAATGACAGGTGAAGTACAGCGTGCGTATGCGACAAAAATTAGACGAGATGAAATGAAGTGAATATGGTGATAATTATGATAATGATAAAAATATGTGTGTATCAAAGAAAAAAAAAGTCTCTTATTTTTTTAAACAAATTAAAAATTAAAATACTTTTAAGATAAAACTAATACTAATATCACAAAAATGAAAATTATAACAGCTGTGACAGACAGTAATTAATTATATTATTATTATTATAGCTTCAACTTTACTAACTGACCGTGGGAAATTTATTAAAATAGCGTTTAAGATTTGTCTTAAAATAACTAAGCTTATCAGAGAATATACAGATGTCGGGATAGTCGGATATAGCATTGTAGGATCTACACAATCTTCTGAGTGGTGCATAGTGACCCAGGTTTGTCCTAGCAACCTTTACGTGTAATGGTTTGTATTTATTTTTTCGGGGTAGTCTTGTAGGAATATTTATAGATATTTTACTCAGCAATCTAGTATTGTCCGTAGCACCAATCAGAATTTTGTGTAGAAAAATTAGTTCTAAGTATTTACGGCGATCTGAGAGTGAAGATAGATGAAAATATTTTAACCTATTGATGTAATGAGGAAGTTTTCTGACTAAACCATGTTTGTGGGTGAGATATAGTAGGTAGAGATATAATATTAATAACTTAATATATTACTGATGCTACTATTATGACTTATTATGTTTGAAAATAGTAACATAAGTAAGTTGAAATATTAGTGAAGTTTAGTTGTGATGTTATTGAATCAATATCTCTATTAAAACCTTGTACATCAGTTTCTCGGCAGCGACTGTAGATTTCCTGGAAGTTTTGGGAAATAATGATCGAAATAGGTATTTTTCTTGATAAAATATGCATTTTAGGGTTCCGTAAGTACCTAACGGGTAAAAGCGGGACCCTATTACTAAGACTTCGATGTCTGTCCGTCTGTCTGTATCCAAGTTGTACAACTAAAGAACGGTATAACTAGAGAGTTGAAATTTTTACAGATTGTGTATTTTTGTTGCCACTATAACAACAAATAGGTACTAAAAACAAAATAAAATAAAAATTTAAGGGGGGCTCCTATACAACAAACTTGATTTTTTTTTTTGTAATTTTTTGCTCGATATCAATGAAGGCAATAGGTAGACAAGTATTTAGATATCGTTGGGTAGACACAAATGAAATGATCACAAAATACTGAATTTTATTTACCTATACTTTAAAAATATATTTAAAGGGACTTCACTGTTATCAGGATAGGTCTTTATTGTAAAGTGCTGCTTCAAGAGTCAAGACAATGGCGGGGCGTGGGATAAACGGGCTAAGACTCGAATAGTACGAAATGATACCACCTTACAATCTCTCTACTACAATTATTATTGAGTTTCCACTAATAGAGATTATGAAACAACGACAATTATTCGTAATAATTTCCAATTGAAATTATGGCGTCCGCCAAACACGTGAATTGCGAGCGCGATCGACATCGGAATCTTGTTCAAACTACCCTCTCCTTCTCCTTCTTTTTTATCCACAGACAATCAACGATAGTTTTGACTTTTGCCATATTCGGCCAGTGTCATTATAATGGGTTGTTTTCTTTTTTTAATCTCCACCAGACGGCGCGACGATAGACACTTCTAGATTTTCTATTGGTTCCCCACCGATCTGAAATTATCTGCAGGTTGGCACCACTGACTACATATGGGTTGTGTTTCCAAAAAATATCAGTGTACTGCCAAGTGTGACATAAATCAAAATATCTTAAACCTAGTTTTCATTAGCATAATATTAACATAAAACTGTATGTATTTATACATTTCCATATATTACTATGTTTTTTTGCTTCGTCTCTCTAGTTTAAATTTCACGAAGAGCATACGCCTAAGCGATCATTGGCCTAAGCGATTAGGCCAGTATACTGGTAACGGCTTAGGAACACGCTAACATTATTGAATACTTGTCAAACTGAAAACTGACAACTGAAAGAGTTTTGGCGGGCATGTCATTTTCAAACTTCTTCTACTTTTTATTGTTGGTGTGGTTTTTATTATTTTTTCCCAAATTGTGTTATTAGGGTTTTTGATGTTCATTATTGGTAAAATATCAGCCATTAAATATCCATTATCTTGCAGAAGTGCAGGCAAGTTGTTGTCAAAACCTAAATGTATAATTCCTGTGACATTTGGTGTGAATATCGGTAAATAGGGCTATTTCTTCCGTGAGTTATAACTAAAACATCGTTATAATAACTGTATTATCCTATTCATTGGAATATTATTGCGTCTTTATCAAATTGAAATGTATCAAGTTTTACATTCTTTTGCCCAGTTTTGTAGCAATTATTGATGGTATTCCCTGGTATTACCGATAGTTGTCTACCCATACGCCATCTAGTTACTAAAATGGAAACTGTTTGACAATCAAATTAAAAAAATAAGAAAACGCCTCATTGGCCGCCTATTCAGTGTTTAGCGTTACGTCAGAGCGATAACTCTAATTTCGTTTGGAAATTACCAATTACAATATTAATCTACCGAAAGATCACATTTAAAGTAAAACTATTTCGGCAGCGCCGTCATATTGTATCATTTTAATAAAATAAATAATAATTGAAAAAAATAATAAAATAAGTACTTAATAAATTTTTGTTCTATTATGGTACGGAACTCTTCGTGTGCTAGTTCAACTCGCACTTGGCCGATTTTTTATTATTTAGTCTGTCAAAAAATTAAAAAGTGGCAACATCGTAATGTCATCCCTTTTTCTTAGATTGATTTAAAAGGTATGTCACTACGATGTTGCCACTTTTTAATTTCTTCACTTTTTTGACAGACTATGTTTTTAAGTCTTTTGAACTTCAAACTTTTAGGTATTTTAGGTATTAAAATATTGTATTGAAAATTATGGATAAAAACCGCAAATAAAGGTTTTCGAAAATTATTAAATTGAAAACTTAATCTGACATTCATATTTTTTATACTTTTAACAGTTTCTTTGACGGCATTTAAATTTTCCCTGCAACATTTGAATTTCAAATTAAGAACAAATCCTGTTCCACGGTTATTCGAATTTATATTCAGTTGTGGACCGATGGCTGCAAAATATGAGTGTAATATTTCATTGTGGTGCGGTCTTTAAATGAATTTTTAATCAAAAAGTAAATGAGTAATTTAGAACTTGTAGTGACTTTATTAGTTACTTTTCCATGAAAGTAGTTTGTTTTCACATTCTAGAACATAAATAATTATTCATATTTTAATATTGTAAGTTGTAACAAAAATGTCTTCGGGAGCGGTCAAGTATTGCCTACTTTGTATAAAAGTTCTGATATCTGATTCTCTTCAGAATTAAAAAAAAACACTCTCCTTGAAACTCATTTCAAGGATACAGTGGTTTTTTTTAATTCTGAATAAAAATATTGCAGCAAAATAATAGGGAGGGTAGATACAAAAGAATGTGATGGTCTTATTTACGAATTAACGCAGTTTTTTATGTATTAAACGACTAAATTCATAATTACCTCCTCCTTTATGGAAGTCGGTAAAAAATTGGGTTATGTGATATTTGGACGCTCCCATAGCAGGTAACAAGTTGTGCAGTTATTAACTTATTACATAAATTAATATTAAAATATTCGCATTCCTGCTTTCTCTGAAAGATATTGTTATTACACAAAACTGAATTATCTATGTAACAACGTTTAATTACAAGCAATGTAATCAGAGATATATTATAGTTATTACTTTTATAATTTTACGGTGTATTTCATGTAAATGAAGTCACATAATATGTAATTTATAATAATAAATTACGTATAAAATATATTACTCTATATAATAATAAATATAATACTATATAATATTACGAGTATATAACATAATACGTTGAAAAATATAAATATTTAGTGAAATAAATTCATTGCTTGTACACGTTTTTTGTATCTAATATACTGTAATTAATGCACAAGGTTTGTGAGCTTGGGTTAAGTCACTTCGTCAAAAAGCGTTTCTGTATGCCCAATTAATGCAATCGAGCCCTAACTCACGTAAAGCTGCGCGCTACAAATTTATTTATTAAGCAATAAACGAAAATGGTCATTTGTCGCAAAATACGTTTATCGGCTCGCAACTTCTGCTTCGTTTATTTTTATCGATAGTGGCGATCATTTGCACCGCCATCTTGTTTCGCTCGTGTTTATGCAAATGGCGGCGTCAAGCGATTTAGCCGGTTTATGGAGTGTCACAGCCCGTTGTGGGACACCTGTGATACGCCGGTTACTATTCAACCATATTTTTATCGTTGGAACTTCAAAATATATTTTTTTATAAGAGTTCACATTGCAATGAGCGCATCGATGCAGTGCAGCGGTGCATTTTAAGATATTCATGCAAAAGTAAAGTATATAAATATACTTACTTATATATAGTATAATATAAATATACTCGTGACGTTACAATTTACTTTTAGACGTTACAATTAACTATTAAAAATAAATTTAATAACGATTTTTTATCAGAATTTATAATATTATTATGACCACAACTAGAAAAAATAGTGAGATTGTATATCTTTATTATTTGCGATTAATTACTTTAAGTAACGAACAGCCTCTCTGAGTCGCTGATGCATATCCCTCTTCAATTATTATAGACAGGAAAAGGCACACAAAAGGTAGAGCAAAAATTGTTATCAGTTTAACTTTGTCAAAAAATAATACTTATTGTTTTTGTAAATTTGAATAATGCTGCTGTTTTGAATTTCGTATTTAAAATAAAATTTCCTTATTTCACCCGCTGAATACTAGGGTGACAATGTCCGAAGCATTCGGAGGATACCTTTAATCTTCTCATGGACTTATTTTTATTAATAATACTATTATTACTTGTTGTTTGTCTCATTTAGTCCAATATTAGATTCTCACTAAGTACTTGGTCACTAATGACTTGAAAATTATTCAAATTATTTTTATAACCACTATGTACAATAATTATCTAACATTGAATACCATTTACTCATTATAACAGCTAGATCGCCTAAATATTAATTATAATAGATAACAATAATCTAAACACTAAAAAATACAATCTAAAATATACAAATATATACAAACTTAAAGTATAAAAACTAAAAAAAGTAAAACTTCCCCAGATCATCCCCATCTGGCAGAGTGCCTAGCAAGCTGACAGCATTGCCACGTTGGACGGAAATTGCAATTTTTATTGCCAGGTAGTTCCCGGCTCTGGGGTCTCGGGTGACTTCAATAAGCTTCTTAGATATCTGTCTAAAAAGCTTATGTGCCCCCTGCCCCCATGCGCCTAGGGTTTCCACCCCAAACGGTTCAAATATGAGATCTCCGCTGAGGTTCTCATATTTGCGCCGCTTGAGGTTTTGTGCTTGGTTTGCGGCTGCGCCCGCACAGCTCGAGGTGCCCTGAACATGGGACAAGGCGAGTGTGTCGACACAAGTAGCGTCCCACACAAGGGCCCGTCCCACATTCCAGGGGGCCAGGGTCATTCCATCGGGTCTCTTGCAATCGTCGCGCGCCAAACCGGAGGACTTCAGTATCGCTGGCACGCCGGCAGTGACAAGAGCCCGACGAATGAGGTCGTTCAGGCTGTGATGCCGCGAAAATCGTCCAGCGCTTCGCGAGCAGCACAACCCGTGGTGACCGTAGCTGTCTACATGCACGCCGCAAACGCACTGATGGGGGATGACATGGGGAGCACCAAGACGCAGGGCAGTAGCTAGGCGGAATGTATTTCGGTCCAGCAATTTTTCTGTGTTTTTAGATGGTAGTGCCCGCAGCCAAGCTCCCGACTCCCACCTCTCCACGACCGACCATTATCTAACAAATTATTTCATTGTAACCCATCAATCACAATATTATGTGCATACATTTTATTGAGGCAAAAGCTTATTTAGTGTCGTTATGCACTTTATTCGGATGGGTAAAACTTGCGTCATGACGCGACCTGGGTCCTGATACACAATGTGTAATTTGATTCTGATTCGGAAGCTTTATTGCGCGACATCCAATAAACACTTGCCGCGCTGGGCATTGACCAATGACTGCACGGTAAAGTTTCCGTGTCGAATGGAAATCGTGAATGACCATGCTGGATGCTGATCAGAAATTCATAAGATGGAGGGAGTAACTCGGCGTAGGATAGGAAGTACCTTTAGCCTGTCAAAAAAGAGAAGACGCTGAACACAATTTTGAAATCACATAAAAAGTATGAAAACCATATTAAATCGAGATAAGCCTCGACGTATCAAGGTGATAATATTTAAAGTGTATGTATAAGCGTTTTCTACGGAAACACAAAGAGAAAAAGCACCTTTTGAGCGTGATTATGTTCAGATAATTTTGATCTGCGTCTACTCTTTCTTGACAGACTGTAATATTCAGCTCCTGCAGCTGTATTTTACTTCTGTCGGCACGTCTTGTCTACTGACACACACTTTTTTTAATCTATATTAATTTATGGATGTTTCTCCGAAGATATGTCAATCCCATTATACACACTTAAAATTAGAGCACTTTTGAAACTAGAACAGATTAAAATCTACCATATTACTTAGCTTAGAGCTCAGTAGTAATTATAATTATTGTTTTTACAAGTATCCCGTTATGGAACTAAAATATGGATGCCTTAATTTTACGCTTCGCTGGCTTGACTAAAGCCAACATCTGCACAGTGTTTACGAGGGTATTCCCAGCCTTAATAATACAGTAGCGGACATGCTGAATCGCGTTAATGTTTTATTTTGTATGAAATAGTTTCACTTCTACTTAATGACGTAGAAGAAGAGATAGAGCTACACAAAACTTCAAAACTGTTGTCTAATTCTTTTTGGTTAAAATTGTTCGTATACACTTCAAAACAAATAAAGTAAGTTAGTAAAATATGCTGAAATTAAAATATAAATTTAAATGTACAAATTATTTTATTTTCGCGTAAGAAATGGTCACCAATTTCGTATTTGATGGTAAATGTGTCAGTAGTAACAAAAATAAATTACTTTGTGGTCACAAAAATAATTCAGTGGCTGTCTACAAAGTTGTATGTGGTTTTATCTGCGGTGTAATGTCGGTTAATGAGTAATGCCCGCCACACACGGTCCTGCGGCAAACTACACTATAGGGTTTCAATTTACGCGATTGTGTTATAAGTTATAACTCCCCTTTATACAACTAACGCCGCTAAGGAAGTTTTCACCTCAATTATAATTTATAACTTATTATAATAGTGAGACTCAAAATGTTATTTTTAAAATAACGATATATTTAGAAATATAATAAGCTAAAAGAGTTTTTCAAGCTCATACCGATTATAATTAATCAGGTTTTGTACAAAAAGCTTCTCGTATTTGAAATACGTAGACCGTTTCATCCTCACAATTTTCTCGAGCTTAAATGAGGACTAACTTTATTATATAATTTAGTCAATTTAGTAATTTTAACTGGGAGGAAGGTGACTACATTAAAATAAGCTTCGTAATAAAACAGAAATTGGCCATCACTTACTTTATAGCGTTCTTAATAAGCGCGACATTAAAGATTAAGCGCCGTACCAATTAAGTGCTTACTTTCCACTCGATTTAGTTTATTTTCAATTTGGCGTTTCTTTTGTTGACTAAAAATAAAGTCAGTATTCCATTTCTAGACGAAATGATCGTAATAAACTTTTTTGTATAATTAATCAAATGTTTTTTTGGGAATACGAGTGGAGGCCGCTCGGTCAGGCTGATGACCACTTCAAAATCTTCGATAGCGCGATGGAGGATCGCAGAACACCTTCTAGCGCCATATCGCCAGATGTTTCGCCTCAGATATATTATAAATTATAACGAATTCACAAAAAAATCAATCCCATGTTATGTATTCAGAACAATACGAAATTCATATTTGTTTCTCGGTATTATATTTATCATGAAGAAACTTTATAATAAACTGGCTAGTGCCAGAAACTAATGTCTCGTCCGTCTATAATGTAAATTACTGGATCCTAGACCCCCTAATCACTTCATGAAGCTAGCTCTGATATAATAGCCAAGGAGCATGCTATGCATGATCATGAAAGCGCTCATATAACGTAACAAAATTCTTCGAAGCCGAAATTGTTTTAATTAAGTCGTTAGATGTTGTTTATGAGCCCCATTACACGGAAAGTGCACCGTTTATAGACTTTCGATTTGAAAACGTTACCATCTCAAAGATGGGGGTAATCTGAAATTCAAATTGAACTCGCGAGCCTGTACAAAAACATAATTAACATTTATATGATAGGACGGTGATTTCATTTTATGAATTTATACGCTGCTATAAATGTACCTCTTACGTAAAGCGAATTTTGCTTTACTTGTGATAAGAGCTGAATTCTCAAGCTTAATGCTAATTAAATAGCTTTTGATCGACGAATGGTAGAATGGCTATTGTTTCAAAAGCTATCTTTGACTTCTTCTTTTACGTGGGAATTAAGTTGATACTTTTCCTATCATGGTCTACTCTTTGTATTGTTAAATTTTATTAAATTTTGTTACGAAGATTGTTCAATGCCAACAAAGAAACCATCAAATATATTTTAGTATTAATTATAAAAATAAAAATAGCATTTGAAAATGTATAATACAACTTAATTTTATTAGTTAAGATAATTTTATGTTACTTTTTCAATTACTCGTAAAGAGGAAGAATTAGTAAAATGTTACTTTACATTAACACTTTACAAAATGTTTAAGACTGATTTTTCATATGAGCACTTTGTTTTAAAAGCGTTTAATAATTTCAACGTAGTACCTACGAATTATTTAGTAATTTAACTTTTTTATCCAAAGATAATAGTGCGAAAAGCTATGTCATATGTGTAAAGGCAAGTAAATGACAGCTTTTTTATTATAAATGAACATAATTATTCCGCTTGCGAAATTATCGTCACTTAAATTAACAATTTTCATAAATGTTTACTGTCGAAACATTGTCGGGCCCGTCAACGAACACGTATGCTCAATCACGGTTTACTTGTGTTATTGTTACATTTACATCCCACGATAAGTCGTATGTCGTGAGGTCGCGTCGTTATTTTAATATTGATATTATAATTAGTTTTGAGTTAAAATATCGGGGAAGCCCGTTATAATTTATTTTAAAAATAAATATTAAAACGGGGATTAGTAGTATGTGTGTAATGTGTAACATGTAGTGAGACGTATGACGTCCTCCAATTACTTAATGATTTAAAGCTACTAAAATTTAAAGTTAATGAATATTGTACATATTATTCTCTAGTTGTTCCTTTTTTTTAATATTTAAATACTTCTATAATATTCGAGTAATATTTTAAAAATATTTTTTCTTTTGTGTTATATCAAATACCTACTTAGAACTTTTTTCCACCTACACTTATTATTGAAATAGCACCAGTACAAGGATATTAAAATTGTGTCAAATAATCTTTATCTCTAACCAGTCGTGACTCATGCCTCTCTTCAGTTCTCCTGGTATTTAGTTCTATACTGTTTCTATACAGGTTATAAAGAAGGAGAGAATATTTTTTATTGGTAACATATATTGAGCACTTTAAAATTATTGCTATACGCGTCTCAACGCAACCTTCCACTATAATCGAAACCGGCATGGGAAAAATTATATTCTAAATTGACTTGGAAAACAAAATACTACCATGCGAATTAAAATTATAGGTAAGATTCTAGTAGGGTCAATTGATCTAAATAAAATAACAAAAGATTGTAGGATCTATGAAGCCATGGTAAAAGTGAAACTTCCGCGGCATGCGATCACGCGCCATGTGACAGCTGATAGCCGAAAAAACTTGAAGAGACGCAATAAAAATTTCACTTTATAAATTATTGGATGTCTGTAAAGTCGATTTATCGACGGTAGTTTAACGTGACAACCTAAAACATTACAGTCGCTCGAGCCGATCATGCCTCTCTCTCGTTTGTGCCGCGCTCTCGCTTGCGGAACGGGACAATGACGTCATCTTTTTCGTGCATGCAGCCCGTAGTATCGATACGTTGTCACATCAAAAACTGTATTGCAGTGCCCCCGCCAAGTCGAGCAAAAATATTTATGTCGTATCGTATCCGTGCCCTTTAAAGGGGATATCAATACGCTGAGCTGGTGCGCAGAGGCGTGTGCTTTACGAGTCCCCACAAAATATCGTCCCTTTATTTGAATCGCAATGTTATCATTCGTAACGATTGCCGACATCTTCTAGGGCCCTCAGTGAAAATAAGTTTTTCAGCTCTGGGACTGCGAGTGACAATGGGAATATATTTTTATTATGTCGCGGATTTTTTATTCTAAATCTGCACAGTCGTTGTGATGTATTGAAATAGATTATAAAAATTTAATTTTAATATACCTAATACCCATTGTAAATATACTACCGTAGTGGATAAAAAATAAGTAGTAAGTGTCTAAAATTCTTAGAAACTAAAGTAAAATAAGAAATATAGACATGGGTGAACCGGGTAACTAACAATTTAAAACATAACAGTAATTAGTTATTTTTTCATTTATAATTTGAAAAAACCTTGCTACTTACTTACTTCATCATCTGCTAATATATTTTTATAATAATATATATTAATAATAATAGTTTATTAAATAAAACATAACTGGCTATTACACTAAAGCTCTAATCTTTTTCCCGTTCCTAAAGCATGCATTTATGCAAAAAACGTAAGTTTTAAATTGTCACTTACTTCTATCTGCTTTATGTACAAATGTTTTAATTATGAAATTAATTAGTATCATTTTAATCAAATTAAAAACTTGGATGCGGCGTAGACAACTCGTAACGACGTAGCATCTCGTAGCAGCTCGTAGCAGCTCGTAGCAGCTCGTAGCAGTCGCCTCCTGTAGCGCGTAGCACCGAAGAAAAAGTTATTTAATTAATACTAATATTATTATTATTTTTCTTTGATTTTTTTTCTTTCTTCCTGTTTTTAATTCTCACACTCGTCTATTTATATTTTGTATTGAATAATATGAATTTTAATTAAATTATTATTTTTGTAATACAATAATTTTAATTTTCCATTTTTTATTAAAATTGACAAAATATAGTAAACTCTCGATCACAGATTCTTGGAAATTTATTGTTCTTCTTTTGTTATCGCGGTCACATGCTTGAAATGATGCATAAGGATCTAATGCATATCCATTATAATATTAGGTATAAATATAATGTGTCTTTGTATGTTAATTCTTTATGCTTAAATCAATGAAATGATATCGATGAAATTTCCTTTGGCCTAGGAAAAATGTGCGAGTCTCGAGGGATAAACTGATGTCGAAGTAACAAAGATGGCTTCAACATAATATTATACATTATGTAATTTCATCAAACCTTATTACAGACTCGTTAAAACTAATTTTCTTGCAACGCAAAATCATTCTTGCTAGTTAATTTCGAAGGAAAATAAGAGATTTCTTCAAATTTTCTCGCCGTCTCGTAGATAACATTTTCCGTACAATATACATGTCCGGGAAAATTGTGTAGAATTTGCAGCGTATATTATTATTAGTCACAACATGAGTTATACTGCGGTCGCGCTGCTCCCCATTACCCGCTGAGAGCCTCGCCTGTTTTGACAAACTTTATAGAGGCTGTGGCTTTTAACGTATCATCATTATCTCCAACGCCTACTAGTTACAAAAATTGTCATACATAAAAGTTAAAAAGTTAAATCTAAATTTTTAACGAAAAAGGGGGGCAAACGAGCAAACGGGTCACCTGATGGAAAGCAACTTCCGTCGCCCATGGACACTCGCAGCATCAGAAGAGCTGCACGTGCGTTGCCGGCCTTTTACGAGGTAATAGGGTAGGGGAGGGTAGGGAAGGTAATATGGGAGGGTAGGGAAGGAAATAAGGGAGGGTAGGGAAGGGAAAAGGGTAGGGGATTGGGCCTCTGGTAAACCCACTCACTCGGCGAACACAGCGCAAGCGCTGTTTCACGCCGGTTTTCTGTGAGCCCGTGGTATTTCTCCGGTCGAGCCGGCCCATTTGTGCCGAAGCATGGCTCTCCCACGGTATCACATTATTGATGGTACAAGCGTAATTAATTGTAATTACGCTTGTGCCATCAAATAAGTCGATTCACAAGCAGACGGCGGACTTGCATAAGTTAGTAGGACTGTGTCAATTCAATATTAGTCGTGATTTGCCGGCTAGGTTTGACATAACGTAACCAAATTACGTAGGTCCGCAATCAACCTATGAATTAACTTCTCTGATAGTACTTTTTCGAATTCATTTTAGTTTGAATAAAAGCTAGAATTTCTTTTTAGGGTTCCGTACCCAAAGGGTGAAAACGGGACCCTATTACTAAAACTTCGTTGTCCTTCCGTCTGTCTGTCTGTCTGTCTCCAGGCTGTAACTCAAATGACGTTGTTGGCCGCGAGGCCGACGCGCTGCTTTCGCTGCCAGGACACCGGCCACGTGGCTGCCAAGTGCCAGTGCCCGGTGGACCGTAGCCGGACTTGTTTCCGGTGCGGGAAACCGGGGCACAAGGCGGCGGAGTGCGGGGCTGCAGTACCAAACTGCGCCCTGTGCGAGGCCGCTGGCAGGGCCGAAAGGGGGCATGTGCTGGGCGGCAGAGATTGTCCGTCTGCCGCGAAAAAGCCGGCCCCCGGAGAAGAGAAGGCCCGTCCAAAAAGGCTCGGCAAAAGCCGAAGCCTAAGGGCGCGGCGCGGGCTCCGCCTGTCTCTGCCGCCATGGAGACGGAGGCCTAGACCCGCGGGTGGCGATGGGGGATCCCCGCCCGCAATAAAGGGTCCCGAGTAGACAGCCCCTCTTGGCCCGGGGGGCTCTCGGTGAGGTATGCGGCTTAAGGGCCCGGGCTACCCTCGAAATTTTCATACATTCTTAATACCAAAATCATTTTCTCATACGAAAATATTTAACATGTTTGAGTTATTTTTCAGCTTAAGATAGTAATTACCTAGGGTCCTGAGCAAATTTTTTTTACAAAATATTTAAATACTAAAAAAAAATTTTTTGTGTTTAAATATTTTTTAGTAAATTTACTACTAAATATTTAAACACCAAAAAATAGACAAAAACACTTAAAAATATATAAATAAATAGTAAATTTACTACAAAATATTTAAACTTTAAAAAATATTTTTTATTATTTAAATATTTTGCAGTAAATTTACTATTTATTTATATATTTTTTAGTGTTTTTGTCTATTTTTTGGTGTTTAAATATTTAGTAGTAAATTTACTAAAAAATATTTAAACACAAAAAAATTTTTTTTAGTATTTAAATATTTTGTAAAAAAAATTTGCTCAGGACCCTAGGTAATTACTATCTTAAGCTGAAAAATAACTCAAACATGTTAAATATTTTCGCATGAGAAAATGATTTTGGTATTAAGAATGTATGAAAATTTCGAGGGTAACCCGGGCCCTTAAGCCGCCTGAAGAAGGTGCCGGTTGCGGCTGCGCGCGGAAAGGGGCGGATATGAAACGCTACGTGGTGCCCGTCCCTCCCGCACTAGGCGCATGACGGAGGGCTGGGGGGGTTTTTAGTGGGTAGACCTCTTGGGGGAGCCCCACATACCCCCGCCCCCTTCCCCCGAGGGGGTGGGGGATACGTAAAGTATTTCCCCTCCTTAAAAAAAAAAAAAAAAAAAAAAAAAAAAAAAAAAAAAAGGCTGTAACTCAAAATCGGTAACAGATTATGTATATCTGTTGCCGCTATAACAACAAATACTGAAAACAAAACAAAATTAATATTTAAGGGGGGCTCCCATACAACAAACGTCATTTTTTTACCTTTTTTGCTCTATATCAATAATGAAAAAAGGTAGATATTTAAATATGTATCAAATTCCTTATTTATATGTGTACTTTAATATTTAATAATAATATTAAAATAAAATAAAAAATTAAGGGGGGCTCCCATACAAAAAACACAATTTTTGGCCTAATTTTGCTCTATAATAGTACGGAACCCTTCGTGCGCGAGTCCGACTCGCACTTCGCCGATTATTTAACATATTATCTCGGATACAATATCAGTACATATTAAAATGGCCTAGTTGGTATGAAATGTACAAGCGTTTTTTTTTCGTCCTCGTCGTGAAGACGAGAACAGATAGCTATTTCATACTTTTATAATATAAGCCACATTTTATGCCACGTGAGCTATAAATACTCACTTCGGTACAAGTTTTAATACTGAATAATAGTTAAGAAGAGAATCTTAACTGCACTTAAGCGGCTACGCGACGGTCATTCGAATCCAGAAAATAAACGTAAAAAGTTGTAATATATTGAAACTTTACATGAATTAACCCTAAAACAGAGCTTTAATTAATTCTGAGGTGTGTTCTAACTAATTAATAGGGTTATTATATCAGTAAATATCCCAGTGTTTATTAAGTTTGCAAATTAATATTTAATTACTAACACATGCACGAAACTCTGTCATGTATTAACTAACCCCATTTGCCTCGTTCACGTTTAAGTAGCGTACATTATTAACAGGGTAAGACGTAATATTTACGTACCGTACCTAAGATATACTCCAGTAATTTAGTAGTGCTTAGGATATACAATTTTACAGCTATAATTTTCGTGTACGTGAAACATGACGATATCAAAATAAGTTACATCTTATTTGTGAAGAGGTTACGTAAGCAACTCTTCCAGCTGCGAGCACTTAAATATTGACAGGCATTACATTTTAATACATCATTTACATAATATCGGCCGATGCGAGCGGGGCTTTATAAAAAATCCAATCCCGAAGATGATTACGCCGTCTAATGCTAACCGGGGCGTCCTACACGATCCCTAGATGCCACCGACATATCTGTGATTGGTAAATCGAAAAACTTTAAATGGTTCCAATTTCCAGCCCCTGCCCTCGCCGCCTGCCCTCGCGCCGCTGAGACGTGGGGCAATTAAAAGAATTGCTTCGCAACGATCCAGTTCGATGAATGCGGATACGTACGGGTGGATATTCGTCTTGGAAATGTTAAAACGTAGTTTTGCGGTTTTGGAACTTGGAAGGATGTGATATTATGAGGTTTGTTCCTTTGTTTGAAGGAGGTAATCTCTGAAATAACTGGTCCGATTACAAAAATGTTAACACACATAGAAAGTATAGTGTGTTTATGCGTAACATAGGCTAAATTTAATGTTTGAAGATTTTTTGTCCGTGGTTATCTCTGTAGGGCTTTTTTCCTGGAATTATGTCGTCCTCGGAAATCCACACGGGAGAAGCCGTGGCAAAAACGACTATTTTATAAACGACACTGTTTTGGTACAAAATATATCATTTTCTTTTTTAATTAACCGACTTCAAAAAAAGAGGTAATCGATTTGACGCGTATGTATCTAATATTTCCAGAACTGCCCAGTTTTTGTAATGTTAATCTATAACAGCTTCTGAACAATTAATGTGCCCAAAAGTGTATGTATGTATGTTTTTATGTTTGTGCACGTATATCTCCGGAACTACAATTCCGATTTAAATGGTTCTTTTTTTATTGTATCAGGTATTGTTCAACTTAGAGAATACTGTTAGTTATGAGTGTGAAAATACGGTTAGTTCCCGAACCGGTGGTAGGCAACGTAGACTTCTGACGTTCAAAAAGTGTATCATGATACCTATTTTGAATAAAAAGATTTCATTTCATTTCATTTCATTTCATTTCATTTCATTTCATTTCATTTCATTTCATTTCACTGCAAGTTTCATCAAAATCGGTTTAGTAGTTTTTGAGATAGGGAATTTCAATTCTCAATTATTACGTGCAATTTCGAAGTCGGTTTTATCTTTTTAAAATACAATTATTATTGTGTATTCTCAATTCAAATATTGTCCAGTATATTTCAAGGAATCGTTCTGTTCGCCCCTTGTTGAACATCGTTACGCTAAGAATTAAGTCTTAACGGCTCAGTTAAAACGCCTTCAGTGGTATAAAATAAACAATGTATCGGAAACACGTAATCACTAGTTGTAACTAATGTTGGATTGGATAAATGAACGATATATTACAACAAATTGCTCATTAATGATATCTTTAAAATTCCTTAAAATAAATGATTCATTAGGATACATTTTTTTATTTGCAGAGTTTTGATACAGTAAATAAATATAATATTCAATTCAAATTATTAGTATGTTGTTTTTTAGGATATTCTCTGAAGATTTCAAAAACCATTTCGAATCATTTAAGGATTTTAAGGCAATAAATTATATTTTAGAACACATGCCCTCTTATCACAAAAGACATAATAATATATTATGCACTATGCAGCTGCACTGTACAAAGTCGGTAAAGATGTTTGTGTGACTAGATTACGTTCGCAATCCGCATCTCCGTTGCGCCAAAATTCGTTTATCGCGCGTAAAACGTATATTTCTCCGGGAGAAAATGTATCGTCCTATCCCGGGACTCACAGTATCTTCAAACCAAATTTAAGCAAAATAAGTACAATGGTTTGGCCGTAAGGAGGTAACGGACAGACACATTTTTGCATTTATGATATTAGTATGGATGTGCCAGACAAAGATAAGCTGACCTTGATCACTGTATAAATATTTTTATTAGTAAGGGAAATAGTAATCACAGTCTTATTACATTGTACTATCAGATAAGTTCATTCCTAGGCAGATGGTAGCTACGTAGTTTGGTCGCGTTACGTCAAAACCAGCCGATAGATCACAATAATTAAGCTTCAATTGACATGATCTGACCAAATGACGTTGGTCTGTTAACAGCCTTTTTTTACATGGGGAAATGCTTTACGAATTCCCGGCGCATTGAGGACATCGGCCGGGGTATATATAGGCCGGGGGACTCTCCGAGGAACTACCCACTAAAGCCCCATGGTGCTCCACTACCCGCTTATGCAAAGTTACGGGCACGATCAACCGACCGCAACTTTACCAGGTCTGTTAACAGCCTAGAAATCTATTTCCTCGATTGTACAAGTAAATAATAGTAGTTGCCTACTTAGTAGCTATTTTTCCACAAAATAGCTGCAACATTTAGCAATTGTCGATCACCGGAACAATTAGCACTCACGTACTCATTACCGAGTGGGACTGTGAGTGACGCATTCGCTCCACCGCCCGGGATTTGATGGAGTGATTGCTAGTTTTATGAATAGATTGCTAGTTTGAAAATTACGTACATTTTGTCGAAAGTATCATAATAGTCCTTTCCGGGACCTAAAGAACTTTCATGGTACAATCGATTGAGCGGTTCAAGTGAGTAGGGATTACAGACCAGCTAAAAGCCGAGCTTTGTGAGGGCTCGCGTCGTCACACCTTGACTGACTGATATTATGATGATAAGGATAACACATCTATATAAAAATAAAAATTACTATGTTAAAGCAAAAATGAATAGGCGTGATAGTTTTTCCGTAAAGTGTACCACAAACTGTAAAGATTGTGGGATATTATAATTATGCTTTGTCTAATTTGAAATAACCCCCACCAGTGAAGTTGATATAAATGAAAAATGTTGTACTGTGAATACGAGGAATGGACGCATTATTTTAAGTTAAACAAACTCTACTAGAGCTCGTTTCGCTCGCCCTGACAAACCCAAAGTTGAGAAGATTTACATGCCCATCCGATGCATGGATCACCTTACTTGTCAGGCCATCAGGTGATCAGCCTGCCTGCATTGTCCTAAGTAAACTTGGAAATAACATGTTTCCAACGCGGGAATCGAACCCACGACCTCCGAGTCAAGAGCGACACTCTAGACCACTGGATCACGGAGGCGTTGTATTTTTTGGTATGATCAATTGAAAGGGTATATATTTTATTATGTTAAAAAAGATTTATCAAACGAATTTATTTAGAAAAGCTATTTTTCAACAAACTAAGACCTATAAAAATTTATATTAATCGAAATATTATTTGTATTTACTTTAGTAAATAAAACAGTTATACATCAAAGGAGAAACTCAGAAGACTATAAACAACTTTTTCAATCAAATACTAACATTGACTGTCTAAAGATATAAGCAACAAGTTCGCGATTCTCGGTCCTCGGGGACGAATAGACAGTAATAGGGCACTTTAGTAAATGACACCCTCCCTGACTGTTCACTTGAGACGTATGTCCAAATAATTTGTTTTGGCACCCAAAGATATTTTGTTTTGAAAATATTGTTGTGAGTTATGGAATGTGACCCATGCGTAAAAAACATTATAATATAACTCAATCAGACTCCTGATATTCGACACGGTGTAATTTTTTTCATGTTATTATCTTAATAATATGACGAAAATTGTAAATTGATAGGCTGAGTCTCAAAACATTGAGAGGAAAATATGCTTACCAATATCAAATAGGTTTAGAATCAAATGATCGAATTCGATAGAGATAAATAGAGAAGATTTTTTTTTTATTTATAGAGAAGATTATAATTATTTAGTACGAATGATACACTTTCTATAACAGGAAAATGTTTTCACGACATTATATATTTTAAGCATACGAAGTTACGTCTAGTATTTAAACAGCATATTAGTAGGTTTTGCTTTATTATAATTAGATCAAAATTTTATTATTAAAAACTATGCAAATGTTAGACGTACAATATCGCAAAAGCGCCATCTATTAAAGTTTCACTAAACTAATTTACATCTCATAGCACTTGTAACTGGAGTCTGGACCTTCGTGAAACAGGTTTTGGTACACCTGTACGACAAAAATTGCCCCAATTTTATTGTTAACATAACATTATTAAAATAAAATGAAATACCTTATTATAGTTATCAACTCCAATGACGTTTCAGAGAAATAAAAATTTGTAAATTAATGTAATAGTTATAAGAAATTAACCTATAACTTTGAATGTATTACGCATTTATTTTAGTAAATTGCTACTTTGTCTCCGCATCCACGATTGTGGTTCTCAGCAGTGTGTTTGATTTCTAATCGTTCACAAATTTCGAATAATAAAAACAAGTTTTCTTGTAGTGACTATCAATAATCCGAAAACAGTATAAAATAACATGAAAACAGTATAAAATAGGAAGATTTAAATTCCTGTTGACTGTAAGAGGACCTTAATTTCGTCGACAATTATTACTGCATTCACAAGGGCGCCTAAAGAGCGACTTACTTGAATTTAATGGTCTCAAGTTATAAGCTGAAGAGTAAGTATTTGGCAAAAACCTAATGGTATCAATTTTTCCTAAAAAATCAAATATAAAACTACTATTAGCAACTAAAAACTTATTGATCAAAGCAAACTAGATTAACACCAGAAAAAAAGCAAACAAATTTTCTTGCTGTTCTCATAAATGTAGGTATACAAATTAATTGTAAATTTTGTTAGTCTCGCTAAAACTCGAGAACGGTCGATCCGATGTTGCTAATTATTTTAGTCTTGAAATAAATGTGGAAGTTCAGGGTAGATTTATTTTTATTTTATTTATTTATTTTATTTTAGTGATGCGAATTTCACCGCGTCTTCTAGTTTATATTATTTACTAAGCTATTGCATAGTTTTTATCGCCCGCTCTGAGCACAGTGAGCGAATCAAGATAATATTCCGTAACGAATAAAACTGACACTCCCACTCCGACCGGCACACGCACAGCGGTGCGGCATTGCCGGAATTTGGCATGGCGTTTGTGTGCGTGCGACTAGACGTATGCGAATTATAATTGCGTAAGTTGATAAAAATGCTATACAATTAGTTTTACCGTCGGCAGTGAGTGCCGCTCATATTTTCCTGATAAGTTGGACCATACATAACTAGTAACTACGTTAACTAACTCAATTAGTTGCACTCTTTACTTAGTATGCATCCAAACTTAAATCCGTTTCTGGAACCTCCTATATGACGATGTTTTTTATTACTTTGTTGCTTAGGAATTTACAATATTAGTACGACAACTTTAGGTACCAGTAAATGATATTCTGACAACGGAATTAGATTAACTTCAGTCACACTAGTATTACTAGTACAATGTGTTTAAAAATACCTATTGTTTACTAGCTGTGCCTCGTATGTATAATATGATGACATTTTCTATAGTAGATGTTTTTTAGGGTTCCGAACCCAAAGGGTAAAAACGGGACCCTATTACTAAGACTTCGTTGTCTGTCCGTCTGTCCGTCTGTCCGTCTGTCCGTCAGTCTGTCTGTCTCCAGGCTGCAACTCAAGAACCGCTATAGCTAGACTTTTGAAATGTTCACAGATTCAAATAAATTAATATTTAAAGGGGGCTCCCATACAAGAAACTTCATTTTTTGGCCTTTTTTGCTCGTAATCAATAATGGTAACAGCTAGACACTTGAAATTTTCATAAAATCCTTAAATATATTTGTACTTTAGTAATTAATAATAAAATTAAATAAAGTAAATATTTAAGGGGGGCTCCCATACAAGAAACGTAATTTTTTTAGCCTTTATTGCTCGTAATCAATAATAGTAACATCTAGGGACTTTAAATTTTCACAAAATCCTTAGTTATATTTGTACTTTAGTAATAAATAATAAAATTAAAATAAAGTAAATATTTAAGGGAGGCTCCCATACATAAAACACAATTTTTTGTCTCTTTTCGCTCTATACCGGTACGGAACCCTTCGTGCGCGAGTCCAACTCGCACTTGGCCAATTATAAATGTTAAATAACGATGTATAATATTATCGTATTCCTAAATAGGTATCATAACGACGACTTTGATATGGCAAACATTTGAAAGCTGAACAAACAAGGAATAACCACGTTTATAATATTAGCCAGGATTAAAACACAGTGTTACCAACATTAAAGTATCATCTGACGGGCGCTGAAAATGTTGAACAATTGAAACGAGGCTAGTTCAGGAATTAAACACACATTATGTTAATGTTTTGCCGCGGGCGTGCCCGCGCTTTTTGATTTATATCTTTCCATGATCAAACTGACATGTTTTTAAGGTTTCATTCCCCTTTCAAAGCTTCATGTCTAGTTCGAAAATCTAGAAGTATTATAGTGATTGTTTATGTACGGAAGTTTGAAGGAAAACCATGGCATATTTTAATCTATTGATTTAGAAGTTATAGTAGTATAACTAGAATATAATGCGCTTAGCTTAGTATGCACATAAAAAAACCTAATCTATGGAAGTCATGACATGAAAAATATTATAAAATAAACTATAAACTACCTAAAAGTTACTTAACAACCTATCGGTATTCATAATCTTATAATTGTTTAAGTTTAATATAACAAATGTATACCCAGTCTTATATAACAGGCGTTGGTACATATTTCAAGCACACACCACACACAAGACACACATTATGCAGATTTCCCATAAGGGCAGGGGGAGATAGTAAACCTCTTTATGGTGCTATCTTGACATATTATTATTTCCATACATTTCGAACCTTTCATAGCAGCCATTATTTCATGAATATCTCTATAACAATATTATATAGAAAATTCTATACAATTTTTAACACTTTACAGTTCTTAGAACACGAATAATTAATTAATTTCCGTCTTGATTAACAGATTTTATGCTCTACTTCGCACGAATTGGTCCATTGAAATAAAATCTCATCTGTCCATACATTTTTGATTGGCATTAAAATAAATATAAATGAACGAATTAAGGAAAGAATAAATAAATATTCTAAAGGTATACCGGAGCCTTTTTCTGCTCCTTTTGAAATTTTCAGCTGAAGTGTCAGAGATTTGCATCAGAAAGAGCCCGCTGTTTATCCGTCTGTCTGCCCACCATCTTGTTATTCCATTTTTAAACAGCTTACCGCCATTTTGTCGCTTTTTCAGTTAGTAAATATTGAAATTTTCATTTTTAGAACAAAACTATATAGTATTCAATATTATACAAGTCCTAACGCGCTTTATTATATTATTTAAATATTATCTGTACAATAATATGATCAAGAGTTGTATGTCTTGAAAACACATTTAAGTTGCTCCATCGCTCAATCATTCACTATTTTATTGCGCTCCTAAAAGTGAATTTCGTCAACTAAAATTTTATCAAAAGTTTACGACTGCGAAACGCTTTTCTTTATTGTGAAGACTGTAATAAGTCGTGAACTGGGTCGACCGCATAATAACTGCGAACTTACAAAATAAAAGATCTAAGTGGCCAAATGAGCTAGAGGAATTAAAGTTTTATTTCACTTTTTATGGAAATGTAAATGGATGTGGTGTTTTATATTTAATATCGCACTTTTGTTCGCTATAATTCAGTTTTGCAGCGCCAACGTTTGTGAAATTGTTTACGTAACTGAAGTACCTACCTAACGCTCTTTCTCACACTCAAACGACAGCTTTATTTTTTGTAGTCGAATTTTATAATTCCTTTATAAAAGTACTAGATGACGCCTGCTCTGGTGCGCCAAAATTCTTTTGCGCGGGAACCGTACTTTTTCCGGGATAAGAACTATCCTAGTATGTTCTTTCAGGGGACTCAAAGTATATCCATTATCCAATCTCCATGCCAAACAGCAAAATCAGTTCAGCGGTTTGAGTATGAAGAGGTAACAGACACACTGACAGACACATAGACAAACAGACAGATACACTTTCGCATTTATAATATTAGTATTGATATTTTTAAAGAACGTTCATTATAACAATAATAATTATAATACTACTTTTAATAACATAAAACTGTAAACTCCCTATATTCAAAACTACTAAACCGATTTTGATGAAACTTGCACTGTTCCCTAAGTTGAACAATACCTAGTACAACAAAAAAGAAATACTGAAATCGGACTTGTAGTTCCGGAGATATGCGAACACAAACATAGAAACATACATACATACAGTTTTGAAATTTAGCACATTTGTTTAGACGCTGATATAGACGAACATATACAAAAACTGGGCAGTTCTGGAAATATTACATATTACATACGCGTCGAATTGATAACATCCTATTTTGAAGTCGGTTAAAAACAAAATAATATTATAAGCAAAATAACAAAATCTTTATAATAGGCACCTACTAAAATGAATAAATATTTTAGATGTAAATAATATAGACCATGAAACTTTAAGCCATAGAAAAATGTAGAAAATTAATAATCTACAATCTTAAACTCTTCTACAGCTTTAAACGGTTCAGCTTAGAAAGCTTTAAAAATGTTCTGCTGAATTAAGTTTAGAACTGCGCCTTTGAGCGGTCCTTCACTAGTTTCTTATGTAAAATTAAGGCTTTTCAGGTGAAAATTGCAGGGTACCGCGGCCCGACCGGATAGCGACTGAAATTTAATCACGGGTAATGGGAAAGCTTTGACGTGCACGCGGTCGTGTCGTGTCGTCACGGTCCGCTTTAGAGCGTACGACTTTTGTTGTTAAAGATTGTTTTTTTTTACATTCAATACACGAAAAGAACACGATTAAGGAGGAAATATGTCATATTATTATTAAATAATATCAACAAGAACTTGGAATGCTAGTTTTGATTTCTTTCATAAATTTTAAAATACTTAAATTCTTAGTTCTCTTATTTTATATTTCTCTGGCGTTCAGTTCATTTTTGTATGTTCTATATTAATATTATATAGAAAAAGTAAGACACGATAAACGTTCAGAATTTTTGTATAGTAAAGAAGTTTGAAATATCTAATTATGATTTTTGAAGTTATTTAGTTAGATCTAAAAGATAAAATATTATCTACTTACATAATATTATCTTATATTTATATTATACATGCCTAATAATCTGATAACTAATATGTTATCAGATTATTAGGCATGTATTTACAGATTATGCTTAATGGATATTGAATATTTCAATTTTTGTTAAATACTATATGACACCCAAAACCGTATATTTTCCGGGACATAAAGTACACTTTGTCCTTTCCCGGAACTCAGAGCATCTCCATACGAAATTTCAGCAAAATCGGTTCAGCGGTTTTGGGCATTCTTCGTATTTACGGATGTGATTTTTACATTGAATTAATAATATAAAAAATATTATTGACTATACTTAGCAAAATCACGTAGATAATTTGCACACTGACCTAAGTAATAAAGTTACCATTTGATGGTAATCAAAAAATGGGTTTACTTTTAACACACTAAGTACATAACATTAAAAAACATATTATACATTTTAACCGACTTCAAAAAAGAAGGTTATCAATTCGACGCGTATGTATGTAATATTTCCAGAACTGCCTAGTTTTTGTGTATATTAGTCTATATCAGCGTCTGAACAAATGTGCCAAATTTCAAAAGTGTATGCATGTATGTATGTATGTATGTATGTATGTATGTTTTTATGTTTGTTTTCGCATATCTCCCGAACTACAAGTTTGATTTGAGTAATTCTTTTTTTGTTGTACTATGTATTGTTCAACTTAGAGAATACTTCAAGTTTCATCAAAATTGGGTTTGTAGTTTTTGAGATAAGTCAATTTTAATTCTCAATTACGTACAATAATTTGAAGTCGGTTTTTTTTAATAAAGTTATTTATTTTCTTTATAAGAAAACATGAAAATCGTATCGGATCCGTCGATTATAAATTTAACTCAATTTAAAGTTTCCAGTGTCGAAAATAATAACGTCTCTTCGGTCGGGGCATAAACGAAATTGATTTAAATTCTGACCGTGCCTCTATTAATGTAGTGTGATTGTAGATGTAATTATAGTCTTCGGATAATTACACAATTTGTAATACCAAACGGTGCAAATAAATTAGGGTAAGTTCATATTGCAATGTGACAATGCGTTGCGATGGATTTTTATACGTATGATTGAAAATTGGAATATTATGTAGCCCAATACAAGTATGAGTAACATGCCTATTTAATGTGTAACTTTTTTGTGTAAGTGTCTAAACACACTAGGCCGAAGTTAGGCGGCGGAAATTCCGCATGATTAGTGATTACGCCCGCAATGTATTTTTAATTACCGATGACACACTATTCTGTCGCGTTCCGTCCGTATATTGTATGCGTTTGACAATGCGGGCGTAATCATGCGGAATTTACGCCGCGTAACTTCGGCCTAGTGTGTTTAGACACTAATAAAGAAATTTGAGTATTGAGTAGGTATCTATACTACTATTATAAAGAGGAAAGATTTGTTTGTTTGTTTGTTTGTTTGTTTGTTTGTTTGTTTGTTTGTTTGTTTGTTTGTTTGTTTGAGTCGAATAGGCTCCGAAACTACTGGACCGATTTGAAAAATTCTTTTGCTATTGGAATCTTACATTATTTCTGCTGAACATAGGCTACATTTTATTTTGGAAAAAAGTAGGGTTCCGTAAGATATTTGAGTTTTTCGGACGCAAGGTGTAAAAAATCAGCTAGAAAAGTTACTTATTTTGCGTACGCTGCCTAAACTATAAAAGATAGAACCATAAAATGTTCTAAGTAATTGTAGATCTTATAAATATCTACAAAAAAGTCCGCGACACACTATACCTATCTATGTCGAGTGAGGCACAATAACCATTTATTTATTTAAAAATCCTGATTTTTTTTTTGACTAAATTGAAACGGATATATTTTACTCACGCTATTAATCCTTATCAAAATAAATTATTTTATCAATAAGTACAGTTTATGTAGATAATATTTGGTCTGTGAATGATTAAAATTGGACGTTTGGTTTTGAAATTATGGCGAAATTAAAATATTACGATAGTAGGCGTCACCAAAGCGCGTGCGGGAGGAATACAATATTCTGTTGTAGAAATGAAAATTCTGTACATAAAAGATATGAAATGACACCCGAAATTACACCTTTGTCACTACATCGCTAGAGAAGCCAAAAATGTGGTTAGTTTTATGTCTGTCTGTCTGTCTGTCACTCTTTCTGTCTGTCTGTATGTTTGTTCCAGCATCACACGAAAAATACTGATCCGATTTGAATGTGGTTTTCGCAGATATATTTATCTTCTTCCAACTTAACATTTGGTGTATAAAATTTTTTTCCCCCACCCCTCTAAGGGGACAAAAGAGGGGGTCAGATTTTGTATCAAACTTTTTTCTTTAACACGAAAACTACTGATCCGATTTCCATACGGTTTTCACAGATATATTATGTTTGTCTTCTTCCAACTCAACATCTGGTGTATAAAAATCCTCCCCCCCCCTCCCCTCTCAACCCTCTCTGGGGACCAAAGAGGGGTCAGATTTTGTATACAACTTTTTTCTTTAGTGGACTTACTTCATATTAGGTATTAACTGTGTTTTTCAACTTAACATCTGGTGTATGACCTTCCCCCCCACACCCTCTTAGGGGACAAAAGAGGGGGTAAAACATGTATCAACTGATGATGTAGAAAATATACTTTAAATGGCAAAACAACGTTTGCCGGGACAGCTAGTCTATACATATCTATACTACTATAAAGAGGAAAGATTTGATTTTTTGTTTGTTTGTTTGTTTGAGTCGAATAGGCTCCGAAACTACTGGACCGATTTGAAAAATTCTTTTGCTATTGGAATCTTACATTATTTTTGCTGAACATAGACTACATTTTATTTTGGAAAAAAGTAGGGTTCCGTAAGATATTTGAGTTTTTCGGACGCAAGGTGTAAAAAATCAGCTAGAAAAGTTACTTATTTTGCGTACGCTGCCTAAACTATAAAAGATAGAACCATAAAATGTTCTAAGTAATTGTAGATCTTATAATTTAAATCTACAAAAAAGTCCGCGACACACTATACCTATCTATGTCGAGTGAGGCACAATAACCATTTATTTATTTAAAAATCCTGAATTTTTTTGGACTACATTTAAACGGATATATTTTACTCACGCTATTAATCCTTATCAAAATAAATTATTTTATCACTAAGTACAGTTTATGTAGATAATATTTGGTCTTTGAATGATTAAAATTAAACGTTTGGTTTTGAAATTATGGCGAAATTAATATATTACGATAGTGGGCGTCACCAAAGCGCGTGCGGGAGGAAGACAATATTCTGTTGTAGAAATGAAAATTCTGTACATAAAAGATATGAAATGACACCCGAAATTACACCTTTGTCACTACATCGCTATAGAAGCCAAAAATGTGGTTAGTTTTTTGTCTGTCTGTCTGTCTGTCACTCTTTCTGTCTGTCTGTATGTTTGTTCCAGCATCACACGAAAAATACTGATCCGATTTGAATGTGGTTTTCGCAGATATATTTATCTTCTTCCAACTTAACATCTCGTGTATAAAATTTTTTCCCCCCACCCCTCTAAGGGGACAAAAGAGGGGGTCAGATTTTGTATCAAACTTTTTTCTTTAACACGAAAACTACTGATCCGATTTGCATACGGTTTTCACAGGTATATTATATTTGTCTTCTTCCAACTCAACATCTGGTGTATAAAAATCCTCCCCCCCTTCCCCTCTCAACCCTCTCTGGGGACCAAAGAGGGGTCAGATTTTGTATACAACTTTTTTCTTTAGTGGACTTACTTCATATTAGGTATTAACTGTGTTTTTCAACTTAACATCTGGTGTATGACCTTCCCCCCCCCACACCATCTTAGGGGACAAAAGAGGGGGTAAAACATGTATCAACTGATGATGTAGAAAATATACTTTAAATGGCAAAACAACGTTTGCCGGGACAGCTAGTATTATAATAAAACTGTAGAAATGTGAATTCTGTACATTAAAGATATTCAAAAAATAATAAGCAGGGGGTGTTACTACATCGCTATAGAAGCCAAAACTGTGGTGGCAAAAATAAAATCAGTTGAGACAAAATTCAAATTTAATAATAATCTATAATTTAAATTGATTTCATATCTATGGTAATCTATAATTTAAATTGATTTCAAATGATAACAATAAGGGCGTGGATTTAATAGGAAAACTTAATCATTTTAATAACGAAATTGAGCATTAATGACAATTTAATTACAAAGCCCTTTTGATACTATTGAATCAGAAGTAGAAAACGACCCGTAGCTTAGTCGAACAATTATTACAAATTAATACAGTCGCTTTCAATTCGACTCGAGTTCAAAACTGAATAATTAACCATGAGTCAAACCTTGTACAAACTACAGCATATAATTTTTATGCAACACCTATTCTGCATAAACCGTGCTTACTTAATTATGAACAAAAAGTTAAAAATTTTGTGTCACGTTATTTTCTTCGCGGCTTTCTCTGTTTTCTGCTACAGTTTGTTCCGTTATTTTTTTCTTCAGATTGACACTGTCGAGAGCGGTTACATGGAGTACATAAAGCAGTTTCAGCTTATTTTAACAGCTGAGGTTGTGTATATTAGTGTACTAAGTATGCTAAGAGTTAACACGTTCGACGCACTTAAGAGGTTAGACGAAAAATGCTACGTTTACGGCGACGAGTTACAAATTGGAACCACTGTGCACGTTCTAGTTAGTATTGTGTCAATTCTTTTGGATGTAATAGGAATGGTCCTATTGGGTCTACCTGGGAGTTCCATTTACGTTCTCTCGACAGCATTTGCGGCGCATGACTCCGAGTGTTTGCTTTATTCGATGCTCATTTCCATTTTGAACAAAAGGCTGGAAAGCCTCTCTACTATAAGCTTTCAGGGAAAGACGAGAGTTTATAAGTACACGTTGCTGGCAGCGTCATATTTTAATGAAGAGTACAAGTTTAGGGTAAGTTTTTACCTTCAGAAGTTCTTATAAATTCAATGGCACCTAAGTGATGAAGTTTTGAGTACATCTATTTCACTTAGTACATAAGTACGTAATGGATTTCCTTTAATGTTTCAAATAACAATTTACAACATTTTTACATAGTATAATTTTGTACTCAATGAATAGCCTGTATAAAATTTAGGGATGGCAAGTATATATAATTAATTAACCGATGAGAATGATGAAAAAATATTTCTACATTCGCGATAAGTTATTAAGTTTTTAAATAGTAGGTTTTTTGATCTCGGCCTTTCATCCTTTCAGATATCTGTAATGGTGTTCGTGACGATGGTGTCCTGTTTAATTTACTCCGGAGTAATCTTGATGTCCAATGGATTTGCGGTAATTTTCCGTTTGAATTTTATTCTACGCTTAATTCTTCAATTTTCCGTAAAAATATATTTCTGTAAAGTATAACTAGATACCGAAGTGTTAAAAGAACCACTATACATAACAACTTGTATCGTGGTACCTAAGATAAAATATATATCATCACTATTGTTATTACAGGCTGTGTTCATTAATTCTCCCCTTAATGATCATTTACAGCTGTTATCTGTTACACAGACATAAAACATCTTAAATCATTGCCACATCGGATATCTCCGTATCCCCCTATCGGCTAAACTCTAAAGCAAAAGAATATAATATTTTGTTCAAAACTTAGAGTACCAGTGTCCTATGATCTGACTGTGAGTAAAATAATTCAGATTTTTTACCTTTTTAGGGTTCCGTACCCAAAGGGTAAAAACGGGACCCTGTTACTAAGACTTCGTTCTCTGTCCGTCTGTGTGTGTCTGTCTCCAGGCTGTATCTCAAGAACTGCTATAGCAATTAGCAAGACTTCTGTCACAGAAGTTGAAAAGTGGTAAAATAATATACACTGTATACTTATACTTATTATGTAACTCAGTTCTGTGCAAGCTGTAACGAAGTTTAACCACACGAGGTGGTAAGCCGGACTGTTTCCATCGAAATCTTTGAGCTTATGTAGCTTTTCCGCTAGGATATAATTGAAATGGGAATGTTGTTTAAATTTTTTTTTTCGAGGAAATTCAAAAGCAAATGTTACTATATGGCTAACCTGTAGATATATTAATAAAATTCATTATAAGTATGTAAACTACAAAAATAATTCAATCGATATACCTCTACAAGGTGTAACAAAACTAGAAATGATAATACTTAAGGGTATGTACGTGTTCCTTGTAAAGAGTTCACTGTGAAAGTAGCAGCGCTGAATGACTGAATATTTTTTTCAATTTTGTATGGGGAAACTCGTGACGCTCGGGGCTTTTGCCCATACAAAAGTGCAAAAAAAAAACTCTCTACAAGTAACACGTACGTCGTACACTCCTTAAAGTATTATAAATTAGTTTTGTTATAATCTATAATAGATTATAAATATAACGTAATGTCTAAAATTGGAAAATATCAAAATATCGTTTTTACTTCGATTACCAACTGCACTTTTAGGGTTCCGTAGTCAACAAGGAATCGTATAATGTGACATAAATGCGCATATAATAATATAATGCCGACAAAATGGTACAAAATCTTTAATGATGCCGGAATGCTGGATGAAAAAAATCAAGCGAGGATGATTTATTTCCGTTTCCACCCCCACCATGTGGGGGTCGTTGAATGGGTTTTTAAAAATATTATAAGTATTCACAGATCATTTTCCGATTCAGGGATCCTTTAGTGAAATATAAAGTTTTAAAACGAAAAAATCGTTAGAGTCCACTCCCCTCTACCAACTAAAGGGTTGCTTCTGGAAATGAGAAAAAATACACCGGAGTACGAAATATTATGCTAAATTTAAAAGGAAAAGTGTCACGGCTAAAGAATATTTCATAAGTTATCGAGTAATAATCGATCAACTAAAAAAAATGAATTCGGAGTAGTACTATAATAATAAAGGAACCTTTCGTTTAAATTCCTTTGAACGTAACTGAGATGATGTTGTTAGTATGAAACACGTTATAAATGGACATTCATTGACCATACAAAAAAATATCAAAAACTAGCGGTACCTACTACGGAACCCTATATTGTGCGTGGCCCGATACGCACTTGGCTGGTTTTTATTATTTACCTTTTGCTTCAACAGCAAGCAAGCCAGAACATACCCATTGCAAGTTACCTGGATTCGAAAATCAGAATAACTTTATATTCTTACTTGATTATAATTTTCGGGTTCCGTGCGGTATTCACCTTTTAAAACGATATGTATAGTATGCAGTCGATAAAATTTTAATGCAGATTGTAATGAATAGCAAACATGTCGTTTGTGCTGGGGGAAAATATATTATATTTCTTGGAAAATAACTCTTCTTACTCCTAAAATAGTTATGATTTCCCGGAATCACTTTGCAGGCTTGACGAAGTGCAAAGAATAACAGAATATTATTTTGTTTTTATAAGAATAGAATATTATTAGAATATTATTTTGTTTTTTTATAGAATAAAATAACTTTTATTTTAAAATGAACAAAATATATTTGTATTGTTTTGTTTTCAGACGACGACGTTGCTAATTTTTTTGGTGTGGAGGGAGACTAAAGTCTTGTACACACTTTGGCTTCTATGTTCTGCAACTTATAAGGGTGAAATCATTTCGAAAAAGCAAATTTTTGACTTGGCTAAGCAGGTGGCAATCGAGAAAGATTCAAATGGTAATTCAAATTCTTGTAAATTAACTTTAATTTTTGTGTTGTCTTCTTTCATTTTTTTTTGTTTAATATTCGTAAAAGTAAGGAAGATACAGGAGAATATAATTTATAATGAACAAAAAAGTGTTAAATAATTCTTACTCTTTAAAGTGCCTTATGCATAATTCTCCTAAACCTCAACTATTTCTGTACACAATCTACATTATTTTGAAGACGGTACCAGCTATAAGAATGCTGAGTTGTATGACAAAATATTTTTAATATTTAAGACTGGTACCGACTTCAAAATAATGTAGATTGTGTACAGAAATAGTTGAGGTTTAGGAGAATTATGCATAAGGCACTTTAAAGAGTAAGAATTATTTAACACTTTTTTGTTCATTATAAATTATTATTGTTTTTACCCTGGAAGTCGGTTTTAATTTTTTGTTAAAAATAATAATTTCACTCTTTTAAGTGATTTATAAGCTGGTTTTCTGCACAGACTAATATGTGTTATGCTTAGTTACTTTGGATCCAGGATACACTTTCATGATATTATGAGAACTCATTGTCTGATATCACTACTTCAGAATTGCTTACTTAACTCCAAACATATACCACTGTATACCTAATGTATATGCTTGGCGTTAATCAAGCAATAATAAAATTAATGTTTATACGCCTGTCTTTAAAGGCTCTAAAGTTCTGTTCAGTGACTTTCTATCATTACACTCATGAAAACAACTCACCATTACTAGATGACGCCCGCAACTTCGTTGCGCCAAAATTCGTTTATCGCGCGGAAACTTAAAATTTTTCCGGGATAAAAATATCCTATCCTATGTCCTTTCTAGGGACTCAAAGTATCTCCATGCCAAATTTCAGCAAAATCGGTTCAGCTGTTCGAGCGTGAAGAGGTAACAAACGGACAGACTGATAGACAGACAGACAGACACACTTTCGCATTTATAATATTTGTATGGATGCTCAAATATAACTAAAATCGTCCTTATAAATTTTAAGAATAACTTTCCTCATAGATCTTATGATCAAGTTGCTAACTCGGTAACCTAAACACCAAGGTCGAGTTATTTACATTGAAATAACATTATAATTTTTTAAATCGTTCGACAAATTCGGGCTTTGTTCTTAAAGACGATTAAAAGTAACAATAATAGGGTTATAATTAGATAACTCATGGTGTGGTGACTGGTAGTAGTGATGATGATGATGAATGTAACTTGCATAGTAGCATATGCTTTCAGTTCTTAAACCAACTCCGAAACCCCCAAACTTGTATATATAAGGAATCCGGAGTTCTCTTAGCACCTTCGGAACCATGGTATAACTAATTTTAAAATCTTGCTTTTTGGTAGCACATACTTAGGATACTTCTCATAAAATCGAAATCATTATATTATGTTTCCATATAAATTTGGAGGAGTTCCCTCGATTACTCACGGATGTATGGTGGAATGGTGGTGATGATGATGATGATACATTTAATTTGCATAGTAGTATATGCTTTCAGTTCTTAAGACAACGCCGAAACCCCCAAACATGTATCTATTAGGAGTAAGGAGTTCTGTTCACCACCTTCGAACCATGGTATATCCTGGTGCAAAATCTTACTTTTTGGTAACATATGCCTGAAATACTTCATATGAAACCAAAAAAAACATATGTTTCCATTTGAATTTTGAGGAGTTCCCTCGATTACTCATGGATCCCCTCATCAGGTCACTACTTTTCTAAACATTGCTTTTTGGTAGCATATGCTTAGGATACTTCTTATAAAATCGAAATCATTATAAGTTTCCATATAAATTTGGAGGAGTTCCCTCGATTACTCACGGATGTATGGTGGAATGGTGGTGATGATGATGATGATTAATTAAATTTGCATAGTAGTATATGCTTTCAGTTCTTAAGACAACGCCGAAACCCCCAAACATGTATCTATAAGGAGTAAGGAGTTCTGTTCACCACCTTCGAACCATGGTAAATCCTGGTGCAAAATCTTACTATTTGGTAACATATGCCTGGAATACTTCATATGAAACCAAAAAAAACATATGTTTCCATTTGAATTTTGAGGAGTTCCCTCGATTACTCATGGATCCCATCATCAGATCACCTCTTTTGACAAAATGGGACCAAATTGGAGTGGAACCTAATATAACAAAAGAAAAATTTTGAAAATCGGTTCATAAACGGCGGAGTAATTGTTGAACATACATAAAAAAAAAATATCCACAGACGAACGTATAACCTCCTCGTTTTTGGAAGTCGGTTAAAAATAGCAAAATATATGGGAAACCACTCATTTACTGACAGTCATCCTGTGATTGGAATCTTATATTTTTATAGCAAATATTAGAAATGCTAATAAAATCATTTTCGGTAGGTTTTTTAAAGCGCCAATAATTAAGTGATTCACCTATCATTGGCACTTTAAGGGCCAACTCACACGTACCACAACCACACCACGTCGCAACGACAAAATGCTGTCAAGCAGTGGTTACGTGTGAATAGTGTCGCTGCAGCTTTTTGTAGTTGCGTTGTGGTACCGACAAAATGTCGACGTGGTTGCGTTATCGCCAGTAGTTGCGATGTGGTTACGTTCACACACAGACACAGTTCGAATTCGGCTTTTATAGTGGAAATGCGGGTTGACCAAGCTCATGAAATTCGAAGAAGAAACTGTTATTGCTATCCTTGCGAGAGCGCGGGCACGCGTGCGCGTACTGTCGTTGCATCGACGCAACGTTGTGTTCGGCCACTAGTTCGCTTGTGGTTGCGATTTGGTCGGCCGTCGGTATCACACACGCGGTCGACAACGACAGCTGAAAAATGTGGTACGTGTGAACAGGCCTTGTTTACCATACGAAATATACACCCGACCACGTGGTGCGGTTGTGGTTGTGGTGTGGTTGTGTTACGTGTGGACTGGCCATAAAGAGTTTATACTACGTAATTGAATATTCCAGATCCCAGCCACGATATAACCCAGCGATGGTTCACCAGCGTGAAGATCCTGCAGCCGCGGTATGGGAACGGCGCCGTAGGAATGAGCACGCCTCTTATTATACTCGATCTTACCTTTAATTATCTTCTCATAATCATGCAGGTATTTCACAATCATAATTATATTCATACAGACGTATGAAGCTTTAGAACGGCACTTGTCGACGGCACGCCTCGATGGAATGTCAATGTATTATAATAAATACGTACGCCGTACGGCATGCAAATCAATGAAAATAATCCAGCGACTGCTGTCGACGCGACAAGTGAATTACGTCTGTAAGAAGCCTAATAGCATAGTAAGTAAATATACTATGCTAATAGCACGAAAACAAATAGCCAGGCGCGATAGGGAACGTTCGCAACTACGAAACGGTGCCGATTCGAAACCAAACTTGATTGTCCTGCCACCAATAGTTCCTCCACGTTGTCTTACTTAGATAAAGATGCAAACTGGCGTAACAAAACTTCAAATTCATTATTTTCTAGGAAAGTGCTGCCACCAAGTTCTGGCAAAATTTTTGTTCTCAATGTTTTAAAAATGGTTCTAGTATTGCATAAAATTAAGACTGCCTTCATATTATGTTGCAATTTTAGTACCTATAGCAGTCGCGCGGCTGCCGCACTACTCGCGACTTAATGTGAATGCAGCCTAAATAAGAATCTTTAGTCCCACTATTAGTCTATACAAAATATATACAATGTAAATTCCTTGTCGATTATCTAATACATAAACATACATTGTACCTTGTCCCTCTCAAAGGTCGTTTAATATGAAATGTATTTTCTTTTCAGATCCACGCCGAATTTATATCAAACAAGGCGTAGACACCGGATATATTGAATGCTCATCTTTTATTGCATTTTATTCGAATCGAACTTTTATATTTGTTGTGTAACCGTATAGATTGGTTTGAAAATTTATTAAATTCTATACTCTCTGTGCCTGGTTTTAATATCCGCATTCCTACACTATTAACCATTTTTTAATTTCGTCAGTTTGTATTCATAATTACTGAAGTTAGGAAGAGTGGACGGACGTGACGGACAAAGGTTAATTTGATAAAGTTATTTTTTTATTTATTCTTCTACAAAAAACCGTTGCGTTTTATTAAAAAGACCACTAGTTCTAAACTTTTTACTTTGTACATTTGTTCTTTTAGAAAAACATCAATAATTCACAGCTATTATAAGTGCAAAAGTGTGTCTGTCTGTCTGTTATCTCTTCTCGCCTCGTAACCACTAAACTAATTTTGCTAAAATTTGGTATAGACATAATTTGAGTCGCGGGAAAGGACATAAGACATTTTTATCCCTGAAAAATGTATGGCTCCCGTAGGTGCGGTCGTCATGTAGTTTAAAATATTTTAACACACATAAGAAATGTCTTCAGGCACGGGTAAACTACATAATAATATTAATTATATTATGTGAGTGTTTGCGTGAGTCCATTTCAACCGTAATAAATGTTTAACATTGTATATTTTCTGATCTAGCAGAAATTTTGCCGTACATAATGTGATGAGAGAGTATCATTATAACCACTACTCGAACAAAACGTTTTTTAACTGAACAATAATCCGAATACTTACACGATTACAAAGCAGCTCGAATCCGCTAAATCGCATTAAAAGCTTATTCGATTTCATTGCTCTTGATTTCCAGTAATATATTATTTTAGCGTCGTGAGTCGTGACGGTGCACTACGTAGTCATTTGTCATTTGATCGTTCGGTGGGGGGAATTTATAACCACGAACGAACTGAAATGGTGTCATATATAACGTGTGGCTTTAATGTGCGTCTTTTATTATGTTTTATCTATCAGAGATTCTTTGATATGAATTTCTGCGTTTCTTCGAGAAAGAAACGTGTGGAATTTATTATTTCATTTTCTGTGCATAGTTTGCAGATTAATACCTCGATCGTGGGAAGCGCAGACACAATAGATTTTCAATTGTTATGCAACAGCCGGGTGCCGCTTGGGGATTGATGGGTTATTTAGAATCGCCAATTCGGCAAGCGTTGCTTTGCCACTTACGTTATTTCGTTTATGAAAAGTAGATGTAGGTCGATTCTCCGACCTACTCACAGAGATAGCACATAAAATTTCATCTAAGTCGGTCCAGCCGTTTCATAGGGATTTGGTTAAAAAACTACAGCAACATGATAATTATAATATGTTTAAGTATGAAATATACCTTCTAAAAACTTTTTTTTTAATTTCATAACAATTCTAATTCGTATAGAATTACAATACAATACATTTCGCGATTGTCTATCGCCAAAACGATCCCCAAATGTAAATTTAGTGCGGAAATGACTCGTTAGGCTGGCAACCCTTCCTCAATCGCGGAGATGACGCCCCGAGGTGACAGTCGACTGAAAATTAACTCTTGATTGCAACACTGGAAAAAGTATTGGGATATTATGGATACGACGTTTTATGTGATACTGCAAAATCTTACATCTATACTATATTATAAATGCGAAAGTGTGTCTGTCTGTTACCTCTTCACGCCCAAACCGCTGAACGGATTTTGCTAAAATTTGGTATGGAGATATTTGAAGTCCCGAGAAAGGACAAAGGATACTTTCTATTCCGGAAGAATGTACGACTACTCTATAAAACATTCTGTAATTGCTAAGCTTGCAAAGCCGTTTAAAAGATTGCAGACACAATTGAAATCGAACATTAGCAATCGTAAAGAAGAATGCATCCTAATACTAAGTACTCACATACGGTTTTACTCGATAGTTTTACTCGAGCAATAACCACCGTGTGTACCGCAAAACTTACAGCTCGAAGGCTCGCATCGAGCCGGCTCTATGTTTCCTTCGAACTTACTCGACGCGAGCCGTCGAGCGTGTGAGTTTTGCGGTCCACATACACATTTTTACTCGATTTGGAGTAAAACCATCGAGTAATGCTGAATGTGTGGACGAAAGCCCGAGCCTTGGGTTTTACTCTACGTTATTGCTCCATCGAGTCGACACGATTGTCTGTCATCGCCAATTGAAAAGGCTGCAGATGATATCTTTGTAATTCACCTATCAGTAAGCCTTGCTCTAACCCCAGTAATGGTTGATAGTAGATTATTTTCCTGTTATTTTTAAAGTAAAATCTGAGTAAATCACACAATTTTTGGAAGTATTTGACTTACTAGTCTTTCACCTTCTACTTTCTAAAATCGTTATAGACTCTAGACCACGCCCGCATCTCTGTTGCGCAGAAATTTGCTTATCGCATGCGAACCGTACATTTTTCCAGGATCATAATTATCCTTCGTCCTTTTTTGGATACTTTTTTCTCAAAGTATTCAAAGTATCTCCATATCAAATTTTATCAAAATCGGTTCAGCTTAAGCGTGAAGAGGTAACAGACACACACTTTCAAATTTATAATATGAGTATATAGTATTATAGATATTGGGCTGGTTTTGTCGTTAAGCGTTTCGGCAGCGCCGTTGGAGCGCCGCACGTTCGAAGATGTATGGGGGTAGTAGTTACGTTTCAAAGTCGCGACTCGCGTGCTTGAGTAGCGCCGTTCGTCCGTTCATTCGGTACATCTTCGAACGCGCGCGCTCCAACGGCGCTGCTAAAACGCTTAACGATAAAACCAGCCTTATGGATGCGATGATAATATTATGGCAGTCCAAAGAATCTCTTATCCACATGACACTAACGTATTTTATAACGTTAATTTTTGCATTTACCAAATGAATGCTTAATGACAGTCTTTGTTGGCGTAGCGCAGGTGCCGTTTAATTGTGGAGAGACTGAAAAATACGCAACATACAATTTAAACTAACTGTAACTTAACATAATTAATTTCACTAATGATGCTGGTATAAATAGGCGGTAGTACCTACTCGTTTTGTTGGTGTCTAGACAGACAGGCGGGAGTTAATAAATTATTATTTTTTAAAAAGAAAATGTTTTCATGCATAAAATACAAGATTTTAATATTAAAGGACGGTGTGTCAAATCGTCCCCCCAAAACAAACATCGACCAACAGATTTGAAATATATCTCAGTTCAAGTATCTTAGGTAGGCGTTTTTTTTTTACTATGGCGACATCTGTCAAAGACGCGGGGGTTTCGAGTAAAACACCATCTTTTATTGCTATTAATATACAACTCGACCGAGTTGTAAATATCCAAAATTGGGCACTGGATATTTAAAGGCTAATGATAAACAATAATTATTATCTGTTTAACGGTACATAGTACTCCTAAATAGACAAAGACATACAAAATATAATATACTAGGTTTAATAGAGGCAAATAATACCTAGCAAGTGTTTTTATTTATAGACAATTATTTTAATAAAATGGAAAAAAAATATTACTACTTACCTATTATTTTAATAGATCGTGATTTGTCAGGAAGAAATAGTATTGCTCACTGGTATTGCACGTGCCTAACCGGAAATCGAACAGTAGGAAGCTGCGCACATATTATAATCTCAATTGTATGGTACATGGGACTAAGGCGTTACATTGATTTTAATCCTCCAGCGGAAATGCTTGATAGCATTACAATAGGTGCTGATTAATATTGGCTAATGAACTAATTATTTTTGTATTTTAAAATAATAAAAGTAACCCAAGCTCTTAATAGTTAATAGTATGATTTTTATAATATTATGTGCTGTACTGCATTCTAATAAGATACTTTGATTGCCGGTGCATTAAAATCAATATGTCGCCCTAATCCCAACCACTAGGCAAAGGCCTAGTTTGGGATTAGGTAACTGTTTGTGAGATGTCCCTGTCATTTTTTTTTATTATTCATTGTATGGTATATGCGGTAAGGGCGAAATATTAATTGTTTGTGCCTAGTTGGGAGTTGTGCTGTGTTATTATGTGCGATTAGTGTCATTTTTGTATAAAAATGATTAAAATATTTTTTTAACTTTTTTTTTCTCATTTCCAAATCCCATTGATTATGAAGTTAAAACTGGTTGCTATTCTCTCCATAGATCCTTATGAACTTATTGACACATACAAAAGATCTGTTGGAGGGGGGGGGACGGGGCTCATATAAAAATGGTCATGGTCCTTTACCCATGTTAACCAAACTTTTTGTTTGGGTCTTAAGACGCTATATTGATAACTAGCTGTCCCGGCAAACATTGTTTTGCCATATAAAGTATTTCTACTTCATCAGTTGATACAAAATCTTACTCTCTCTTTTGACCCTAAGAGGGGTGGGGAGATGGGGATTTTATACACCAGATGTTAAGTTGGAAAACACAGTAAATAATATGAAGTAAGTCAAAGAAAAATGTTTGATACAAAATCCGACCTCCTTTTTGGCCCCCTTAGAGGGGTGGGGGAGGGAAATTTTATACACCAGATGTTAATTGGAAACAGGCAAATATATCTGCGAAAACCGTATGCAAATCGGAAAAGTGGTTTTCGTGTTATATACAAAAGTTTGATACAAATTCTGACCCCTCTTTTGTCCCCTTAGAGGGGTGGCGGGAAATTTTTTTATACACCAGATGTCAAGTTGGAAGAAGACAAATATATCTGCGAAAACCGCATTCAAATCGGATCAGTAGTTTTCGTGTGATGCTGTAACAAACATACAGACAGACAGACAGACAAAAAACTAGCCACAGTTTTGGCTTCTATAGCGATGTAGTAACTTATTATTTTTTGAATATCCTTAATGTACAGAATTTTCATTTCTACAGTTTTATTATATGTATAGATAACGTCCTTTTTGTAGTAATACTATAGAACCCTCAGAAATGTTACAAATCTGATAATGAGATATACATATCTTCATAGCCTTATCTAGGTTTGAGAAGAACCAGAAACACGATTTATGTATTTTGCCTCGATACATATCTCGATCGAAATGACCTCTTAAAAATACGAAATTTGAAGATTATTTTTAAACGAGAATAGATGTATTGTAGGAAATTAGTCTAATTAATAGACACCTTTACAACCCAAAATCGTATAGAAGCATTTTGCTTCAATGCTCCTAGTTATTGTTTAAATAAACAAAATTACGTTTTTTCGCATGTTTTCCGAGCGAGCCGATATACTTCTGGCCGCAGCGTATTCACGACTTTATAGTCATACAAATTAAGTATAAAATTGCCCTTGCGGTAAAATTACTATCAATATAGCGTCTTAATACTGCTACTTAATTGCTTGTAAATAACGTATTTGGACCAGAAATAACAGCTTTTGCACGAGTAATAAGGTAAATAATACGAACTCTTGTTTGCATGCAAAGGAAATGAGAGGTAGAATTTCTTTACGTAATCAATCATTCGTAATGGCTTTGTGTGGTACTCTCACTTTGGTTGATTCATGATCACTGTACTGTACTCACGACCTTGTTATTTCTCTGGGATATATTTCTATGGACACGACTACCAATGACACAATCAACAAAATCCTTGCTAAGCGTTCCCTTCAAATGAAAATGCAGATAACAGCAGTATGTACCTACCTAGTGTATTCATCGAATTATTACAATTTATAAAAACGTGTTGTCTTGTTCGTTTAAACATGGCGAATAATAATTTCTATTATGAAGCGTCTTTGTGTATTTCGCGTTTCCTTTTAGAATATTATGTTAGAAATTGAGTGGGCCCTGGATGACGTTACGAGATCTCGTAGGCCACGCTTCTCCTTAATTTTTTACAGGATCATGGTTTTTTATATGATGAGAGAAAGATATGGCGATATTTTGTATATAAATGGAGCGAGATAATTCAAAAGTATTAACAATTCTGTTTTACTTTTTTATTACCTTTAATACCTTTACTTTGCAAATAAATTCCTCAATTATATATTTTAATGCAACACTGATACAGATAACTACGTTTCTTGTTTCAGGGCTTTTCTTTTCATTTCTTCATTATAAAGTATTATTAAACTAAGGTATCTTTTTAGTCCTTTCTACTGTCCCATTAGAATATTACAATATAACCTTGGACAGTAACTGCGGTACTCAGAGACATTTAATAATTATGATTAACCTTCAATTTAATGAAGAGTTTTACAGATAATGTATGGGGCGTCAGAATGTAATTGACATTCGTCTCTGAGTACGGCGGTTAGAGCATGTCGAATATTATTTAATGATTGGAATCTCTATCATCATGTCGCTATCTTGTGAAACACACTTTATATTAACACAAATTTTGTGTAAAATACCCTTTACCCTGGCCGTACATTGTACGACAGTTCTGATCAGAAACAGTTGAACGTCCGCGCTGTCTCTTACATTTTGTACAGAGCCGAGTGAGCTAGAACTCGCCGAAAGGATATTTCGGGTAATGTGCGGGGGTGGCGGTCCGGCGGAATTCAACTGTTTCTGATCAGAATTCAGACAATGTGCACATTGTCTGAATTCTTAACAAAATTTTACAACACATGTGAATAAAAAACGAAGCACAAAATTTTAAATTTTATTAAAACATTCACAATCATACTTATCACTAATTTTGTTATCAGTCTATGTTCAACTTAATCAATAATTTTGACAACAACCAACTCTTAGCGGGTACAAATAAAATATAAATTTTATAACTTGTGCAAAGGGATTCTTAATATTTTGTACAATTATACGCCGAAAACATAATATAGTGTATGTGTTATATTATTTTAATAATTATGATAACAATATTATTATAACGTAATATTTTACATGATATTAACAATTACTTTAAGTTTAAGTACCTATTATTAAGGTAAGCATATTACTATACTTGTAGATAGCATAGATAGCTCTAAAAGACAAACATAAATTAAGCGTACGCTGCAGAAACTCAGGTTCAGTAATCGTTCGTTACAGGTTATAACTCAGTTCCGTACAAGTTTTTGTAAGTACAGTACGTAAACTAAAATAATGTATTAAGATCTGTTACACATTATAGACTAACTGCCGCAATTAATTCCGGCTGCACGGTGCACATTGTCCGAAATTTCTGATCCGAAAAATTCTAACGCCCACCGGATACCACACCGCGCACTACACGAAATTTCCTTCCGGCGAGTCCGAGCTCAGTACAAAATGTATAGAGAGAGCGCGATCTGATTTTTTGATCAGAAACATTTAAACTGTCATCCGATCGACGTCATCTGACACAAAAATTCGGGCGCCCGCCGGAACGCCGCGCACTCTGCTCATAATATGTTTTTATCTGACGTCCGGTTGGGATAAGTTGTCAGATGCCGTACATCGGATGGCAGAAATTTTGTGTCAAATGACGTCGACCGGATGGTAGTTCAAATGTTTCTGATCAGAAAGTTGGATTGCGCGCTCTCTATACATTTTGTACTAATCTCGGACTCGCCGGAAGGAAATTTCGGATAGTGTGCGGTGTAGCGATCCGGTGGGCGTCCGAAATTTTCTAATTAGAAATTTTGGGCAATGTGCGGCCGGGCTAAAAACAATTCGTCTTTGAGTGTGTGAGTTACATAATATTATAATAATTATTACTTATTATAATATGCAACAAATGAAGATTTTGACGTAAGCGTCATACAATATAACTGTTATTAATTTTATTATACATATTATCTATCAAACTCTTCATTAATTTGAATTTAAATCATCATTAAATGTATATATAAGTGGAGTCGAAACTGTAGTAATGACTTTTATTCGAATAAATATAATATACAATTTTCAATCTCAAAGTCAATAATTCACCGGCTATCGAAAGAAACAACTTTGAAGAATTGCAGTAAAGAGCAAGAACTAGTTTCGAATTGTGATATCGAATTGCACAGCTTCTAAAATATTTCAATCGTACCATTCATACAAAATGAAGCTGAATTTTAAAGTTTTTTTTTTGTAAAATTTGGGAGCAAACGAGCAAATGGATCACCTAATGGGAAGAAACTACCGTCGCCCATGGACACTTGCAGGTGCGAGGGAATACGCTATCTTCTTGAAGATTTGCAGGTCGTATTAGTCTGGAAATACTGCTGCTGTTTTTGTGATTATTTTGTGTTTATTTCGTTTTTAAGGTTTTTGAAACCAAACAAATTAATTAATGAGACCTGATTAAAAATATATTTTCATAGAAAGGTGTCATATTTACCACAATAATTATTATTATTAATGGTCAATTTTCATGTATCTTGAGTGATTACTAAAAAAAATAACAAGTAGTAGTGTATGGGTTAATTAGTTACATAATAAATATATTATAATTTATAACCAACTTGAATTTAGAGTTAACCAATTCGTAAGCGTAGCAATATAAAGTGAAACAACATGAGCTGTAAAACAAGCAATTAACAATGAATAATTAATAAGGTACAAATGGATAATTATTTAAATTGTACTGTTTAATACATGACAGTTATATACAATTGAAATTACTTATTCACTTAAAAATTGCGGTACCTTTAATTTATAATGAAAATTTACAATAATTATAACGCTAGTATTCATTATTTAAAAATACTACATACCTCAATATAAAAGTGTTATGCTAATTTATATTTGCTTGCATTTAATAAAGTTCATTAGATATGCACTGTTGCAAATCGAAAAGGAAAAAGGACAAAATAATGTTAATACGCTGCAAATTTATAATTATTGTTACTATGAAATTCAAATTTCATCAAGAATATTATCATAACATAATATTATATCTAGGTTCTGCTAGGATACGATATAATAATTTTGTCCTCCGGTGACAGGGTTCTACATACATTATGTTTACTATCAACTAAATATTTGTCATTTCTGACAGGAAAATTGATGTGAGCGATTTGACGCTACATTATTATTGTATTGTGACAGAGTTGTATTTTGTATAGAATGTTAAAATTATGTTCAATTTAGTACGTGACATGGTTTAAAATAATAATTAATAATAATTAATGTATTATAATACATAAGTATGCAATTATATAAATTTATAAAGATGTTAAAACTGTTTAGGCGCCATTTTTGAAACGGCTCTCAATTTACATTCGCCCTCCTAACGTTATGATAGCAATAATTAAGACAACAAAAAGTCTATGCCGAGCGAAAAATGTTTTAAACAGAAACAAAACAATTTCACCCGTAGTACTTAAGCGAAGGGTGGACTGCACAATAAAAAAGGCTGTTATACTTAATCGCTGTAACCTGAGGACTTCAAGGGCTCTACAGGTGAAATAGTAGAACCTACGGTATAATTTTATTAAGCAATTTTATTAAGCGACGAAAATTTCTACCTCGCAAACAAGTAAAAATCCCCACACAAATATTTTATTTGACGATTCAGGAGTCAGAATTAACGTAATTGAAGCAAACATTCGCGTTGAAAGAAAATTGTGTTTCGCGGTAATAATAATTTTTTAAGTTAATATTTGAATGACTAATATTATATTTGGTATGGAATCATTTGTTCTAGATATTAATTGTAATGAGAGTTAAATCATTTAGTTTTTTTTAAGTAATTTTAATAGCTGATGCTATTCAAGTTGAGTTGAGGTTCGGTAGAGATGGAGTTCTAACTTTTTATTACCTACATTACTCCTAGACTCATCATGCGTTGTCCTTTACACAACTAGTGTACATGACGTCAGACGTGGTCTTGTTTACCGAATTAAAATCTAAATTATTCTTTAACCCTCCCATACATGATAATTTACTTTAAATTATTTAATCATCGTCGGAAACCTCGTATTATACATTGTCGGTTAATCGTTGTTTGTCTTACAAGTAATTGTCATTATAGCATAATTTAAATGGTGATGAACAAGTTAATGCATAGTTCTAAATATTTGTTTATGTCACAACATAATATCTACAATAAAACAATTTAACAATAGTAATTAAGATATTACTAAACTGGGTTTCTCAAGCAGCTATTAAATAAATTAAAACCTAGAATCAGGAACACACGTAATAACTTCAGCATAGTAATAGTAAATTAAACCAGCAACAGTCTGAACTTAATCTCACCTAAAGTCTTGTTAAACTAAATAGAGATTTAAGCTTGTTTAAGTCTTACTTTAAAATTGGGTTTAACAATAAATTGCCCCGCGAAATTATTTGAACATTACAACAGAGGTGTAGTATAGGTTCTATACAATTAGAAATTAGGGTCAGTGCACATTGTAACCTGACGAAGCAATGCGATGTTTTTTAAACGAGCCAATTCAAAATTGGAAGAGGCAGCAAAAAATTGCTACGTTGCAATGTAAACTGAACCTTCGATTTAAAAATTCGCATATTTTCAAGTGACATTTCGAAACCTGGCTTTTGCGAATCTAAAGCATTTTAGTAAATAACTAGCGACCCGCCCCAGCGTCGCACGGGTATATAATAATATAAAGTCACTGAAAAAATGATTAAAATCGATATGTCGCCCATGATCCTTCACGTGGTCTACTTCTTATCTGTGCCAAATAACATAAAAATTGCTCCAGTAGTTCGCGAGATATGAAGCCTTTTCAAATAATTTCCCACGTTTTTTCCGCATTCTCCTATTAGTCTTAGCGTGATAAAATATTCAATAAATGGGCTATCTAATACTGAGAGAATTTTTCAAATCGGACCAGTAGTTCCTGAGATTAGCGCGTTTAAGTTAGCCCTTTCAAATAATTTTCCCCGTTTTTTCCACATTTTCCTCAATTTCTACGCTCCTATTAGTTTTAGCGTGATAAAATATAGCCTTCCTCGATAAATGGGTTAGCTATCTAATACTAAAAGAATCATCAAAATCCGTTGCGTAGTTTTAACGATTAAAGGGAACAAAAGAACATGAGGGAGAAAAGCGACTTTGTTTTATAATATGTACAGATATAAAGACTATAATAAGCAATGAATGATTATTTTATAATAATAATTAAAAAAAATAGCTAATACTCACTTAACTTTTAAAACGATTAAAATTTACCTAAACGATTTCTGACAAACTTACGACCTAAAAACAATATTAAATAGACCTAGGGCCTGTTTCACCACTTCCTGATAAGCTATTCATCACATAACTTGACAGATGAAATACTTATGGAGAATCTGTCAAAAAAGTTGTGAATAGCCTATTTGCGACTTTATTAGACAGTGGTGAAACAGGCCCTTAATATTTTCTAGCTTTCCTATCTACAACGTATTATATTTACTATCATTGGCCAATAGTATGAACAACACTATCGAATTCATTTTTGGACGATTATGATTTGATGTTTTTAAGTATTAATACCCAAAGTGCGAAAATATCATAATATTATTGAGACTTCCATAATATCTGTCCGTCCGTCTGTCTGTCACAAGCCCGTATCTCATAAAGCCGTGATAGCCGGAATACTGAAATTTTCACGGAATATGATTATTGTATTTTCTACAGCCGATTAACCAAAAGCTGCAGAAAATTACGTCATAATATTATAATATGATTTGTCCGATGTTTTAAGAGAAAAAAAAGAATCTCAATCTAGTAACTAACATTTATGTATCCGATACGACATCAAAATTAGAAATAAAAATTAGGCAATTGACGCTCAAATAAAATATAATTCGTAGCCAGTATTAAAACATATTAATTTAAAATATTAATCCCAAGAAAAGTTACAGCTTGTGTGAGTGTTGTTATTTTAATTAATTAAATTAGTATTAAAATTATAATGCGTTTATATCTTAGTCTTCGTTACAACGCTGTACATCAATAATTAAAGTTTTATTATAATACCCATCTTAAGTCACAATATACAAAATAATATTCATACGAATTCGATAGATAACATTTACAGACATACAATAATTATTATTACATTACATAATTATTATCTTACATAATATTATTAAGAGTGACTTTAAACTTTAATTGACATAATATAACTTTACTAAGAAGTAAAAAGACATGACTTTCAAATTAACGACGACGATATTTTATGAATTAATCGAAGAGATTCATGTCCTTAATCCGATTCAAGAAAACGAGATTGTATTTTCGAATCACCTCTCACACGCATTGCACTGAACAAATTTAATTTCTTTTAAAGTGAAGAAGTAACTGAAAGAACTTAATAACCACCTAAAATTTTATCGTATCAATCTAAGTCAGATCAATCAAACACGAGTTTAAATTCGTTTCAATATAATATTGCGACAGCAAAAAAAATCGTTACGATAAGTCGTTAGGTGAGTAGCGGGTTCTAACACTTGACATACCATCTATATACAACTCTCGCGCACTTGTCTCGCCGCGGTGACGACCTCGAGCGGGCGCGCGGCCGCGATGTCGACACTCCGCGCTGTCACGCCGCGGTTCACGAACGGCGTGCTCTACGTGACAGAACGTTGATGTACCATTAGACTATATTAACCAAATATACAGAACTAAGGGCTGATTCAGACCGCAACGCGACGCGTAGATGCATTATTAAATTTATATGGATTTGACAGATTCGCAAGACGTCTCACGCAATTGAAATCTGTCAAATCCATACAAATTTATACCGCGCCGCGCCTCGCCTCGCCTCGTCGCGTTGCAGTCTGAATTGACACTAACAACTAGGCCGACTTCAAACAAACTGACGAATCAGCGCGAATATTTCTGTAAGCATACTATGCTCGGCTCAACGACGCAGAGTCACGGTGCACACCGGCCGATACGTAAAAATTTCGAAAGCACTTCTAAGTTGGCCTACTGGTTCGTCTATTTTGGTTTTGACTTGCTTTTTCAATCCAAAATAAAACATAATAGAGCAAGATGAGACTAAACGCATTGTCTATGCGGTAGAAGATCTGATTTGCAAGCAGTTTAATGCGGCAGTCCCAGTATCGAATTTATCATACCTTGATGATAATATTTAGAAACTCCTAGTTTTTTATGTGTTTTTAATTACTATAAAATCTACATTCATATAAGTACTATCAATTACTGGGGTGAATAGTATCAATTAATTGGTGCCAATTATAATATTCAGCTGGAAACTTCAATCAGTCCGTAATTTGCCGTCTGATAAATAATTTAACCAAAATATAATTTTTATATACAAAATATAAGAGGTCTATTGTTTTGGTATGTCTATGGTAACCAACGTCAGCGTGTTAGCCCTGACCTTATATGTATGCCAACAAGCACCCATAGAAAATATAAATGATATTATTTATAACGCTACTACACAAATTTAATAATTAAAATATTATTATAACGTTCACATTAAATCGTAAGAGTATTAAGTGACACAAAGAGGCACTTACGTTGAGCACGATGGTAATTTATAATATATGTATAATATAAAATATTCTGTTTTCAATGTTGTTTTACACACTTTTAGATGTTGCTCGCGACTCCGTTGCGATGAAATTCGCGCGCTAACCTTGCCTTCTTGGTAGTTTAAGTGTAAAGACACACATAGACACACGTTCACATCTATATATATAAAACTCAAAGGTGACTGACTGACATGGTGATCTATCAACGCACAGCCCAAACCACTGGACGGATCGGGCTGAAATTTGGCATACAGGTAGATGTTATGACGTAGGCATCCGCTAAGAAAGGATTTTGATAAATTCTCACCCCAAGGGGTTCAAATAGGGGATGAAAGTTTGTATATAATAAAACTTTTAACGCGAGCGAAGCCGCGGGCAAAAGCTCGTATTTTATAATTGGAGTACCTAGTAACGTACATAAAGCTCACTTAATACTCATATTATTCCACCCATACTCCCTAGTAAGCTTTTCTGATCAATACTTACTTCTCTATTAGGTGTTGTTGTCATCTCGCTGTACACTCTTATTGTGCCATCTGCACGAGGTGAATACACCTCATCGACTTTTTTGTCTGTAACAAATAATGTATTTAAACATATTATCTTCACTTTTACAAGTAGCTGACCCAGAAAACGTTGTATCATATTATTTCTAGCATCAATATAAAAAGTAGATCAAAACCTATTCCCAGGCTTGCTAGTACTATCAGCGAAGTTGATTCCTAGGCAGATGAGGGAGATCCCCCAATGCGACCAAACTACGTAGGTACGTAGTTTGGTCGCGTTACGTCAAGCCCAGCCGACAGATCACAATAATCCGACCAAATGACGTTGGTATGTCAAATGTCTAGGAATCAATTTCCTCGGTCTTACATACAAAATTTAATTAAAATTGGCTGAGCCGTTATAGAGGAGTTCGCGCACAAACACTGTGACACAAGAATTTTATATATATTAGATTTATGACGTATAAAACAATAGTTGTGTTTGCTAAAGTTGAAATGTTGAGCTGAACCAGTGAACACATTAACGATAAATATTTCACGGCACTAACGACCATTCCACCGAGCTTACGCCGTCTTAGGGTCACGTGATTTTGACGTAACTTTACCCGTATCAGTAATAACACTTGTACAATGTATACGTTCTTATTTAGTCGCTGTAGCATTAGTGTCCTAGCCCATAATTTTTTGTTGTTTAATTTTGAATGCGGTCTTGTTTTAAATGATCTAAAGAACATAACTGCATTCGTAACTCAATACGAAAATTTTTGTGGGTTAGTACACAAATGCTTAACAGCGTCCATTTATTATAGAGTAAGATAAAAACTATTACGTCTTAACCAAATTAAGCGTTTCGGTGAAAGAAAATATATCCAATTTGAACATAAAACTAAATACAAAAGAAATTAAATTTCCTTTGAGTAGGGTTTTTTTCGGCTTATGTAAAATATATTGTCCTTTTCTTAGAATTCTAAAAATAAAGATATCTTTGGTGCTGAACACAGATAAATACAAATTAGTTTCCTATTTAGATGCGGCTTGAAATATTTTGTAATAATTTTGTAATAATAAATAAATAATATAAAAAATAATACTTCTTAACGCGAGCGAAGCCGCGGGCAAAAGCTCGTAATATAATAAGACTGCCTGAACTTGCTATTGTAAATGCCATGTCAACTACTTTATGGTTAATTGAACTTACCTTAAGTGAACTTCAACCAAAATTATACGAGTTGCTGCATCCGTAGAGATTTAATAAACCTGTAGTCCGAATTTTGTGGTACTGCATCATCACACGCCATTTAGATATTATTTATTTAATTTAAAACTGAAAAAAGACAATCAATTGGTTTTATAGTACTTCCGCCTTGCTTTCCTAGATGGCGGTGTTAGTTCGTCCGTCATTCTTTTTAGAGAGGATAATTCATAACATTTTATCATTCCGCAAGTAAAGAATAGGGGCAACAAACTAAGAGAAGTGGGTGGGGTGGGATCTTAAATCTCTACGGATGCAGCAACTCGTATAATTTTGGTTGAAGTTCACTTAAGGTAAGTTCAATTAACCATAAATTATACTTCGTTGCTGCATCCTATGAGATTTAATAAACCTGTAGATGTTCAGCGCGTAATTGCGGAATGATAAAATACCAGATTAATTACATTAAGTTAATTAATTACGGAATTTAAAATGATATAACATCATAGACATCATAACAATTTTTATTTAATAAAGTATTGTACTTCTAAATAATAATACTACTTAATTAGTTTGGATATGCTATGAATCTGAATTTACATTAAAAATAGCTTCTGCGAAAGCTCTGTCTTGTGCTAAATCTGGTAAAGGTAAGTTATAAAACTTAGCAAAACAAAGTGATGAGCCGGCCCAGCCAGCGCATCGCTTGATGATGTCGACGGAGACTCCCGCGCGGCGCGCCGCCGACGTGGAGGCGTGTCGCGTGCTGTGCGCTGAATAAACGCCAATCTCTATGCCACTGTCCTTGAGGACACTCTTTATCCAGCAACTTATAGATTGGGAACTGGCATTATGAAAAGGCTTTCTAGTTGTTAAAATGAGCTTATCAGTAGCTGGGTCATTTCTCAGCTCTTTTGTCTTATCTAGGTAGATAAAGCTTTAGCTGGGGCTTGATGAATAATTATTAATAGTGATTACGATACGTGAATTTTCGGAATGAACGTCTTCTTTTCTTATGAGTGATAACGTCTGCACCCGTTGTCCCGTCGACAACGAGTTGAATTATTATTTAAAATTATTATAATATTAGAATGAGAGTTACATTTTTTTTTTTTTTTTTTTTTTTTTTAAATTTCTAATGATAATAAGTATAGAATCTTACGGATAAAATTTAGATACGTACTCCAAAAGTTTATAAGGTTCCCTTAAAAATGAATACTTTAGGAAGCTGGGCTTACTCCTAAAAACTCCTTTAAAAAATCTTAGGATCGTTATTGCAACGGGATTTACCAATGATTAGAGACAAACTAGAGTCTAGACCTATAACAATTTAACATTCCGCAACTTGCTTTTTCATTAAGTTTTTCTGTTAAAATTTAAGAATTCGTAATATTATATCAGCTACGAATCCTTAATACAAATCAATATTATTATTAATTTGACAAAAATTAAACCAATGTTTTAATCCTGTATCATACTGATTAATTGTAACTCCCGAAAACGGTTTTAGTATGATATTGTCAATAGACATCTCCGGTATTCGGCGCCTTAGGTAGACTTTCCGCACAATACTGCGCACGCCAGAAGGTTTTATCTGGCCTAAAATAAATCTCGTCAGATTTGAGAAGCGATCAAAACAGTGGAAAACACGGCCGAGACACGACGGCCAGTACGGAACGACTAATTTACCAGTCGCTTCCTCTTCTATAATTTTCCTAAGACAGTATGAGCGCGAATGGCGGAAAGGCATAGAAAAAATAATCGTGCCATGAAATTGTAAAAGCTAGGATGATGAAGGCACCTGGGTCTTGTTTCCAAGAGACATAATATCTTAGCAGATAATAATATAGCACTTATTACTAAAGCACAACGCGAGTAAGTACGGTATCAGCCATCAGGTTGTCAGGTTGACCGAAGCTCAATAAGATCTTTAGTAAGTTCCTATCGTTACGTTACGTACCTAGACGCCTGGTCAGCATCTGTGTTTTTATATAATCGATGTCGAACGGCTTGAACCCCTCATGGCCTCGATCTGTCTTGTTGTGTGACAAATTATAAGAAGCAAATAAATTATATATGCGTTGTTTCTCGCACTACTGCCATATTATATCTCTCGCGATTTCATTGAGATGATGAAATTGAATACTTCACATTATAATATTAATATAAGATAATATAATTATGGCAGTAGTATTATTTATTCTTAGTAAGATATTTAAAATATTATCACAACGATGAAATGAAAAATGATTTCAATCCCTAGGCAGCCAATAATTCGAGATAATTGATATGATGGCGAGCTTCATCCGCAGACCAATGGCATCTAGTTACTACTCCGTCGCACGCGGCGCCCCAGCCGGTGAGTGACGAGTCTGTGAAGATCTCCAGCTCGTATAAACTTGTGTTTATTCTATTAAAAAGCTTACTTTATTCTATTAAAAATAATATTGCACCACCAACTGGTGGTACAAATAAGGTTTTACAGGCATGATGGAATCAAAATTATTATTACATTTTTGTGAAGCTAAAAACTTGTCTCGTTCAAAGTATTTAGTACGCGGCCAGTTGTATCAAAGAATATACAACTACACGGCTGTATGCTATTGCTGGTCATGCTGAAATTAAAGTGCCAATGAACTTCGCAAAATCGCGCTTTGTTATGGATTTCGTTGGCTAGTTAGAAAATTTCTGGAGTAACTGCATGACTTGAGTATTTAATATTATGTCAAAGCTAATATTATAATATCATTGGTCAAAGCCAATAAATCTACAAAGTTGTGAAGGCGTCATACTAGTTTTCTCAAAGTTGATAATAAAACCTAATTGTTTCAATTTTGACCTTAATATATTATATAGTAGCATAATCTTTAGATTTCGATTCGAATTTCGACCACTAGATGGCCCTGCTTTCTTGACCACATAAAAAGAGGCTTTTGAAGCTTTACAAATATAAATGGCACAGAACTTAAGCCGTACAGGAAGGCAGTTAAATTCACAAAGATTATCATGAAATCGAAATCTCAAAAAGAAATAAAATAATAAATTTATGTAATGTATGAATCGGCACACCGCACAAGCAATTCCTTGAGATCGATTGAGATTTGAGATTGAGATATTAGGAATATAGGCATTTGGAAAGACCAATTTTATAGCAGTGCGAATATCTTCCATTTTAAAAGTTGATTACGTGCAAATTAAAAATGTATTTAAGTAATTTTGAGTTGAATATAAATCTTAACCCACCGATACTTTTCGGTGTAAGAAAAATGTATGAAATAAATTGATCTGGCAAATTTTCATTACATACTGAAATAGCACCTAATTGTTTGAGTTCACTTATTGCTTTGCTCATCTGACTCTTTGTAAAAGGTGGATTACTTGGTTCCACACGTTGGTAAGGTGGCTTACAGAAGGGACTTATAACTCAATGCAGAAGGGTATTTTATAATATCCTTTAGCATAAGACAGCACTGCACCGTGCTGTCGGAGGTTATTAGAAGCCAATTGCGTAAAAAGAATTGGATGCGGCCAGCGTGAGGTACCTCTAGTAGCGGCGTCTCCTGTCGTTGCTCGGTCTGGCGCTCGCGTAGGGGCGGCCGCGGCGCGGGGGCTGCTGGGCCCTCCTCGCCGACGTGTCGACGGCTGCGGCTCGTGCGGGCGGGCCGGCGCTGCTGGCGCTGGCCTCGCGTACTGCTGACGAGGAGGAGCTCGGGAGTTGCCCGGCAGTGCTTGTTGCTAGCGCTTTTCACCGAAAAGGTAGACGTCGCTTTTTACGCCTTGGATTGTATTATAAAAAAAAAATTATCGGTTTTTGCAGCCTGCTGTAGAACTGCGGCTACCTCTTGATTGAGTTTAGGCGCTTGTGCCAGCGAAAGGTTAGTCGGTATAAGAATCTTCGCCACAAGCGACTCCTTGTATTCCTTAGCCAAACCATCGACCAAGATTTTACCCCAACGTTCAGAGAGTTCGGTGGGAATGCGTTCGCCTAGGGCTTTCTCTGTTTTATTGGCCTTGCCAAGAATATTTAGTATTTCAAGTGGTAACCTGGGAGTAGATTCTTGGTTAGGATCTACTGGCACGGTGGCTTCTGGTTGGCTCAGCGGCGCTGATGTCGGCGGTGCGGCCTGCGGCGACGCCGGTGCAGGCGCGGCCGACTCCATATAATCCACGTCTTCGACGTCGGCTAAAGATTGTGGAGTTCCACAGCAAGATTGAGCCTCCCGCGCGTCGATGTCTTCATCGCGCCTTTTGTCGTCGGATGAGTGCTCGTTATCGCAGCGGCCTTCCAGGGAGGAAGACGCTGATGACTCGGATCTTGTCCGGTGTGAATAAGCAAAAGCATAAAGTTGCTTTCAGGATGATATCACGTATCATCACGACTCAGTTTGTAACCTGGATAATATCGCGTATTACCCCATTAAGGTACAAAAAGTTGACTATCTGGTTAATATCACGTATTAACCCTTAAGATAGTCCTTTTTTAACGTATCGTTACCATGCCATAGCTTTTCCTTTGTTGCAGCGTAATTTACTTTCCAATCGCCGTATTTTACGGCGAATATGTTCGTAATCATCCTTATTCTTCCTTTTTCCAATATTATTCGGCGATTTACACTAATTATAACACTTTAACACTGTAGAAATTAGTTTAAAAAGGATAACGTGTTGACGATGCCGCACACGAAAAACGAATGACGGACGAACTAACACCGCCATCTAGGAAAGCAAGGCGGAAGTACTATAAAACCAATTGATTGTCTTTTTTCAGTTTTAAATTAAATAAATAATATCTAAATGGCGTGTGATGATGCAGTACCACAAAATTCGGACTACAGGTTTATTAAATCTCATAGGATGCAGCAACGAAGTATAATGATTATTTTTGATCATTTCTATAACTTTTTAATGTATGTACAGTTTGTTGTCCAGGGTTTCTTTTTTCATTTATGTATTGGAACGCCTTCATTACAAGTTGTACTTTGACTTTATTTTACAAAGAAAGTAGGTCAAACCTGTAAACATAATTAAAAGAATTCAATAACCTCTTGTTATTTTGCGATCCAGTTATAATTGTACAATTAATTGAAGTGTCGTCTCAGGTAACACAGATATTCGATTCGCACTAATAATAACACCGTATTTATGTAATATTTCTCCATTTGGAGAACATCTAAATGGAGAATTAATATAAGTGTTTACTTATCTCTAACTGTGGATAGTGATCCACAGTCAGAATTAGAAATAAGTAAACACTTTTAATTCATTTATAAATACACTTTCATAATAAAGTGTATTTATAAATAAAAAACACTTACTTTTAAGAATTGAAAAAAAATCATAACGTATTCTTTTACACTGTCAAAGAGTTTTCGATGACGTCAAATAGAGTAATTTGGGTCTTATTTTTTATATACATAATATTAAATGCTAAATATTTTTACTTCGTATTCTAATTATAATATATATTTTTTCTTTCAGGCTATAAGTTATAACTTGTAAGTAAGGACTGGGACACAAAAACACGATATAACATCGTGTCGTACTACGATGCGGCATCGTTTCACGATGCGACGTCGTGTCGTGAGAATCCACGACGAGCATCAGCGTAGAAATTCAAAGATGTCGCATCGTGAGTATCTACGACGCGACGTCGTGCCGTATTTCGTGGCACGTCACGATGTCGCGTCGTAGTTTTTTACGATGCTCACGTGGTACAGCACGACGTCGTATCGTGTTTTTGTGTCCCGGCCCCTATAATATTATTATTATCTAAAAATTTTCGCTGTAGCACTTGCTACAAATCGACGTAGCGGTCTACGTCGTAGCACATCTACGAGCGTAGCACGTGACCTACGAGCTTCATACGTCTTGTTACTTGTTAGCAATTATTTCATTGTTTGGTGTATTTATTGCTTGATTGTTATCCAGTGCTATTGTTATTGTGTTGTTATTTATTTTATAGCAAAGAATCGTGAATTCCTTTGTTGAACTTCATAAATGTAATAAAGCGTGAAGTCTTAAAATTCTTATATTCAATCTACTAAATAATGTTAAAATCGTTTGTATTCAATACCGTTCATAAAAGTCTGCTTGTTAACGTGACTTCATATGCTTAAACAATATAAATAATAGCCTCCATAGTCCAATAGTTTAGAGCATGGCTCGGAGGTCGTGGGTTTGATTCCCGCGTTGGAAACATGTCATTTCCAAGTTTGGTTAGGACAATGCTGGCTAATCACCTGATTGTCTGACAAGTAAAATGATCCATGCGTCGGAGGGGCATGTAAAAAAGTCGGTTTTGCGCCTGATCTCTCGCCAGTCATGTCAGTCTGTCGTCCATCCCACTGGGTTATAACTTATAAGAGCATAGGAATAGAGAGTGCTCTTGTGTACTGCGCACACACTTGGGTACCATAAAATTATTCCTGCGTAACTGGCATGGTTTCATTGAAACCGGCCACCGTCAAAACCGGTGTGGGAGTTTTTATTAATATAGCAATTTTTTCACAATGATAAAATTCTTCGTATAAAATACTTATCTACCATCGTAGTAGTTAACTGAAGTGCGAATTCCCTCGGCTCCAAGATGTACTCATTAAGCTCTCGTAAGTGCAAAAAATAAGCAGTAAGAAGTTATACGAGAGCGGGGATCTAAAACATTCAAACGATATAATACATACGACGGACTTATCATAAGATTTAGGGCCGGCGTAAATATATTTATTGGTTAAGAATGCTCCAACTTTTTAATTAGCAGGTCGGATGTCTGTCAGTACGAATATCGACTAATATCTATATCGACTAACACTACTAATAAATATCGACTAATACTATCGTAAAATAAGATTCATATTAGCGCGCCTTGTACAGTGGCGGTTACGACGCTCGCCGCGTTTTTGATATGGCGAAAATGTATGAAAAAATTTGAGAAATTTTCTTATTTTTCTTATAACTGGAAAAGTTGTTTATTTTTATATAAAATTTTTTGCGGACTTTATAGAGGACTAAATAAGCAACAATTTTTTTGTATATTTATTTTCCTCAGTTCAGTGTATTTAGATATTAAGGTACCTAATCAGACCCCATTTTTTTCATATTTTGCGACTATTGTGATGGTTAAAACGTATTTTATGTGAAAATTTTGTATGCGGCTATAGAATTTTTATGGTACAGTCGTGGAGATGAATATATTATCTTTCATTTGAAACCAAAATATCCTCGCAGTTTGACTCCTAATTCTTTAATAGGGTACCGGAAAATCGCTGATATTTGTAATAGCGTCCTTAAAGAGTGATGGAATTGAATATTAAATTATTTTTATTGAAGGTAGAACTAGAGAGTAATTATTAGGCTATCGTATATACACATTAACTTAATTGATAGATTGTATGCAATATCAGTGAACTATTCATACCCACTATTTATCATTTGATCATGGAGCGCGCTATGCTCGGAGTTTCTTTGGCGGATAAGCTTCGAAATGAAGCAATTCGTCAAAGAACTAAAGTCACCGACATAGTGCAGAGAATCAGTACGCTGAAGTGAAACTGGGCTGGTCACATAGCTCGAACAACAGACGATCGCTGGAGTAAACTTACTCTGGAATGGAGACCAAGGCTGGGAAAACGGGGTGTAGGTCGACCTCCAACTAGGTGGGACGACGATCTCCGTTTAGTCGCGGGTCCATGTTGGATGCGAGTAGCAGGAGATCGGTCATCTTGGCGTTCATTGAGAGAGGCCTATGTGCAGCAGGGAATCTGGAATTCTTCCTACTCCTCCTATTCTTCTTCTGATTAATTTCGTTGCGGGTCCCAAGACAGTTTTAGCATGTCCCTCGGGCTCCCTGAGATCATATCAAAGGGTTTTCGTGGTTGGATACCGCTGTCGATCCTGGCGACACAGGAGATACAGTGGTGGGAATGTGTGGTGGGCCAAAGCCCGTTTAAAAAAAAAAAATGTCCAGCAGTGGACGAACATAGGCTGATATGATGATGATGATATGATTTATCATTTGGTTGAAATTCAGCTCATAATATTATTATTGCATCTAGCCATTTTGTGAAGTCACAAAGGCATCATTCGGATTCACAAGTTCCTTAATTAGACGCCCATACTGATAGCGTTAGGTTCGTCAAAAGCAACGCCAAAAGAGGCTGACTTAACGCGCAATCAAGTTTTTAATTTCGGAATATTTTCCCGAATAAATCACTGTTTTAGCCTAAAATTGGGGAGAGAAATTAATTAAACGTAGCATTAGAATTTTAGATTTCGGTTTTGTTGAGGTTTGCGTTGGCATGCCAATCGCTAGATCTTGTAAGAGAGAATCTGTTTATATTGGGATATACTATCAAAAGTCAAAATGTTGTATGAAATTACGTGACCAGACTCAACCGGACTTTGATGTTTATAGCCATTGGCATAAAAATATTGAAATTACAGTAATATATCAATATTTTACTAAATACGACGTATGCATCTCCAAGGCATATACGCGATATGGTTTACTTGTCATATTTAATTCTAATGAAAGACATAAGATAAACTTAAAAGTAAAAAAAAATAAAGGAAATGTTTGACGTGGGACAGCCATGCTTCGGCACGAATGGGCCGGCTCGACCGGAGAAATACCACGTCCTCACAGAAAACTGGCGTGAAACAGCGCTTGCGTTGTGTTTCGCCGAATGAGTGAGTTTACCGGAGGCCCAATCCTCTACCCTATTCCCTTCCCTTCCCATCCCTACCCTCCCTAACCCTATTCCCTCTTAAAAGGCCGGCAACGCACCTGCAGCTCTTCTAATGCTGCGAATGTCCATGGGCGACGGAAGTTGCTTTCCATCAGGTGACCCGTTTGCTCGTTTGCCCCCTTGTTTAATAAAAAAAAATATTTTATATCTATTTTTTAACTCCCAGAATAAGATCACATTTATTTTTTGCCAGGAGTTAAACTTTAGGTCTGATTTATGTCTGTCTGACTTTATGTTTGTGTGTGCGTGTGCGTATTCGTCCATGGTATCGTAGCATCCAAAAGGATGGACTGATTTGATCTACATTTTTTTTCTTAAAAGCTGATATTATGATCGAGAGTGTTGTAAGCCATAATAATAATGCAACATCGGGTTTGCCTATTTCATTAAAGGTTGTAAGCAATTTCCGCTCATTTGATCGATTCCATAATATTTTTATTTTTATTTTATTTTTATTTATTTATTTAAACACACATAATTATTTTGTATTCTGATTCCTGATGCTCATAAGAGTTTCAAATGTTGTTATGATTTTGGGGGCTGTTTATCACAGGTACCTTGATCGTGGGAAAACCAGACACAATGCTACTCAATAATTGCTATCGCGGCCCACCTGAGCCGCTTGGGAGTGGAGGCGTTAAAAAATTCTTAATTTAAATTATTATTGATCTATTTAGATGAAAACAATCTAGATAGTAAATAGTAAATTAAGGTTCTACAAATAGCAAACACCTCACCGTATCGCACAGGTATTATGTCCGGATCTTCCTCCATTTCGGCATCCATTTTCAGCTCGAATTGTCCACTATAGTCGACTTTCGGCGAAGCGGTATAAGTGTTCATGTCCCTTTTCGTAAATGACTCCATACTGTCTTCGAGATAAAGAACGTTACTGAAAAGATACGTATTCATTTAGCAATGAATAGCGAGGGGAAAAAATGGGATTTTGTATACTCAGACAGATAAGCAAATCCACAAATATTACGCCAAGAAAACTATATTATGAGAGCTAAATATGATACTTGTGTAATAAAATAAACGAAAGATAACAGTTTCATAATAGCCATGTACACAAAGTTGCTATTCTTTTGTCAACCGATCCTTGTTTATTAAAAATGACCTGTATTTAATACAAAGAAAAGAAAAAAAAAGTTACACATGGTTTGATAAAAAAATGTAAATAATATTACCATACACTGATAAATTGTTGTTGTACTTATATTTACACGTCTTCTATATTACTAATGATAAGAGTCTTTAGTTTATAACTAGGTGCCCGAAACTCCTTTGAATCAAAATTCGTTGTCACGCGGGACCTGTTAAATTTTTCATGATTTAAAGTTTTTTATTATGTCCTTTCTCGGGGCGCAACGTGTGTCCATAGCAAATTTCAGCAAAATCGGTTTGATCGTGAAGAGGTAACAGAAAGACAGATACACTTTTGCATTTATAATTTTATAATAGCATACCTATTATAAAATTATATTATATACATATACCTATTATATAATAAATAATTATATAATTTCTAGTATTTTCAATTTTATGTTGCATTTTGTTCCTTAATAACTATAATGAAAGAATGTAACAACGGCCGTAGTATTTTTTCAAGAATCTCATCAGAATTACCCCAGAGTCGCCGGAAGCTTTTTCGTCGGAATGTTGCTAATTAAGAATGCTAAAAAGTGCCCCGAATTTTCTCAGAACGTCCCTTTTTATATCTTATTATATCATTCGACAATAGCTGGGATTACTTTAAGTGGAGTATTTCAGAGAGTTTAAGAATATAATAGCATTTAATGAAATTGATATTTAAATAGCAAAAACCAGTAACTATAGTTAAAAAAGTATATCCCGGCTACGTAATATATATATTTGAAATATGCTAACAATTATTAATCTCTTTCATTTGATACCCCACACGACACCGTTAGGCTGCGTTTCCACCAGAGAAGTGTTGCGAGGAATGTGTTTTTAAGATCCAATAGAATAGCTGCGCTGAGCGAGGTTACGCCAATGAAGCGATTCTATTGGTTCTCAAAAACACATTCCTCGCAACCACTCGCAACACATCTCTGGTGGAAACGTAGTCTTATGATTTTTAGTCAATTTTATCAATTTAACACACGTCATGTAGCCAGTAGATGAACAAGATGCTTCCAATGACGCCTCATTTGTCGAATTATTATAACTAGTTTAGATGTTCTGATGGAACAGTTGAACATACATACCAACAAACATACACACAGATCAAAATCATACTCTCCTTTTGTTTCGCCGTAGTTGGATAATAATGTTCATATCTCATTAATGTATCAAATTATTAAATTGAAATGCATAATCAATTATGATATAAATATGCTGAATCAATTTCTTTTTCCTAAACAAATTAGAACGAAATTATTACTTACGTAGTGGATTAAACTACACATAAAAGCAAACAATATTTTAATCCAATTAAAATGTTTGTGTTGAATACTACTAGATGAATATCATGTGTAAAATATTATGAGGAAACTTGATCTTTATAAAAGGTAAAGCGCAAAAGTGATAAATGACGCTTTCTAAAGAGGAGTTAGACCATGCACTACCCAATTTATATTAAGATTGCAAACACTATTTTAAAACTTAAGGTTAGAAGAATTTGGTTTTGCTTTTAAATATTTTGGTTTGTGGTTAAAACCTGACACTCTAAAGAATAATTTAAAAAGGGTCTTCGGATTGTAATCTTAATTTTCTATACCTATAGAATATTACCTAATACGGGCGTACACAATGAGTGTCTTACTAGTTAAATAAGATTTTACCCTTACCTTTTTACAACATACGTATGTACGAAGAGTAATGAGGTGCACCGAATAATTTTTTATCATTGGATTTGGATAAGTGCAGCGGGCATAAGCTTCGGTAACAAATACCTGCTCTTTTAAAGTTTTTCATCGTGCGCTCTTCAGCAAAGTGATAGCAATTTTATTTAAAAGTAAGCAACAACAAAACAAACAAACTAGTGGCAGAGCAGACGACAGGCGACAGCAAACAGTAAATATTTGAATCCATTTCAGTTACGTAATACTTTTTAAATTATGTTTAACCGAGAAAATTAATTTCCTGCTGTTAAACTTGAATCGCTTCTTTCTAATAAATTTTATTATTCATGTTTAAACAGTTTTTTGCCGGGATAAATGGAACGGAATAAATACTTATCCACTTTAATTAAGTATCCAATAATCTTGGATGGATATGGATGAACGTACCGTCAGTGCACACCTTAAAAAGAATTAATATTATATTGTGTAGTTGAGTATTTTAATGTACTTAAACTAAAATATAGATTTACAGCTCTTATAATATAATTAATATTACAAATAATATTTTGTACTGAGTGCTTAAAAAGAAAGGATAAAATTATTTATTACCAACTTTTGCCCGCGGCTTCGCTCGCGTTAAGAAGTATTATAATATAATATACAATTATCTTTCATACCCAATTTTATCCCATTAGGGGTGGAATTTACTAAAATTATTCTTTTTCAGGGGATGCCTACGTCATAGTAGGTTCATGCATGCAAAGTCTCAGTTTAATCGGTTTAAAACTGACAAAGTTTAATACAAATTTTCATTCCCTATTTTATCCCCTTGGGGGTAGAATCGATTAAAATCCTTTCTTAGCGGATGCCTAAGTCATAACATCTACCTGCATACCAAATTTCAAATCGATCCATCTAGTGCTGCTTTGGCTGTGCGTTGATAGATCACTATGTCAGTCAGTCAGTCCTACCCTTTGAGTAATAATATATCTAATTATTAAGATTTTTATAAAATTGTTTCCTTGGTTAAACTATTATTATTTAATTTTGTTCCTGCATATAAATTATTTTTGGTTAGAGTACAATAAATACCTACATATTTTCAGATAGAAAAGTCTAGATGTAGTCCATAATGTCATTATTACCTAATCAATCGATTTTCTATGAAGAATGCCGATAAAATAATACATCCAATACACAACAATACCAAACATTACCAAGAAACCTTTTACGTTAAAAATTCTTCGAAATCGTTTCATTTATGTTTATTCGTAATTTCGCGTTGCGTATCAGCTCGACAATTATTGGTATAAAATGATTGTAGCCAGGCGTTCTGTACGTACTCGGCTTACAAATCGACAGGTTTTATTATATTTTGTATACTGTATTCAAGCACCCCGAGTAACAAAATATTGTAAACAATACGTTTTTGTAATTTTAAAAAAAGGAAGTTTTTTTGTTTTTGTCCTTCGTACGAAACAATGAAAAAATATAGTTATATGTACGATACTCAATTATTGAAACGACAAAGCTTATTTTTGGAATGAAAAACCGATTTTTCTGTAGGTATTCGTATTGTGATCGTTAAAAAATCGATGGAGATTAACACTCGCGTTTCGTAAAACGTAAGAATAAGGCCTCTGGGCATTTAGCCAAAACTTTTTCGTTATCGTTTCGTTATAGAATCGCCAACCAAAACGTATGGAATTGCCATATTAAGCGTTCGTTAATATGACGTTGACATTCGACTTGTCTCATGTCAATTCCATACATTTTTGTCGTCGATTCTATAAGAAAGCGATAAAGAAAATATCTTGGCTCATCCCCCTGTTCCACTGGGCAGTAATAACTTGTTAACCATTAATTGTTCGAAAATATTGGGCTTTCCACACAAAAAACTAAACAGAGTGCAGATAGAATAATGCAAGTGTCAATATCACGTTGCACTAGCTCGCTATGTTTGATTTTAACAACACCGCTAAATCTCGCCCAAATGCCATTGCACGAAAATTCGTATATCGCGCAGGAGCCGTACATTATTCTTCTGGGATAAAAAATATTCTATTGTCCTTTCCTGGGACTAAAATATCCTTATACCAAATTTCAGCGAAATCGGCTTAGCGGTTTCAGCGTGAAGAGGTAACAAACATACACACAGACACATTTTCGTATTTATAATAATAATATTCCCCACACCGGTTTCGGTTACAGTGGCCGGTTTCATTGAAACCAGGCCAGGTACGCAGGAATAATTTTATAGTGCCCAGGTGTGTGCGTAGTACACAAGAGCACTCTCTATTCCTTTACTCTCATAACCCAATGGGACGGAAGACCGACATGACTGGCGAGAGATTAGGCGCAGGACCAACTTTTTACATGCCCATCCGACGTATGGATCATCTTACTTGTCAGACAATCAGGTGATCAGCCTGCGTTGTCCTAACCAAACTTGGAAATAACATGTTCCCAACGCCGGAATCAAACCCACGACCTCCGAGTCAAGAGCGACGGTCTAGACCACTGGACCACGGAGGCGTTATTATAATATTAGTATCACGGACTTTACTTACGTGGAAGGCGGTTGTTTTCGGTTGTTTCTGGCGAAGTGTCGTCGATATACCGCCGCGATGATCGCGCAAACTGACGCGCTGAGCAGCGCGATGGTCGCTAGGAGAGACGCTATCATCGGAGACAGAGAGAACGGCCCGACTATACCTGTATATACAAGATAGATCAGTTATATTTTTACTACTAAGGCCCGTATAAATAGTCAGTACTTAAGATGCGACACTTTCTCAAGACGCGGTTTGGCTCTGTGATTGGTCCAAATTTTGACAGCCAACCAATCACAGAGCCTGAACCATGTCTTGAGACCGAGATGCATCTTGAGTATCGACTATTTATACCGGCCCTCGCACGCTCGCAACTCTAGAAAAACGACACTATACAGACCGGATTATTATGGATTATTATGGATGTATACATTTTAATAAAATTTCATGGAAGAAACAAAGTACATAACCTACGTATTAAATAATTCGCATGCTGAGTACAACCTGAAATCGTATTTTTAAATAATATAACTATAAACACGGTACCGACAGGCTTCAAATTTGTAGGTAGGCCTCAGTTTTACCCATTATTCTGGCGCTCAAAATACGACGTATACTCAAACCTAAATGGTTCAAAGCACAGCAATTGAAGAGTCCTTACCTGTTCACGAATTCATAAAATAAAACGCATTTTCCTATTTAATTTGATAGACAAAACAACTAGGGTAGATGAACCGTTTTATTAAAATAAAACCTTCAGTATTTTTATCTCCAGTTGAAAATCCAGTAAAAAATAAACGTGCCAAAATATAAGTTGAGAATGGCTAATGCTGAGTCAGCAAAACACTAAGAATCCTTGATGATGACGGCGATGACGCGCGGAAAATTTGTGTTTTGCATTCAGAATAAATTATGACGGAGAAGTGTTTAATTAGACATTGTTTTTGTATTTAATGGCGGACCCTTGTCATAATTTCCACAAGAGGTCTCCTTTGAATCAGATAAAGATATAATTAGTATTTAGTATACTTATGTTGAGTGGATCATTGGATAAGGTGCCGTGATTAAACAAAATCCTTACATTCCTTATACAGTTATTGTTATGGTAAACTGAGACTTTATTAAAATATATCCTTTTACTCGAGGTAGAAGGTGAAGGTGGAGAAGCAGAAAAGTGATTTTTTATACAATAACGTACATCATGCAAATAAATAAGGTTACAGAAAAAACTAGCGAAAGTCCGAACAATCCCATTCTTAGATAAAAATAACTGATACAGGATAACATCGAATACATATTATAATATACTTCCCTCACAAATTCATACATAACATGCTCTTAAGTAAAAGAAGAATATAAAAAAACTGCGTAATAATTTATATCTGCTAGCACTGGTATTTTTGTCCGTCAGTTTGTGAAACATTGCAATGCACATGAATAAAGTATATCGGTATGTAAACAGAGCGACATTGAAAAGGAGGTAACTGAGGCCGTATCTCTTTCCACTGCTGCTAGCTGAAGTCATAAATAATTTTATGGTATAAAACCAGAGATAAGTCGCAACATTTTATACTTTGACATCTAATTTTTCATTTTTATTCCCATTTTTGGACCTTAGAAAACGCTTTTTATTGTGACAAAATTTGCAAAACCAACTTTTTTTAATTAACGTAAAAATATTAAAGATGTAAGGTAAGAGATAAATAATCTTAGGTATTTTAGAATGCTGCAATTATTTTGCGAAACAAAATAGAAAGCGCGCTGAATTCGTTTGGTTTTAAAGTATTTAAGAAATAGTCTGCGTCGCTTGAAATACAATTAAGGAAATGCGCGAATGCTTTTAATATAAAACTTAAAAGTAATTCCGTAGCACTCAACCTCAATCACTATTAACCTCCTTCGAAACAGAAAACCTTTAGCCGCGACTATTTTTAACGAAAGTAATACTTGGTTCTATTGAATATAGCCAGAACATATTTTTATTATTAGGAGGTACTTTAAACCGAAACCTAAGAAAATTGTTACATTTTACTCACTTTTTCTTATTTAATATGACCCTAAGTATATTTAAAAAACATTTATTTGCATAATGTTATAAACAAAACTACAAAACAAAAACAATTACAACACAAGATAGGCAGCCTTACCACTTTCAGCGGTTTCTTATTTAAATTTTTCTAACTAGCTTTAAGGACACATTCCCAAATATACTTCAGGTTTATGTTACTCTATCATATGGGAACAGATTCAACGATGTTTTCTTAAATTAAAAATACAATCTGGCAGCCCTAGCACGGTTATCACGCACGCTCCCTGCAATATACTCGAACTGAGCCAAGACAAACAATAATTGACACAACTAAAACAAAGGCGTATTATAACAGACTCAATTACTCCGTAATATGACCAACCTAATTCATAACGAGTTTCAGTTTGTGTTATACCTACTGTATTTGTACGAGACCAGGAACACTCGTATAATGAAATGCCGTAGCAAATAACTAAGTTTGTATATTTGTATTTCGCAATTTCGTGCTCGCAGTAACAATCTTATTGACATTGCTTGTTCTGACGTTTATGTGATTAATTATCGTTAAATGTTTTTGCTTTAATTGGGACCATACAGTCTTCTCGAACTTGATGTAATAACTAATTACGAGTTTTTAACGATCAGTAAAAATTTGCTGGCGGTAATTTACTGAAATGTGACAACTTTTTTATTTAATTAAAAAAGTAATCTGATAAGCTCCAAGCTATTAAATAATTTCATGTAATTTACTAAGTGACAGTAGTAACTCAAGTAATAATAAATTAATGAGCCTATGAATTATTGTTATCTTTCTTTTTAGAAGTAGACTTATTGGTTAAATATTAAGGTCTTTGGGATCAAATAAAAACTTGGCGCTCGATACCAAATAAAAATAAAATGTTATAAATGATATTATATAAAGGCTAAGAGACCCCTAAACATTCTTTCAGTAACGAGTATCTATTATATAACTTCCATATGACTGCACTTATAAGTAGTACGAATCGGCGATTCGGACCTCTCAAACGTTACCATGCCCAATTTGACGATAATATTATATTGTATGCGCTTAATACAGAAGTAGCCGTTCCGAACGTTTCCAGGAAATATTAGATATCTCCAAATACTCCGAAAAATGTGTACAGTTTACATAATATTAAGCTCCAACTAGAGAAATAAACTGCTGCCTTGCTCCCAACAGAATTAATAGAATCGAATCGAGAAGCGAATCAGCTCGAAGTCATCAGCTTATGCTACTTCCAACATATTAAATACTAGCACAATACTAGCGCAAAATCGTGTTGCGGCTCAATTTGGAACTAATTCGATCTTAACGACTTCCCACTTCTGACAGCTATACTAGCGCACGATCGTGCTGCGGCTCAATTTGGAACTAATTCGATCTCACTTTTCCTATTCCTGACAGTTATACTAGCGCTCAATCGTGCTGCGGCTTAATTTGGAACTAATCAGACTCGTAAATCAAAATCGTATCATTTTCGGGAGTAAGGCTGCTGTTTTACTTTCGATACGTTCCGAAAAAGGTTTATCATGATTAAAAATAAAAGACGACGCAGATAAATGGTAGGGGATTTCTGGTTTCAGTACGATAATGAGCTAAGCTACTCGGGCTTTCACACAACTCCCACTAAACATATTATGTTCAGTTCTCATTAAAGCGTCTATAGATAGTGGACGCGATCCAATTTCCAAATCGATATCGTGAATCTAAATTCTAAACCTTCAAACCATTGAGCACATCTGCCTATCGAGTACAGCTTATTCAGAGTTTAGTGATCCACAATTTATTCGTAATGAAATATTAAATAGGGAAACACCAATTAAGCGATCCCGAATTGCCATTGAATAATTTACTATTATAACAAAACATTTTACTATTATAATTTATAACTAATCAGAAATTAAACAGAAATTGCTAATTCAGTGATCAAAATAACAGTGATCATAATTCCCCAGTGCTATTATAAGCGCCAATTAAAAATTATGAATTATCACCAACTTGAAATTGAAATTACAAGAAACGTCGTCTGTTTATTATCTGCTTTTCAAAGTGTTTACAACTCCATTTTACTTCGAAATTCCTTGCGAAAACATTACGGAAACACCTTGTGGAAATTAATTTTAACTCGTCTGTATTGTAGGTTCTTGCCTGTTAGGAGAAAATATAGAATCAATGAGGTGAAGAAAAATGAATTTATAAAATATAACACCAATTATGTGCATAACGTTATCATAATATAATATGGGCGTTGATGATAACAAAATTTGTCACCGAAAATTAATCGTTCACAATTCGACCAATGGAAAAGTATATTTGGTTGATATTGACAAAACTAATTAATAAATATGAGCATAAGTGCATAACACAGTACAGTGATCTGTCAACTTACACTTTATTTCATTTATTTGTTCTAATTTGCCTACCATAAACCATTTCAACAATCTTGTAGGCCTTGTAAGTAGATAATAATATATTATAATCTACTTACTAATATTAAAAGGATACTCCAAGGAAAAATGAAAAAAGTACTTGTAATATGTATTCACTGTCTCCCTTACCTCAAGCCTATACCGCAGAGCGCGATAGAGCGCCATTATTTTGGGTTTTTGAACGTTCATATGTTTTTAAATGTGAAATTATGAAAAAAAAAGAAAAGATAGGGACATGAAAAACGGTTGTAGTGTATCCTCTTAATAAAGATTAAGCAGAAAATCATCGACAGTATCTTAAGAAGAGATGTATAATTATTACGAATTTTAATATACTTCAATAATTAAACATCTTTCTTGTACGTAAACTATATTTTTTGATGAAAGTATATAATATACTCGCCTGTATATTTATCTGGTGGTCTAATAGCCGCCGTAGAGAGAGTTGTTTCTTCACTCCGCCCTTTAGCGTTGGCCGCGTATATGTTGAGCAAATAGCTGAAGCCAGCATCGAGAGCTTGAACTGCGAAACTTGGGGTAGAGTTAGTGGAGATGTTAGCTCGAACCTACAAACAAAGTGTTACATCGTAGGGTCAATTCAGACCCTACGCGCAGATGCATTTTTAAATTGGTATTGATTTGACAGACTTCAATTATTGCGTGAGATGTCTTGCAAATCTGTCAATTCAATACAGATTATATAGATATTCAGTCTAGATTGACCTTTATTATAATAACATCAAAATACTTTAAAATAACGTAAAAGTTCAAACTGTATTTCAAAAAATCTCTTGAAGTAAATAAACATGCTAGCAAAATGGAAGTACGCGTAGCTTTAAACCTATTTTAACTCTACAATATTAATATGTCCTTCTGCTATTATATTTTGAAGTCTGAACCTCATACAATTTATTAATAAAGAAAATTTGATACCGGGCATCATCTTACTCAATTATACTTACAATCATTGAGGGTAATTCAATAACTTCCATGTGGAACCTTTGAGGGAGGCCTCCGTCGTAGCCCTCGAGGCAGTCTACTACTATACCCTCATCACTTTGGTTCACCGTACAATTTCTTAATGAAGACGGCGAACCTATCAACAAAAGGTATAGAAATCATACTCTAATAAACGATATTTTACGATAAATTCTACAATATAAATAGAATCGCATAGAGCAAATATCAACTAAAAGTTGGCCGGTTAAAAATATCCGTATCATTTTTCACGAGCGATTAAATATTCGCATTTTAAATTCGGAAAATTTACACATGTTATGAAATCGAAACTATAGTTAAACACGTTTTGTAAATTAAATTTGTACAAATATGTGTAAAACGTTTGAATTTTATGTAACTTCGCGCCGACTATGTGTAAAGTTATTAAAATATATATTTTAAACGAAACGAAATTTCCTACCTCGCACAAATTAAAGTTCATATTTACGAGCATTATTACATACACGTAGTATTTTTGTAGAGTGGTGGTTTCTTTCATAATTTTCCGTTTGTTTAATGCAGTTTAATTATGAAAGAATTTGTAAAGAGAAGGCTTTATTAAAACTCGTATTAGCCAACAAAACCGTATACATCAACACGTAACATCGAGCAAATAAATTGTCCAATATATTTGCGCCTTTGAAGTGTAGGCCTTGAGGTATATATATCCTTTACAACATTTCATGATGGTCTGCGTGACAAAGCCCCGTAAGTTTGGCAGGCGTTTGTTCGGATTAGGGTCAACACACATCGTAACAATTTGGCATGGCATTCCACTGACAGTACCTTTTTTTTTTTTTTTTTTTTTTTTTTTTTTTCCGGAGGGGGAAATGCATTACGCATACCACCCAGGCGCAGGGGGCGACCCGAGCGGTGATGTGGGACTCCCGTAGCTGATGAGACCACGGTATACCCACTAAAACCCCCCCCCCCATCTTCCGCCACGCCGCCTTTTGACGGGGCCACGGGAACGATACACACATCCGCGACCCCGCCAGCGGTCCGAAGACTCCACGATGGGCGCGCGACACGTGCGCCCTCCTCCTCGGCCCCCACCAGGGCTGTAGCAGACGCCCCCCGAGTCTGCTACTTGGAGGCCATGTGGCAGATCAGGTCTGTGGCTCTGCCACCGACCACACCTCGGCCGCAGAGGATAGGGCAAGCGGCGCACCGCAATACCTACTTGCCTCTTCCTCTGCGGCCCCACCAATGCCGTTCAAACGGAACGGCCAGCTCGCAGGGGGGGTAGGGAAAGCGGCAACCTACCACAATGCCTCTCCCCCCCCGCGATCCGTCCTCGGCCGCAGAGGATAGGGCAAGCAGCGCACCGTAATACCTACTTGCCTCCTCCTCTGCGGCCCCACCTCGGTGCGCATCCGCAGCGGACCCCTCCAGTCCGCTGGGAGCGCCCTCCTCGGGCCAGGCGGCGACACCGGGCGGCCCTGGCTGCCTCTTCGCTTCACCGCGGTTGTCCAAGCCGCGGTTACTGAGCCCCACCGCCACGACAAGGCGAGCAACCTTCGGGGGGCCACTGACAGTACCTACTGACACGCTATTGTCATGGTTACATTCGTGTGTATGCATGTGAACTCGACTTCAGCCAGGGGCAGATTTATCTGGTCGGTACCATGAACGTAAAAAAAAAGGTGGACGGAGCCTTATTATAAACAAAACTGTGTCGTCAGAGTCGGCCAGGCTGACTGCATGTGCACCGTCCGCACGCACACATTCTTACGCTAGTCCGGCCATTTGACAGGCGTAAGAATGTGTGCGTGGCCGACTCTGAAGACACAATTCAGTGTATAATAAGACTCCGTCCGCTTTTTTTCTACGTTCATGGTCGGTACGTAATAATATGTACTTACGTACAGTAAGTTTGCGGACGTTTCATAAAAGTTGTAACTGAATTAAACTTAAGCAACATACCTATTTAGGAATACCAGGACCAGCTTCATTTTATTAATATGATGAATATATTTTAAAGAATGTGAAACGAAACATTAGTATTTTCTTGTCGAGATCTTCATCTTGTTGATACGACATACAAAACATTTAATTTTACTTTAGTAGTACTTTAGTTAGTGCCAAATTCGCAATTTTAACAAAATTACATGAAAACCTTCTCAACGCTTTGATACTTTGACAGTTAAATTGACGAGCATTTTGTCTGGATCCTTTTGATGAAAATATGTAAAAGTTTCGTGTACAACACAAATATCCTAAACAAAGTTAGAAAATAGTAAATTATTTACCTGCCGCCACAAGTTTATAAACACACGGTGTTTCTTGTTTGCCCACAGAGTTCGAGGCATAACAAGACAGTTCGCCGAAATCTCTGTCCTCAATCGGAGTAAACTTTAGCACCGACTTGTGTCCTGACGTCTCGAATGAGCTAAAAATAAAAACAACTTTACAAGATCCAAATAGAGCGGCCAAGTTTGCGCCAATTTGTTTGTAACTCAGGAACATTTCGATAAATTTAATCATATTAATGTATCCGAGCTCGAAGTTTGTAAGTATATTGGTGAATCCTCCTTTTTCGCTGATCTTATCGATACACCTTCGGAAGGAGGGACGTGTATAAAATGTAGATAGTTTGAAGTCTTTCTAAAATTTGTAAATGGGTGTCAAACTATAAAAATGTTTATTATTGTACTTAATTAGAATTAATGCTACATCTAATATAATATGGTAAAACACCCAATCTCATAATTATTGTCAATTTAAGAGCTCATTCCATTTTTCTTAGTATTTTCAATTAAAATTCTATGATACCATTAATTAGGATTGCCAATATTAGATTTGATGCTGATGAATAAACAAAAGGTACTCGAATGACGGCTCGAAACAGTATACTTTTAAGGGATATATTTGCACTTACAAAAATTACAGCAGCATCAGTCGAGCGTGCCCTCATTAATTCACCCTCACAGCCACATGTATCATGTACCATACATGATCACGGCATAAAATTGTTATGACAAAATAAATGGAAGCCGCCAGATACAAGTAATAGTATAGACACGAGCAATTTATTAAACCAGTTTTAAATAAGACGAAATCTTGGAAACTGATCCGCGAAGCTGAAACTTAAATTATATCGTATTTACGAAAATTGTTAATACGGAGAGGTATTAAGCCTGTTAATTATATTTTTGGGAACAAAGTTTGAAATTGTGTAGGTACAGTATTTTCACCTTATTACAGTTTACAATGCAATGGAAATTCCTGTAACTGTGACAAATGATAATAATACATTTTTCATTTCATTCTTCCCAAAATACATTACCTGGGTGGCAAAACAATGTCTTCGCCGGATCGATTTAAAATCCATTCAAAGCTTGATGGCTCAGGGTTTGAATCGATGTCACATGTAAATTCCAACGTACTATCCTTCATCGCGCCGTGTACTTGAGCATCTTCATCCGACCTGCATTGGGGCACATCTGCAGAAATAAATGATTTAAATATTTGATTTAATTCTACCAACGGTCTTCTCAATTTTTATGAAAATCTGTTGAGCACTTTCTTTGCCTCTTTGGTACAACAAGAAAACAAGCAGTTCTATAGAGTTTGATTTTATAATTCATTAATGATTTAAATATAAAATGTGGAAAAGAATTAATACTATTTACGCAGTATTAGACAGCTTGTAACAATTTTATCAAACGTACAGAAACAATTCCAGAAAACAGTAGCTTAAATACGTACGGCCATTTATAATAAGACTTCTCTAACTTGCACTATTAGTTAAAGCCAGGCGTTGCACCTTACGTCCATAATTAACCCAATGTAGGCTATCAGAGTAATGCATGCAGTTAAATGTGTAATAACTTTTCTTGATTCATGACATGGTAACTACTTATTATATTAACGAGAGCCTGTTTTTATGCTACTTCCTTGTTTTCTTCTTCATATTTCTGTTCATGGATAAGAGCCTATCACACAACCTATTGTAGGATGTTTTCACAAGCATTATTTTCGATTCCAGCGAAAGAGATAAAATATAGGTAATGGCCAAAATATTCCTTGTTTTGTTGCCACTATATTGATAAAAATACCTTAAAAGCAATATCTGGAGGTAATCAATTTAAAATTGGAAAGATGAAAATCCGCCAAAACAATATTCGATGCTTGGCACTGCAGGCAGGTGCAGACTCAATTTCATTACGTAACATGATGGAATTATACGATCGACCAATTAGGAAGTGTCATAAAAGGCTGATTAAAAACTTACAGGGATACCATGCTACTTGAAAGAAATTTATTGATTAAGCGTGCCCGAGGGTGGCCAGCGTGAAATATTTTTCCAGCACATTTCAGGATGTCAGCGCAATTTCCTAAGTCCTAGTTTTTATGAGCTTAAGCGCTAAGATAAGTCCTGGCAAATCTTTTAGTCTTAAGCCGTACTGTAAAACTATATTTAAAGAGATGTTTTAAAATGCAGTTTCAGAGAGACGAAAAAGAAGTAATGAAAGCAAATATGCCAATGCGAGATACATTTTCGCGGGAATTGTAGAAGACAGGCAATGCTGTGCTTTCTGTCACAATTTACAGTGCAGAGCATTGAGGTAATAATACTTGCGAAAATTTAGAATGAAGGCTTCTGAAAAGATTTTCTTTACGTTTCGTACATTTCGGATTTGTTTAATTACTTATTATGTAAGTTGTACTAAATATTATAAACTCCTTAGAATTTGTACCATCGAAGAAATAGATTCATAGACAGATAACGCAATTTAGTGTTAGTCGTGAACGTAATCTGTCGGTTTAGATTGACATAAAACGACCAAATTAACAAGACCACTATCTGCTTATAAATCAAAATAACTGGTAGCACAATGCTTACACACATGATTTAAAAACAAATTATTGAGAAATCGATATCAAATCATACCAGACACCAGCAATGAAATTTTCTTGTCTGTGGTCCACCCTTCGGATTCTTAATTAAAAAAATATTTACATCCAAAAAATTAATGTGAAGTTAACTTAGTCGTAAAAGAAAGCGACCATGTGCCGTGTAGTCTACTTTTCATGGTAATTTTCAGCAATTTGAATGTGCTGAAGTCAATGACGAATAGACGATGAAGATAACATAATATTCAGTACATATATAGCTATGTAATAAGCTTATTAGTGTGAAACAGCATTACTCCAAAACAGTTTTAATCAACGTAATACTTACACCGAACTTGCAGCGTAAGTGCATTAGAGGAGGCGGCACCTTCGCTATTCTGCGCGAGGCAGCTGTAATCCCCTGCAGCCTTTCTAGTCACGTTGCGAAGAACTAGGGTCAGGTCGCTGATCAACACACCGGCACTCGAGTTCTGGTGTATCTCCTTCGACTGCGAGATAAAGGGAGTATTATATTATATCGCGTTAGAAAAGAACAGAGTATGTGCTTGGCTCCTTTACTCATGTGCTTAAGACTCATGTTGAGTCATCATTAGAAAGCTACTTATATTGCTGGGAAATTCACGATTCCTTGATTTTGTTTTGCGCATACGAAGTCGCGAGGTAGGTTTAGCTAGTTTGACAATTATTATTAATAGGTTGAAAAAAAAATTAAGTCGATATCGATTTTTACCCAAAGGGTAAAAACGGGACCCTATTCATAAGACTTCGATGTCTGCCCGTCTGTCTGTCTCCAGGCTGTATCTCAAGAACCGTTATAGCTAGAGTTCTGAAATGTTTACAGATTGCGTATTTACGTTGCCGCTATAACAACAAATACAAAAATAAAAATAAAATTAATATTTAAGGGGGGTGTGATTTTTTGTCTTTTTTTGCTCATAAACAATAATGGCAATAGCTAGACGCTTTAAATTTTCACAAAATCCTCAATTATATTTGTCATTTAATTATAAATAATATTAAAATTTAAATAAAATAAATCTTTAAGGGGGGCTCCCATACAAAAAACACAATTTTTTGCCTATTTTTGCTCTATAACGGTACGGAACCCTGCGTGCGCGAGTCCGACTCGCACTTGGCCGATTATTTCATGGTATATAGCATAATATGTGACCTTCATTACATGATGAGAATAATATTGTGTTCTACTGTTAACAAATACTTTGTAAATATTTTTTTATTAGTAAGAGGGTATAGCAATAAGCAGAATGACTTTTTGAGTGGGCAAACAGCGTAGGCTGATAAGAACAAATTAATCAAAACCAACTAAATTATCATAGCTATACAGTGATGAAGTGTTTTTATTAAGTCTGGTAAAAATAGAGTTACATTTTAACAAAATATTTTAGTGAAAATATAATAGTTCCCTAACGAGTGTTGGATAAGACATTTTACATCGAGTTAATATAAATTATACGCTTCTCAAGTTGAAGTTAAAATGTGAAGTTAGGACAACTTTAAATCTTAAACGAGCTTCGTTATAATTAACTTCTGGTGGCATATAATTATAACACTGATTTACTTAAATATTATAATTAACCGTCCATTCCTCATATTTTTTGCTTAATACCTCGATCGTGGGAATCGCAGACACAATCGATTTTCAACTGTTATGCGACAGCCGGCTGTCGCTTGGAGATTGATAGGTTAAATCAGCCTTAACCGGAACCTTCGTGTTGATATTTTTACGTTTTTCTTTTTATGACATAATATATTGTCATAAAGTATAAAATAACACTTCCGGAGTCCGGACCAATACGCTCTACAAACTTTCAAGAAGAGTATTCCCTCTTAAAAGGCAGGCAACGCTCCTGCAGCTCTTTTAATGTTGCGAGTGTCCATGGGCGACAGTATTTGCTTCCCATCATGTGAGCCGTTTACCTCTTTATTTTATAAAAAAAAACTACTTTAGCAACATTGCTGTATATAAAAATTTTGTTTATCTTGAAAAAAAATAACAGCGGTGGGTAAATATTATCTCTGAAAATCAGAGGCCATAGGAATAATAGGACAAAAAGAGGTAACGTGCCTTTTCCCTCGTGTCAGTTGATCCACGTTAAGCCCCCTCTACATTGACACGATCCAGTGAGGCTAAGCGTCAGGGAATCACATCTTTATTATCGCGGTGTGGAGATTGTGGGAGCAATCTTATCGCGATCAAGGCGATGGCATCGCGCCAATATGGGGAGGCCTTTACTTTTTACACCGCAAGAGAATGAAAGTAAAATTGTGTACCTAATCTTTCTCGAGATTCTTTTATAATTACTTGTTTTTGATTATTATCTGCATCTTCTTACAGGTACACAGTGTGTCACAAACCTAAGTGATAATACTTTAGGGTGTGTATGAGTCCCGTGTATAGAGTTCACTGTAAAAGTAGCAGCGCTGAGAGATCATTTTTTTTTACTTTTGAATGGAGAAGCTCGTGACGTTGGGGCGCTTGCCCATACAAATCACAAAACCATTTTCTTATAGCGCTGCTACTTTCACAGTGAACTCTCTACAAGGAACATATACACACCCTAAAGTATTATCACTTAGTTTTGTTACACCCTGTATATTTGCATTATACATACAGCCCTACAAAGCTATTTTGGCACATGGACAATCTGCGGAGCTAAAATGGTCATATTTAAGCACGATGTTAGAGTAGGACGCTGTATTCTCATTCGATTGTTTGAGCCTCAAAACGGTTTTGTAGTAGGCCTACTGCTTCGAGTCTCATGACAATATCATCCACGTGCTATCAGATCAGCTTATGTAGGTTTATATAGGTAGTTTCGAAATAAAATTGCTAGTGATGATGACGATATCTGTGATAAAATATGATGAACAAAACATCTCGATAGGTCCCTTAGTCCCAAACGTGACGGTAAGTTTCAACTACTCCACACAATGGACATAGCGAGCGATAAATTTTATACCCAGAGGGTTTATGTTATCTTGTAAAGTATCAGTATCATATGATACAGCTTTATTTTATTCTTTGAGACCGTATATTATATCGCAAAAGACAATATTTATATTTAAAAATTTATTATTACTGTATAATATACACATGTATAAATTAATACATGTAACAAAACTGAGTGATAATACTGTAAGGTTCGTATTGTGTCCCTTATATTGGGGACTCATAGTACACCCTTAAGTATTTGTAACACCTTGTATATTTTGAAAGTAAATTCTTTTAGTTCAAAAATCTGGTAAATTTAAATATAGAAATATTATAATAATATGTTAGTTTTATAAAGTAAAGGATAAAAGGGGGTAAGTTCGGCAGTACCTGTCACTACGGTTCTGTAACCTGTACGCCATTTAATTTTTTGGTCCCTTTGGACCAAAAAATAAAGTCTATAATAATTACAATAGCTATTTTAGTCACGACTGTACTTCTAATTATTGTATTCGAACAAAATAGCATTACCATCAATTATTAATTATCATCAAATCTTAGCGAACAAGTTAATGCCTTAATAGGTGTCCCAATGATTGACATAAAATGTAGGCTTATTAACAAAAAAAGTATTAAGAGGAAACGCTTTAACACTGTTTTTCGATACAAACGTATTCCCCAATTTACTCCCTGGTCAATGCGTTTAGAAAAACTATGAGTTTTTTGTACAATATTGGGATCTATGAAAGCTATGCCTCTATGTTCGATTTTTTCTAAATTTACTAATAAATAAATAAAAATCGCAAGAAATGAATGCCCCGTACCCCGCCAATCCACTGACCATAAAACAAATTTGAAAGATCTTTAAGATAAAATGAAAATGTAGAAGCGTACACTCACTCTTCCTGAAGATATTTATAAAAATAATAATTAGATTGGCTCTTTTTTGAAGGAGAAATCAGAGGAATACGTTACCTCGATTTACTGTATCTGTCTCTATCACAGCTGTACACGTGCGCGCGTAGGGTGAAGCGTGATGGCAATAGTTTCTTCGTTTAAATTCTACTGTACCTACCCGCATTTCCTCATCAAGTTATGTCTCCAACTTGCACTCCCCTCCCACCGCCCCACAAGCACCGCGCTTGCCCGGACACGATCCTCTTTTTTATGATTTTTAATTAAAATTTATTTATTAGAAATTTTTCGGATAACAATGATTTTTTTGGAGAAAGTTGGCTTTACTAGGAAAGCGAAACGAAAGCACTTTGGTTATCATTTTCCATTAAAATGCTGTTTTAATTTCAGTTATCATTGACTACTTTTATTTTAGTTTAAGAATGATTTATTTGGAGACATTTTTATATGGACTTGCCCTGTACGAGAACTGACCCTGATTACTCCTACATTTTATTTCAGAACAAAAATCAACAAAAATGTTCAAAATGCTTATTTATACACTTACCCCTTTATACCATGTCAGTTTAGTAGCAGTAGGGTTGGCCTGGACACTGCACTCGAAGTAAACGTCATCGCCTTCTTTTATGTGGTTTGAATTCAAATTAGATCCCATTTTAAGAGTCAGTATAGGAACATCTGAAATAAAGCCATTATTTAACCACTTATAGAAAAATAACGTAAAGCCCATTTGCCCCAGTCTAGACTAAGGTTAGCCCTGGGTTAAATATTATGCTATTTTTTCGTTCCACGAATTTATAAAAGGAAATGCATGATGTCCGAACACAGGGTTGATTCAGGCTCGTACTTGTTGAGGCTGTATCATTAAAACCAAGTTATTCCATGCCTACGTCACATATTTTCTTGTTTGAGTGCGATTCCGAATTGGCAGTACATTGGAAAATTAATCAATACTTATCTTACTTATGTACCAAAAGATAAATAACAAAATCACAAAGCTTTTCATGATGTCAAATACCAAAGTGATGTCTGGTTCAATCTCGGAATATTGTTAGCAATCCAGATATCGGGCACACTTCCATGTTGTCACATTAATTATTGGGTAGATTACATTGTGACAGACAGCCAGACAGAATAAATACAATTAGACATGACATCCTTTGTAAGGATATGTAAGTAAGGATTGTTTTGATCAACGAGATTCATAATTGATTTTCTGTTTTTGTTTACTTGTTTTGAAGCTGCCTTGAAGTTTTGTGATTATGATTAGTCTTATTTATACATTTATTATCTCTTACAGAAACGCCACCAATATAAATGAAAAGCTTAATGCCAATCACCTCAATTTATATTTCGTTTGCGTCTTTCATCTAATTCTAACTTCGTCTATTCTTAGAATATCTACGAGATCTGTAATAGAAATGTAGTATAATACGATCTTCTACCTGTATATTTTGAAAATTCTAGGAAACAATCCTGTTAATTTTCTCTATTTATAAACAATTGAAATAGATGACGACTAGGTCAAAGCTTTTCTAAGAATACACAAAAATATTTACACTTTGAGATATTTTCGTCATAATATAATTATTATTATAATCTTCAGGAACCACATAATTTATAAATTATTTAATATTTTATTAAAAAAAATAAAACTACGAGTAATCATGACATGCAGAACTAAGAAGTCCAAGCAACTCTAATATTAATGTATTTGCTAGCAACAATTGTTTTTAGGGTTCCGTAGCCAAAATGGCAAAAAAGGAACCCTTATAGATTCGTCATGTCTGTCTGTCTGTCCGTCTGTCTGTCCATCCGTCCGTATGTCACAGCCACTTTTCTCCGAAACTATTAGAGCTATACTATTGAAACTTGGTAAGTAGATGTAGTCTGTGAACCGCATTAAGATTTTGATGCAAAAATGGAAAAAATATTAAAAATTTTAGGGGTCCCCATAGGTACAACTGAAACAAAAAAAATTTTTTTTCATCTAACCTATGCGTGTGGGGTATCTATGGATAGGTCTCCAAAAATCATATTGAGGTTTATTATATCATATTTTTCTAACCTGAATAGTTTGCGAGAGAGACTCTTCCAAAGTGGTAAAATGTGTGTCCCCCCCCTCTAATTTCTAAAGTAGGGGCATGATAATTCTAAAAAAACGTGGTTTTAACGAGATATAGCCAGTAGTTTTTTTTTATAGGTCATAAATGGTAAACCTTAATCTAAATTTCATTAAATCGACTGAAATATAAAAATAAATCAAAAACCTTTTAAATTTCATAAAAATAAACCTTATTGCTGCTGCGGAACCCTTCATGGGCGAGTCCAACTCGCACTTGGCCGCTTTTTAAAAGTGCAAAAAAAAAAACAGTAGACTGCAGAATATAATATTACGCTGTTTGTTTTTCACGAAAATTTAATTTTTAATCTTATTTGATAAAATAAACATATTATATTGTGTTTCATACTGTCACCTTCCTGATAATGTCATTTAATTATCAATTTGCACGTGACCAAAATATAAAGCGTCATCTAATCTCACAACAATGCCCTCCACGTGCCAACACACCCTCGTATGTCTATACTCTCATCTACACTACTATTATAAAGAGGAAAGATTTGATTTTTTGTTTGTTTGTTTGTTTGTTTGTTTGAGTCGAATAGGCTCCGAAACTACTGGACCGATTTGAAAAATTCTTTTGCTATTGGAATCTTACATTATTTCTGCTGAACATAGGCCACATTTTATTTTGGAAAAAGTAGGGTTCCGTAAGATATTTGAGTTTTTCGGACGCAAGGTGTAAAAAATCAGCTAGAAAAGTTACTTATTTTGCGTACGCTGCCTAAACTATAAAAGATAGAACCATAAAATGTTCTAAGTAATTGTAGATCTTATGAATATCTACAAAAAAGTCCGCGACACACTATACCTATCTATGTCGAGTGAGGCACAATAACCATTTATTTATTTAAAAATCCTGAATTTTTTTTGGACTACATTTAAACGGATATATTTTACTCACGCTATTAATCCTTATCAAAATAAATTATTTTATCACTAAGTACAGTTTATGTAGATAATATTTGGTCTTTGAATGATTAAAATTGGACGTTTGGTTTTGAAATTATGGCGAAATTAAAATATTACGATAGTGGGCGTCACCAAAGCGCGTGCGGGAGGAAGACAATATTCTGTTGTAGAAATGAAAATTCTGTACATAAAAGATATGAAATGACACCTGAAATTATACCTTTGTCACTACATCGCTATAGAAGCCAAAAATGTGGTTAGTTTTTTGTCTGTCTGTCTGTCTGTCACTCTTTCTGTCTGTCTGTATGTTTGTTCCAGCATCACACGAAAAATACTGATCCGATTTGAATGTGGTTTTCGCAGATATATTTATCTTCTTCCAACTTAACATCTGGTGTATAAAAAATTTTCCCCCCACCCCTCTAAGGGGACAAAAGAGGGGGTCAGATTTTGTATCAAACTTTTTTCTTTAACACGAAAACTACTGATCCGATTTGCATACGGTTTTCACAGATATATTATATTTGTCTTCTTCCAACTCAACATCTGGTGTATAAAAATCCTCCCCCCCCCTCCCCTCTCAAACCTCTCTGGGGACCAAAGAGGGGTCAGATTTTGTATACAACTTTTTTCTTTAGTGGACTTACTTCATATTAGGTATTAACTGTGTTTTTCAACTTAACATCTGGTGTATGACCTTCCCCCCCACACCCTCTTAGGGGACAAAAGAGGGGGTAAAACATGTATCAACTGATGATGTAGAAAATATACTTTAAATGGCAAAACAACGTTTGCCGGGACAGCTAGTTATAATATAAACATACGAATTTCATGAAATCGCAAATAATTTCTATTGCAGCCCGCCATTGCTTTAAGCTCTTTACATTAGAGATAAGCGGTAATGAAATAATCTTCCATAACGCGCCGAACACACGTCGATAATCAATGTGTATTGACAAACATTCCCGAACTGTGTGTTTAGTGTAAGCCTCGTTTGATTATATTTTGGAGGTGTCAATACAATTTCGGATTAATAACTACGAGATGATTTTGTGATATTATAGTCAAATGTTGTCTATCTTAATGGAAGCTTTAAACTAGTAAAACATAACTCCACCAACGTAAACATAACTTTATCTATTCTAGTTTCGCGTACCAGGTAGGGAAGAAGCGTTAAGAGCTTACAAAGAATAACATGATTAGAAAAGTCACATGTCAGGGAACTTTCTTCAAGTTAGGAACGAGAAGGTAAAAGGAAAAGAACATGATATTATACATGATTTAGGTATACCTTAAAAGACAGAATTTTGCAACAAAACTTAAATCTTAATATAACAATTTACGTTATACAAGCCACATTATTTTTTAAGTCAAAATAGTGAATTGGCTTAAAGATAAGGCCCCTAAGTCTAGGTCATCGATATTATCAGCACGCACGCGCCGAACGCGCCGCATTTCGTGTACTACGCGGTGCGTACGACGCGTACAGCGCGTACGGTGCTGACAAAATATGTGCGATCAGCTTGAATCGATTGCTAATAAGACTCATTATACTTTTCTTAAACTAATGCTGGCTACTCACGGCGCGTAATATCACGAGCCGCGCCGCGCCGAGCCGATTTGTACGAGCGAGCACGAGCCAAAAAGCGAGTCCGCGCTACCCGTTCTCACGGCGCGTAATATCACGAGCCGCTCAAGCCACGTCAAGCCACGCCTTTGAAGTTACAGACTTAAGCTGGTCTACACACTAAAGCCGGTGGCCGGGCCAGCAGCTTTGATGTGTAGACAGCAAGCTGTCAAGCTTGTTTTAAAATGAGGCCGCCGGGCTTTGGTGTGTAGACACCATTAAATCGGATCAGACGCGCCTGCTCAAGCCATCCCGCGCCACCTAGAGCCACCCCCTTCACACGGCACGTGGATCAAGCTGGCGCGGCGCAGCTCGTGATATTAGGCGCCGTGAGAAGCCAGCATAAGATATACTTACAATGTACATTCAGTTTCCACGAATCTTCAAGTACTGAGTTGGGTATTCTGGGGTTTTCAGCCCGGCACAGCAGCTGGCCCTCGTGGTCTTCAGCTTCAGGGATGAAGGTCAACACACTGGTCGTAGAATTGGTGTCCGAAAACTGCAACGTATTGTATATTTTTAGTTACGTCGGATACAGGCAAGCTTTAAAAAATCTTTGATTAACCTCTTCTAGAAATAATAATAAAGTCTTTGGTGAAAATGTATAAATTCTATTAAGAAATCAAAGAAGACGAGCCGAGGTAAAGGATAATTAGTAATATTATACATTCTCAATTATTAGAGAGAGACTCTAAATTGCATAATTATTGAAATCCATACTTAATATTATAAATGCGAAAGTGTGTCTGTCTGTTACCTCTTCACGTCCAAACCGCTAAACCGATTTTGCTGAAATTTGGTATGGAGATACTTAGAGTCCCGGAAAAGGACATAGGATACTTTTTGTCCCGGAAAAATGTTTGTGAAAAATGGAAAAATGGAAAAACGAGATTTGGCGCAACGAAGTTGCGGGCATCATATTCTAGTCAAATATAAAGTATTTTCAGAGTCTTCACAAATGTACTAAAAGGTTTTGTTTGATTTGACCTCTTTGTTCCGGTAACCCAAAAACGCTAACGTTATTTTCTTATCGAGCATAACATATTTTGAATTTCTTATGACACCTCTGCCGAGTCGAGCGTCATAAAAATATAAATGAAATTACAAGGTGCTGCGTTCGCACACTTCAAAAACTTTATTTTCATGAATTCCTAAGTATCTAGTTATTTCTTAGAAAATTTATTTGTATATTCATTTTGTTAGTTTATTTCACGTTTTTCTAGTAGTAATAATTATGGACAATGCTGCAATCCATACTTACTTAATTACATAAATGCGAAAGTGTGTCTGTCTGTAACCTCTTCACGCCCAAAGTGTAGAACCGATTTTGCTGAAATTTTCGATGCAGATTCTTTGAGTCCCGGGAAAGGACATAGGATACTTTTCATCCCGGAAAAATGTACCAGTCGCAGAAAATTTTGCGCAACGAAGTTGCGGGCGTCATCTATATATCTTATACTAGCTGTTGCCCGCGACTTCGTCCGCGTTAGCATAGTATAATAAAAAAGATGGATAGTTTTCCCCTTTTTGTGGTTCCCTATAATACAAAGGTTAAAAACGGGACCCTATTTAAGCAAATGTCAAACGCAAACGTATAACAATAAACTTTCATGTTTCTAACTCAAGAAATGAGTTTTATTTCATATATAATATGTATATATTTTATTCTATTCTAGTAAATTTATTTATATTAAAAAAAAAAAAGTCCATGGCGTCATGGACAACAATCACAATATTGTAAGTAATAAATTATCCATGGTGCGAATAAACTAAATAAAGTTAGCAAAAAAAGGATATGGGCGGATAGCCCAATTAAATGACCCCAAATTGCGAATAAAAAAAAAACTCAAGAAATGACGGTCTTTCAACTCCTATTCCACCCCTTTAGGGGTAGGTTTTCTAGAAATTCTTAAATAAGTATCTTTTTGTTTTAGCAGTAGCCCCAAAATATAGCTTCAAGTTTCTAACTTAAGAAATGACGGATTTTAATTGAAACTTTCTACCCCGATTTCACCCCCTTGGGGTAGATTTTCCCAAAACGCTTAAATACGTATCTATTCATTTTTAATCAGTAGCCCAAAAATAAAGTTTTATATTTCTAACTCAAGAAATGACGACTTTCATTCAAACTTTCAACCCCAATTTCGCCCTCTTGGGGGTAGAATTTCTAAAAAGCTTAAACACGTATCCATTAATTTTTAATCAGTAGCCCAAAAATAAAGTTTTATATTTCTAACTTAAAAAATGACGAACGTTCATTCAAACTTTCAACCTCTATTTCACCCCCTTCGGGGTGAAATTTCCATAATTCCTTCCTTAGTAGGTGTCTACTAAATAAAACAACCCTATTCACTAAATTTCGTGGCTGTAAATTTAACAGTTTTTGTTCAGCGATGGTGAATCTGTCAGTCAGGACAATAATATGTTATTTTATAATTAGTATAGATATAAAAATGGATTTTCAAAATATGTGTTAGTCGCGCTAAAACTCGAAAACGGCTGAACGAATTGGGCTGATTATAGTCTTAAAATAGTCGTAGAAGTCCAGGGAAGGTTTTAAAGTGACACGAAGTTCACCGGGACAGCTAGTAAACATATAAAAATGGATTTCCAATTGTGTTGGTATAACTCGATAACTTTCTGCTAATTTTAGTCTTAAAATAATCCTTGAAGTCTAGGCAAGATTTTATAGTGACACGAACTTCGCCGGGACAGCTAGTTTAGTATAATATTATATTGTCCAACAAAATTAGTGTAATGTTGGCAGACTATGAACTTAGATCCAAAAAACAACAATCAACAAATCAATAAATTACAACAATTAAAAGAAAAGAAGGAAATGAATGACAAAGCTTGACACAACTTACGTAACTTTTGGCTTACCACCACCTTATTAGATACTTCTCATTTACTTAACTCAGCACTCCTAAAATGGACGTTTACAAACTTGGCCGCAGAACTGCCATACTCAGATTTGCAAGTGGTAAATTGTCGTGAAGCATAAATCAAGTATTCTGAATTGCTCCTATGCGCCAAGTAATTCATTTTTATAGTCGACTCATGCAGAACTCTTCAGTGCATATATGCATTTATTTGCATTCATAGCTGTGCCACGGCCGGTTGGATATTTTAAATTAATTTCTGTTGAGGTAATTTATGGACTGGGATATAGGTTAATGAATTTAAGTGGGATTTTGTCTTAATAAGATAATAGTAGATGTTTGCACTATTTTTAGAGACAACAAAATGTATGTTAATAGAATATAGTTATAATACTTTTAAGGTCTCTGAAAATATCTTAAGTTTCATCAAAATCGCGCTTAAACTCATGAAGTCCTAAGGTAGGCATATCGATTTCTTTTATAGAAGAGACATTTTAGCATTTATGGTAATAATTATGGACGCACTTAAATCTATAACAATATTATCTTGTTTAAACGAACGACTGCAATATCAAAAGGTAATATTATATTATCTGAAACTTGAAAGATTTTAGGGCCTGTTTCACCACTTCCTGATAAGTGCCGAATAGGTTATCCACCAATTAACTGACAGATCCAGTATAGAGAATCTGTCAAAAAAATTGTGAATAGCCTATTCGGCACTTATCAGGAAGTGGTGAAATAGGCCCTTAAATACGTTAACTACAACAAAAGATACAATTATAGGCCACAGATCAATGCTCATTTTCTCCTCTGATATAGATCGTCCGTGACCTAATTGGTAAACCTTTGGTTCGCACTCGTAGAGGGTACTGTAGGCCTACCACGAAATGGTTTTGAGACTCAAACATTCGGACGAGAATGCCGCGTCTTGCTCTAACAAACGTGAAATGACGTTGTTAGAGCAAGACGCGGCATTCTCGTCCGAATGTTTGAGTCTCAAAACCGTTTCGTGGTAGGCCTACAGGTTCGATGGAGCATGTAGGGATGGCATAGGTGAAGGCTTGTACCAATGAGACATTTTCTGGTCTCAAGTACATAATATACGGACACTCATACGGTGAAGGAAAACATCGTAAGGAAACCCGCACATAGTTGATCCCAGACGTACTGACTAGTTCTTTCCTCTGGACTAGGCCAACTATGTTGCAAGAATGTCGTATGTGCTTCGGCAACCATACGGACATTTAACAATCATGTCCCAGGCACTTACAGTATATTACAGAATGGTTACTTCGCTCTGAAAATACTGATATACACATGACTGGTGAGACATTACCGATACTTATGGAGAGTACTCTGTACTCGATTCTCATTATAATTATGTAATAAAATAAGGTTCTTAATTATAATTATTTTCCGAATTTCCCAAAAATAAATGAATCATTGATACTAAGTAAATTACGCGGCTAAGCAAGTAGGCATACTATGCGGCCGGTGCAGAGGCGTGCGCTACCAAAGAAACACCACACAACTACCCCTCCCGCTCGCGGTGTCCATGCGTTGGGTAAATAATTATTTAACTTTAAACTACATTAATTACTCAGTGATCAATTGATATTATTTTTTTTATATTATTTTTTTCCAACTAATAATATAATAGCCAAATATCACGTCCTCGAGTATTGAACATGTCTCACCAATCACGCAGTATATATCATCCACAACGGATGTAAAGGCCTAGTTGTTTCTCCTCGGGTGAACGTAATATACCTGTTTAATGCATATATACTTATACTATGAAACGATCTGTTTCAACATAAATTTGAATTTAAATTCCGAACCAGCAGGAAACTAAGGCGGTGAGTCCGCGAGTGTTGTTCGCTATTGTCGGCGCTGTATTTGTTTCAGCTTCTGTTTAAACTTAATCTTGCTTCTGTAAATTATGAGTAACAATGTAACACGCAAGTAATTTTACTTATAACGGATGCCAAGCAACATCACGGATCAAAACATAGAATTAATTATTCTCGAAAATTCACTTTGTAAATTTCATTTCAAAAATGGAAATTACGCGATAATTAAATTTTATTTTAACTCGGATTTGCTTGCGATGCCAATTAATTGTTGTTTGAACGTCATCCGAGTGAATTCTTCACGCGCATTAATAACCATCAAAGAAGTAGGACTTTAGATTAATTTCCAGAAATTGTGGATGTAAAAAGGTAATGAGAATGAAGAGTGCCATTTACGTATTTAATTTGAGGCTTCAAGATTAATTTCCCGAAATAATATTAAAGGAAATTCCAACAATTATCCATCGTCTTGCTCTATGGTAAGAAATTTGTATGGTTTCCACTGACATATTATTATAAGTTTCCAATTATATGCAAAATGACGATACCACGATGGCGATATTTACCCCTTTAAAAATTTCTTCTATGCATGGATTTTAACCATTTAAAAAGCACTATTTAAAATGAAATTCAAAATGTATTATTATACAATTTATTTTATCCTCCTCAATTAACAAAACTATATAGCAATTTTTGCTATATAGTTTTGTTTATTCCGTAACTGGATGATTTAATTTTTTTACGAGGTAACTGATATTTCATCAATTATTTCGGGAGAGGCAATATTTTCCCCGATTTAATAAACGTGTAGCACATGGTCTTTTCAATATTTATGTAATGGCTGATATAAAAATTTATCCCGAGCTAGCTTCTGCTGATATATTAAAAGTCCATGGGACTAGGACGCCTTTTATTTGCGCAGGATAAGAGACCGTTGAATATTTTTATTCGATATTTTCATTTCTATTTGTTTATATCTTTTGATGTACAAATAAAGGATATTAATATTATATTCTTTAGCATTTCATATCTCTACTGAAATGGCTTATAACTTTTTATTGGAATTGTTTCATGCTTCATGAAAGTGTGGTATCGTAACAAAAATTAGAAATAGGCAGATTCTTAGTCAAATTGTAACTTTCTGCCAGCAAACAAAATAATTTAGCATTGCCTTAAAAGTTATAAATGAAAACATGTAATAATAGCCAGCTGGTCGATAGTAATAATATAACGTAATTCCATTCTTATAATAATTATTATAAATGAAAAAGTGTTTAACTGTGTATTATGGGTTTGCGACCACTTCATGCTTAAACCGCTGAACTGATTTTGATGAAAATTGGTACGGAAATAGTTTGAGTCCCGGAAAGGACGTAGGATAATTTTTGATCCGGAAAAATGTACGATTACCTCACGATAAACTAGTTCCCGCCCAACGGAATTGTGGGCGTTATCTAATTCTAGTGATATATTTTTACAAAAAAACAATGTCATTCAATTTATAAGAAAAACATAAAAAGTAGCATTTTCTCTGTGTTATTGATTTTCATTATGTACACCAATGGAATATAATATTTACAATACCATCGTCTGATTGAAAACAAACATACATCGACGGGAAAGAAGCATTTTAAACCTTACTTTAAATACTAATGTAGACAGAAAGTGTTTCAAACTATTTGTTTGTTTTTACTAATCGTATAAGTAGTAATCAATACAAACTATAATTATTATTAATACTTACCTAATAATTATAAATGCGAAAGTGTGTCTGTCTGACTGTCTGTATGTCTGCCTGTCTGTCTGTCTGCCTCTCTGTCTGTTACCACTTCACGCCCAAACCGCTAAACCAATTTTGTTGAAATTTGGTACGGATATACTTTGAGCCCCGGGAAAGGACATAGGATACTTTTTATCCCGGAAAAATGTACGGTTCCGGCGCGATAGACGATTTTTGGCGCAACGGAGTAACGTGCGTCATCTAGCATAAATATATATTTTTTTAGAAATAAAATATTAAAGCTTCTTTTCTTTGTTTTTGCTAAAGAATTTACTTTAAATACTAATGTTTTTGCTTAAAAAACAGCTGCGAAACGGATAAAATACAATACTTTTTGTTCTTGCCTGACAAGCGGTTTTTCAAACATATCAAACAAGAACTTCGAAAAAATTATTCTTCGAATCAAATTAAACTAACAAAATATCAAAACTACTTACAGTTTTCGCTTTTCGTCTCAATGGCTTAGTTCCTTTCAACCACGTGATTTGGGCCTCTGGCCTGGACCCTGTGGCCCTGCACTCTACCTCGTAGCTTCTGTCCGCTGATAGCTGCCGGTTTTTATTGACAATCTGAACCGTAAGTGGTCTTACTGCAACAAACTGCTATGTATGTATTTAATGTCAGCAATTAGTCTACAAAGTAACTTTACAAAGTATGTTTTAAGTTTTATATCCACCGACAAACGTAACAAGTTATTTTATTTCAGAATTTTATTTCTGAGCATACAGGCTATTTCTATCTAAGCTACAGTTCTGTGCCTTAGAGCTAAATAACCATTATGCTAAGTACTTACATACGGTTTTGCTCGATAGTTTTAGTCCAAATCGAGTAATATTTATTATTGTGTGGACCGCCAAACTGACAGCTCGAAGGCTCGCATCGAGCCGCTCGAAGGATTGATGGAACCGGATCGAGCCGGATTGATGGAATGAAATATATCGATTTATAGAATAAAACTATCAAGCAATGCTGAATGTGTGGACGAAAGCTCGAGCCGCGGGTTTTGCTCGACGTTATTGCTCGATTGAGCAAAACCGTATGTTACTTAGCATTAGGTGGTATAGTCTCGCTAGAAGAAAGCCATATTTTTTCGAACATATCAATCTCTGTCAGCTTTTTGAGAATGACTGATCGGTTGTATGTAAATCTTAAAAAATAATAAAAAAATATTAGTAAGAATACAACTTTGCGTTTTATCGGAGTCAATCCGTAAGGAACGTCAGCATCCTTTATCATCATACCCTACTTATGTGCATACAATCTATAAACCACCATCCATTCATCAGTCTTTCCATCCGTTCGTTTATTCGTACAAAAGAAGACTCTAATCAAAGGCTAGATGATACTCACGGTTGATGTCCAATATAAGAAGCTTCGTTAGAGGCTGGGCCAGATTGGTGTTAGAGGCTTGGCATATAAGCCGCGCGTTCAGATGCTGTCGACCAATGCTGGGGAACTTTAACGTGTTCACAGTCACCCCATTGGATCCTCGCTCAAAAGAGTCGTCGATAACCGTATTCTCTAAATACCATATTACAGTTGGTCGCGGGTCACCTGAAAAGAAGTTATGGTTTAAGCCACAATATTCAGCCAACGCTTTGGCCAGCGCGTATAGAGTTCGGAATAACGTCTCCGTGGTCCAGTGGTTTAGAGCGTGGCTCTTGACTTGGAAGTTGGAGGTCATGTATTTGATTCCCGCGCTAGAAACATGTTATCCAAGTTTGGTTAGGACAATGCAGACTGATCACCTGATTGTCTGACAAGTAAGATAATCCATGAGTCGGACGGGCATGTAAAAAGTCAGTCCTGCGCCTGATCTCTCGCCAGTCATGTCAGTCGTCCGTCCCACTGGGTTATGAGAATTAAAGGAATAGAGAGTGCTCTTGTGTACTGCGCACATACATGTGCACTAAACAGTTACTCCTGCGTAACTAGCCTGGTTTCAATAAAGCCGGCCACTGTCACCGAAACCGGCGTGAGAGTTCCACCACACCACAATCTACACGTTGGCTAAATATGCGGGCTCAATGCGTTGGCCAAATGTATAGCGTGTAATCATAGACCACGCAAAATATTATTGTACAGCCTACTACTGTTGACACCTTGTACCATCTGAGAAGTTGATCCACAGCCAGATGGCGGACATAATTTATTTGGTTGCGTCTTTGTTGACTGTCTGTTCACTCCTAAAGTTCTGAACCGATTCCGATGAAGTTTAGCATGAATTTATTTTGTTTTTCGGATTTAACCTTTGACTATCACCGTTCCCGTGTGATAGACAAATAAGTCTCTAACAAAATCTAGCACATAATGACTTAGATATCAAGAACTCATTTTTAGTTCAAATTAAAACTAAATTTTAATCATTCTTAGGTACCTATTCAAGCCATAGAAAACAGAATCACACATGAATCACAATACTATGTTTTATAAAACTGTAAGTAGCGAGACCTATTTTCGCAGAAACTCTTTTTGTGTAGAGCGAAAATATTATATCTTTATCATTCCGTGCTCATTTCATTCAATTTTCTATTTTATCTTAGAGCCTGGGGGAATAATATTCGACGAGACTATAATACTTGAGACAACATAAAATTGGGAAAAAAAAGGGAGTCGCCCTTTGCGTATTGACCGCTGAATCTGAGGAATATTTCTTTTTATGGCCCTACTAAAATGAGTACTTCTTTATTTCGTCGGAAGTTGGGGGCTTTAGAGAAATAAATAATAGACTTAATCAAATAATGTGGAATGAAAGGTCACGGAAAGAATTTTGAAAATATTTAATGAAAAAGAATAGAAATAATGGCAGGTTAAAGTAACACACTTCTTTAGGAATATAATATAGATCTGTGTCATTTTGTAACTTGTACTATGAGAGAAGTTGATTCCTAGGCAGATGGGGGGCCTACGTAGTTTGGTCGCGTTACGTCAAACCATTGCATTGACATGATCCGACCAGATTACGTTGGTCTGTCTAGGAATCAATTTCCTCAATGGAATAATCAATTTGATTTATAGGCAGTTGGCGGACCTGCGTGATTTGGTCGCGTTATGTCATTTTAACGTTAGACATGATCTGGGCTGGGTTGAAGGCTTATGTCAATAAGTTACCATGGACTTAGATCCGGCAACTTCCTATGAAACATTTTCTTCGATGGTACATTAGAAAACCTTTCTTTGGCAAACATGTTTTCGCCGTATTCATAATTACTAGGTGTGTGCTCGTAGTGTGTATCTTAAAATAAAACATCAAAGTACAAGTTCCAACCAAACTTGAATTAACCAGTAAATCAAAATCTTACAAATTTTAAAAATAAATTTTCATCTCTTACTCTTAACATTATACTTAAAAATAAATAATTAAATCGCGTAGTATAAAGTAAATGAGAAATTAATTTAACATTTTAAGGGTTACGTTATACTTAACTTAAAAGATACCCGAAGAGACCCAAATCAGTCTGTTTATCTGTCACTAGTTCGTAACCTATGTACCTCAATGTCAAGAGGTGGAAAGGGCAGGGTAGAAAAGACAACTAAAGTTTAAAAAAAGGTTCTGTTTTTATAACATCAAAAATGAGGTATTCCCATACGATAAACGTTAATTTTCAGATTGGCACGGAACCCTTCATTAAAGTTCGGTACTTGACCAGTTTTATTAATAAACGAGCTTTTGCCCGCGGCTTCGCTCGCGTTTAGAAGTATTATTATATACAAACTTTCATCCCCTATTTTAACCCCTTGGGGTTGGAATTTATCAAAATCGTTTCTTAGCGGATGCCTACGTCATAACATCTACCTGCATGCCAAATCAGCCCGATCCGTCCAGTAGTTTGGGCTGTGCGTTGATAGATCACCATGTCAGTCAGTCACCTTTGAGTTTTATCTATACATATAAAATTACAAGTCCTGACTGACTGACTGACTGACTGATTCATCATCGCAGAGCAAAAACTGTTAAAGTTACAGCCACGAAATTTGGTGAGCAGGGTTGTTTTAATTAGTAGACACCCACTAAGGAAGGAATTTTGGAAATTTTAACCCGAAGGGGGTGAAATTGGGGTTGAAAGTTTGTATGAAAGTCCGTCATTTCTGAAGTTAGAAACATGAAACTTTATTTTTGGGTTACTGAATAAAAATAAATGAACACGTATTTAAGCGTTTTCGGAAATTCTACCCGCAAGGGGGTGAAATTGGAGTTGAAAGTTTGAATGAAAGTCCGTCATTTCTGAAGTTAGAAACATGAAACTTTATTTTTGGGTTACTAATTAAAATTGAATGGATATAATATTATATTTAGGCGTTTTTGGAAATTCTACCCCCAAGAGGGTGAAATTGGGGTTGACAGTTTGTATGAAACTTTCTCAATTTTAAACCGATCGGGCTGAGACTGTGTATGCATAAAGATACTATGACGTAGGCATCCCCTCAGAAAGGAATTTAATAAATTCCACCCCTAAGGGAACGAAATAGGGTATGAAAGTTTTTAGAAATTTTCTTAGACTTTCGACTGGTTGAACACAAATTATTAGAGATTTGAGCTTCTATATGATGAAGGCGTTCGCTTAAATAGGATTTGTTTTACTGAATAAAATCGTAGGAAAGTCAATTCTGTACATTGAATATTTTTTTAAATAATATTTGGAACGTGATCTAACTATGTTTACGCAGACGAAGTCGCGGGCAACAGCTAGTATAATATATAGATTTTAGATGTAGTATCTGAAATTTAATCACAATTCACACCACCTTCAAAAATAACTTGCACATATTATATTGATATCGATAATCTCGTTTTTAAATGATACCCAATTCAATCGAATCCTTTGTTCTTATGTAAATAATCTCACCAAAAACATACCTGTTAAAACGGGGCCAAGTTCCTATTCACTAATTGTTCGCCTTAAAAAAGAGTTGAAATCCAATTCAATGCCAAGTTTAGATGCACTTCCAAATCGATCATAATCATCTTCATCAACAGCCTGATCCTAAATACTTCTAAATTTGAACTTGGCAGGTTAATTTAATCACATAGATATCTTATATTTAAATTTAAAAATTATACAATAATTATCAAGTGCTACTAGCATGAAAACCTGCCAAGTTCAAATTTAGAAGTATTTAGGATCAGGCTGTTGATGAAGATGATTATGATCGATTTGGAAGTGCATCTAAACTTGGCATTGAATTGGATTTCAACTCTTTTTTAAGGCGAACAATTAGTGAATAGGAACTTGGCCCTGTTTTAACAGGTATGTTTTTGGTGAGATTTCAATACTTTTTTTAAGGAATCATACCAATTTGTTTCTTTCCTCCTCATCTTATTTCAGTGTATTTACTTGTACATATTAATTTTTATCTCAAATTCATAGATGAGCCGACTTACGCTTGACCAATTTCTCAAATTTCTTAATTTTTTGTTAATCTACATATAACAAACAACCTGTGTGCCAAATTTCATAACGCTACGACAACTGGAAGTGGCCTAGAGGTTTTGATTACCGATTTTTATCTCAAATTCATAGATGAGCCGACTCACGCTTGACCAATTTCTCAAATTTCTTAATTTTTTGTTAATTTACATATAACAAACAACCTGTGTGCCAAATTTCATAACGCTACGACAACTGGAAGTGGCCTAGAGGTTTTGATTACCGATTTTTATCTCAAATTCATAGATGAGCCGACTCACGCTTGACCAATTTCTCAAATTTCTTAATTTTTTGTTAATCTACATATAACAAACAACCTGTGTGCCAAATTTCATAACGCTACGACAACTGGAAGTGGCCTAGAGGTTTTGATTACCGATTTTTATCTCAAATTCATAGATGAGCCGCCTCACGCTTGACCAATTTCTCGAATTTCTTAATTTTTTGTTAATCTACATATAACAAACAACCTGTGTGCCAAATTTCATAACGCTACGACAACTGGAAGTGGCCTAGAGGTTTTGAAGCCGACTCACGCTTGACCAATTTCTCAAATTTCTTAATTTTTTGTTAATCTACATATAACAAACAACCTGTGTGCCAAATTTCATAACGCTACGACAACTGGAAGTGGCCTAGAGGTTTTGATTACCGATTTTTATCTCAAATTCATAGATGAGCCGACTCACGCTTGACCAATTTCTCAAATTTCTTAATTTTTTGTTAATCTACATATAACAAACAACCTGTGTGCCAAATTTCATAACGCTACGACAAGTGGAAGTGGCCAGTGAATTTTGATTATCGGTCAGTGAGTCAGTGCCAAAATTAGCTATTTTTACAAGGAAATATTTCAGGATCTAACAAATCTATATCTATGAAATTTGGTATATTGCGTAAGTACTAGTATATAATTAGGTAGGTAAAATTTTATCTTTGCTCTCGCAATAGGCACTGAGATACAAGGGGGTCAAAAGTGCGTCGAAACCGTTCGTGTAAATAGTGCACGGCATGCGCGCGGCCTGCTGGAACTTGGCCGCGCACTCCGTGCGCTTTGATAGCGAATTCCAATTGCTTCAAGTCTAATTAATAGCTTGATATCGATATTCAAGTTTCATATAATATTATTAGTAGAATTTAGTTGTTAGAATTAATTAATTATTAGAATTTACTAAATGTTTACTAAAATATCAAATTTATTTAATTTGAAAGGGATCAGAATAATGATTAATTTAGTAATACTTACAAAATGAAATACTATACACACCGGCAAAATTAGCGGAACATAACAAAATTTTCAGTTTTTTTGTAAATTATTCGCTTATTTGTATATATTTCTTTATTAATTTAATAATTGATGATTAAAAAATAAAACTTACATAAATTTAGGGCATGAAATCGTGTAAAAAGAAAAAAAATCAGCAAAAATCAAAAATTAAGAAAATCTTTGAAATTACAGCAGTAATTTTTTAAGTTAAATTCTCCATTTTTACTTAAGAAATGCCATGTTAAAAGCATTTAATGCCTTCTATGGATCTCAAGTGGGCCTGGATACGCCATTCCATGCTTGCATTTTGATTGTCAATCATTTCCTGTGGAATATTCTCCTACTCCTCCAGTAGCGCCAACTCGAGCTCCTGAACAGATTTTGGAGCTGGTGGTTTAACTCGTACCGTTCACCCATTGATGTGCCACACGTCCTCAATCGGATCCATATCCGTAGACCGTGCTGGCCTCTCCACCTAGGCTACGCCAGCATAATTTAGGTAATAATGCCTGATTTTTTTACTCTATGGACGCGCATAAAATTGAAGCTACTGCCTAAACTTGTGTAAAAGGCACAACATGCAGTTCTAGGACATCTGTGCTTTAGCCGTGTACTGTCAAAGTACCATCATTAACAATCATCAGCTCCGTGCGGGCTCCAAGTCATATGCCACCCCAAACCATTTCGAAGCCTGCATGATAGGCCACTGTTTCCGTTAAGTTTGATGGTCTATAGCGTTCCTTACGATTTATCCACATTCTTTATCGCCTGTCAACAAAATTTACACAGAATTTGCTCCCATCACTGTACAGCATACGATTTCATACACTTGTCAAATTTTGATGTTCACGCGCATATCTTAGCCTAGCTCTTTGGTGTCCTGTCTCAAGTTCTGGTGCCCTTGCTGGCACTTTTGAGTTTAATTTAACTTCTTTGAGTCTTCTTCTTACTGTACAATCGCTCACACGTACATCTCGGATCTGTTCCGACAGGTTTCGTGTATGCAATGCAGTTTGAGGTCGATTTCTTAAGGGTTGTACCCTAACAAAACGGTCATCCTGAACCAATGTCACCCGATATCTGCCTTGTTCTCGTCTCCAGACGTAAGATCCAGTCTCTCTGTAGCGTTGAAAGTTACGATGGACCACGGAAGCTGACCCACCTAAGGCCTGACTGACCGAACGGTAGGTGTGACCTTTCTCTATCGTGGTTACAGCTCTAGCTGTCGTAGATGCTGGGAAATCACTAATTTTATATCTAAGCAATGTGTTCTTCCAAAAACCAAACAATCAAATGAGCTGGCATACCTTGAACCCCGCTAAAATCGCCATTCTTATCAGAAACACTTACAACGTCAATCATCGAAAAACATTTATTATGGCATAATTGCAATAAAAATCTCTCAAATTGCTAGTTTTGTTCAATATTTTATTTCTTAAATGAGCTTAGAAACTATATAAAAGGATTTCAGACAGCCCGACCCACTTGAGTTCAAGTTGTGCCCCTTTTTGACTATGTTCCGCTAATTTTGCCAGTGTGTGTAGAATCAATGAATCAAACGTATATAATAATAATAATAATAATAATAAAGCCTCATTTATTCCTTAACAATATACAATTTTGAAATTTTTTGCTAACATGTTTTAATTACCATAATTACCCTCTATAATTAAGTTACTTTATGGTTTTAATATTAATAATAGGTATATTAAATTTCATTCCATTTAAATCATTGCATGCGAATTCAATACATTAATTTAACTTAACATTCTAATTATTATTTTCATTATATTATTACTTATCACATTTTTAATTTTAACAATTTCATTTTACAATATTAATTTGTAATATTTTTACATTTAATTTGACATTTATATTTTATATCTTAACATGCTTATTATTATTAGAATATTACTTAAAGATTATTTTTGAAACATACTTTTAATACAATTAATACTTTATCAATTTCTTTTTAATATATATTTTTAAATATACTTATGCATGCAATTTTACATAGAGATTTATATTATTATTAAGGACCTCTCTACAGAGTAAAGGCCTCCTCCATTGATCTCCACATATCTCTATCTGTCGCTTTATCTTTCCAGTTGTTTCCAGCTATCTCTACAATTTCATCTAACCATCTTTCCATTGGTCTACCTCTGCTCCGTTTACCCAGTGGGCCCTTCCAGGTGGTAACCTTTTTTGTCCATCTATCATCACTCATACGAGAAACATGGCCTGCCCATTTCCATTTCAGTCTTTTGCAGTGCTGTAGAGCGTCTATGACTTTTGTTATATTTCTAATATCTTTATTTGTTCTTCTATGTTTAAGTTTTATTTTTAGAGTACTTCGTTCCATAGCTCTTTGTGTTGTTAATATCTTGTTTTTAGTGAATTTGTTAAATATCCATGTCTGTGATGCATATGATAGAGTTGGCAGTACACATGAGTCAAGGACTTGTTTCTTTAGCCTCACTGGAAGGTTCGATTTAAAAACTTCTTTTAGGGACCAGAATTTGTTCCATGCCATATTTATTCTCCTCTGTAGTTCATCTCTATATCTAGATTTTTTGAATGATATCTGTTTTCCGAGATAAACATATTCATTTACATAATCAATTGGAACATTGTCAACAAATATTGGAATTGTTTTACTATTCGTCATAATTTTTGTTTTGCTTGTATTTAGCTGTAGACCAATTTCACAGCTGACTTTGTGTAATTCTCTTATCATTGATTCTAGTTGTGATGCAGTTTCTGCAAACAGAACGATGTCGTCAGCAAATCTTAGGTTATTTAAATATTTTCCATTTATATATATGCCTTTATTATTCCATTTCAGATTCTTCATTATGTTTTGTAAGACGGCTATGAAAATTCTAGGAGATAGAGGGTCGCCCTGCCGAGCGCCTCTACATATACTTATCTCAGGACCTGGTTTTTCTAATATGACTTTACTTTTGCTTTTCTTGTATATGTCTTGAATTAGTTTGATAGTTTCTGGAGGTACTCCACAGTCTTTTAGGGCTCTCCATATGCTATTGTGCGAGATGGAGTCAAAAGCTTTGGCATAGTCTATAAACGCCAGATAGAGCGGGCGGTTCATTTCGACATACTTCTCTATTACCAGATCAAGGGTGTGGATGTGGTCTATGGTCGAGTAATTTCTTCTGAAACCCGCTTGCTCTACCGGCTGGTCTAGTTCAATATATGTGGCGAGTCGCTCTTCCAGGCAGGACGCAAATAATTTATACATATTAGATTGTAAACTAATCGGTCTATAGTTACTTATATCAGCAGGGTTTCCTTTTTTGTACAGGAGGATAATATTCGATTTCGCCCAATCTTCTGGTATGGTTTTACTGTCTAGTATCTTGTTGAAAAGTTTAGTCAGTAGTGGTATAAGCTCATGTTTACCTGCTTTTATTATCTCGTTGGGTATGCCGTCTGGGCCGCTGCTCTTGCCGTTCTTCAAAGATTTTATTTTTGTAGAGATCTCCTGGTAAGTAAATCTTTGTATAGAAGAAGTGTTCTCTTGTTGTGGTAGAGTATCTAGTAGAGTACCTGTTTGAGACGGTGGCTTGGATGAGTACAATTCTTTATAGAACTCCGTTGCAATTTTTATTATTTCTAACCTGGAATAGGTGTTTTTATTTTTTATGTTTGACTGTAGGCAAGGAATCCATTTTTTTGTGGTTCTCAATTCTTCTTGAGCTTTTTTCAAGCTTCCCGATGATTTTAAGTGACTCTCAATGGTCGATATTCTGAAGTCTTGGTATTCTTTTTTAATAATTCTATAAATGTTCTTGTACAAGTAAGATTTCTCTCTTTTTTCATCAATTGTTAAATGTTTTTTATTTGTCAAATCATTTCTTCTTTTTATTAGTAATTTTGTCTCGTCTGAAATAATTGGTTTTCTTTTTATATTTTTTTGGTTCTTCAGTATCGGTTTTAGACTGTACTCTATCGCCATCTTGATTTTTTCATAATACAGCTCTACGTCGTCTATTTCATCTGGATGTATACAGGAACAGTGTAATTTTAGTGCTTCATTAAACTGTTGGTACTGCTCAGCTGTTGACAGGGTGTAGTTTTTATTTTTATATTTGGCTCTAGATTTTTTCAGCGCTCCCAGCATAAAAGTACTTCTCAAGAATTTATGGTCGCTAGGAAATGTGAATGTGTGAAGTACTTCGATGTTCATGAATTTTTCTTTAACATTGGACAAGATGTAATCTATTTGGCTTTTATTGTTTTTAGGAGAGAGCCATGTCCACAGGTTCTTTGTATTCTTGCGGAATAAACTGTTTATTACAAACAAATTATTTTCCCAGCAGAACTGTATTAATGCTTCACCTCGGTCATCTCTTTTTCCAAAACAGGAGTCTCCAAGAATTCTATCTTCTCCTTTTGTTTTACAGCCAACTCTCGCATTAAAGTCTCCCATAATAATCAGATTTTTACCACACTCTATTAAGGATTTTTGTAGTTGGCTATAAAACTCCTGGATTTCATTTAAATTTGCATCAACAGTGGGGGCATAAACTTGCAATAAGGATAAAATTGCTGTTTTGAACTTCATGTTTAAGATACAAATCCTTTCTGATATTGCTTCAAAGCTCTCTATGTATTTTTTAAGGTACTTTTTTATTAAAAAACCTACACCATATTGCCCTTTTGTTTCGCCGAAGTAGCAGAATATGTGTTCTGTATCTTCCTCGATATTGTATCCTGTACGTCTTATTTCAGCCAGACCAATTATATCATAATTAATTTTTGATAATGCTTGCTTAAAGTCTAATAGTCTTTCGTAAGATAATAAGGATCTGGCATTGTATGTGCATATGTATAGTTTGTGGAGTGGAGGGTTGTAGTCTGAGACCCCCGCGGTGACCGGCCGTGTTGGGGGACATAGAGAGGTCGCTGTCCCGTGTCACATGTTGGATGTTGAGGAACTTTTTAACTCTTTATGCGAAGGCGATATGTTTTCTATGTTATTTTTTGTCAAATATTGGTCCATTTTATTTTTCTTAATGGGGTTTTTTTCCAGCCGTTGATTGTGGCTCTGTGTTTCAGGTGATCGTGGTAGAACTCTCTTTTGCCCTGTCTGAAATTCTGAATTATTAATAGCATTTTCTTTATCTGGTAGTATTATTAATTTATTATATTTTATGTAACCTTTCTTTCCTTGTGCTTTTTCTTTTTGTAATTGAAGATTAAGGTTTTTTCTTTCTTCTAGTACTTTAGGCGGATAATCTTGTTTAATGTAGTAGGAAGTGGTTTGTAACATTTTTTTATTTTTTAGAATTTCTATCTTTTTTCCCATAGTTGTAAGGGTGACAATAATCGGTCTAATTTTTTCAGACTTTTTCCCCATTCTTGTTACATATTCAATATCTCCTACTTGGCAGTCTATTTTTAAAAAGCTTTGTATAATATTTAAAATTTTGTTTTGTAGATTGAAATATGAGTTTTCGTCTTCCTCAACACCAAAGAATATCAGATTCTTTCTTTTTATAATATTTTCCAGTAATTCGATTTTTTTCCCTTGTTTTTCAGTAATTTTTTCCAATTGTTGTTGTCTAGTGTCTAAGATAAGAAATTTTTCATCTATATTTTTGTTAATACTCTTTGGAATGTTTTCTTTTATTTCTTTTAGCTCTTTAGCTTGTTCGTCGAGTTTGATTTGAAGTGATTTCAATATTTCTGCTATATGTTCCATTATGTATCTATTGTTTGCACCCTCTATCGAATAGCTTGTGAACTTTTATTGGCTGAGGCACTTTGGTATAGTATGTAGTTCAAAACTTTTATTCATAGATGTCGCTGCTTTATCTATCTTGAACTTTTGATGACTTGGTAAATTATGTATTTTGTACCAATTTAGGTTATGTTTTCACAGTCATTTATTATTTGTCCACTATTCACTTTGTAATCCACATAAGCATTTTCTACGCGACGAAATATACGCGGCAATCAAACGTATATATTATGTGATAATTCAGAGCCTATATAAACTACTAATTTCAAATTTCATTCTTTGCCCAGTAATTTTTAAAAATATACATATTTACACTGTGACCGAGTTAAATATATTCCATAATATTATTCTATTTTATCCTTATCTGGACTTTCAAGTTCCAAGACTAAAATAAGCCCAATCGGTTCAGCCGTTTTCAAGTTTTAGCGAGACTAACAAAATTGAAAGTTCATTTTTATTTATATACAAGGTGTTACTAAACATAGTGATAATACTTAAGGGTACGTATGTTTCTCTTGTATAGAGTCGACTGTAAAAGTAGCAATGCTGAAAGAACATTTTCTTTTGTGATTTGTATGGGCAAGCGCCCATCAATTTTTCCATACAAAGATGAAAAAAGTTACTCTTTCAGAGCTGCTACTTTCCACCGAACTCTATATACCCATACACACCTTATAGTATTATCACTAATTAGTTTTGTTACACCCTGTAGAATGTAGATATTGTTATTTAATTACATTTCCTTCTATTCATTTTTTCTATGGACATGTTTTTGTTTCCTACGTAATTAAATTAAATCTCGACGACGAATACTAGACTAGACATTCCAAATCACTAATTTGAAATCAATAGGGACTTTTGGAGATGGATCAGAAAGATCAAAGTCAGAAAATCCGTTCACTTGATGTAACGATCAAAGATTTTCGATACACGACAAACCCTGCTCAAGGGCGCACTCTGCGAAAAAACGAATTTCAATACTGAAAGCGAGGTACGTCAACCAAATGAGTAAACATCCCTTTATTTAGTATATCGTTTCTCGCTTTGACTTTTTCAAAATGTACGCAGAACTTATATAAAATATATAAAAGTTATCAGTACTGTATAAAATGCAATAGTTATATAAAATGCAAAAGTTATCAGTACTGTATAACACTTTTTCGTCAACGTCATTTGGCCGGATCGTGTCAATCCAATTAGCTATGTCCACACTGTGCACACCTTTTTTTGTTCTTCAAAGGCATGCGGCACAGCGCAGTCAACAGCGCGCGTGAGGCATGCCCGCGACGCATACGCTCTGAGTTATGACCGTATTCAAAACTTTCGCTTGAGGACAAATTTATGAGGCTGGCATTGTCGGTTTCGACACGTAAGCCTAATAAATAAGGAAAAAAAACCTTTCCCTTTGTTCTTTCTTCTTCTTTGAATTTCTTATAAGCCGCACATACTCCACCCAGTAAATGGTCTCGACTCTCGTCGCACATGTTACAATAAGCTGACAGACGACACTGCAACTGAACAAAAATGACGATGTTGGCGTTGCGTTCGTTGAAGCATTCAATTATTGAAAGCGCCAAACAAGAGTTGAATACAAAGGAAATGACGAAAATTTAAGACGAAAGCGTATAGTGTGGACATAGCTATTGTGTGGTTTAGTTTAGGTCCCTCGTTTTATATTTACATAAATGTGTATCTAATGTCTCTACAAATTATCAGCTCTATGCGAATTATTCTTAGGTTGAAAGTTTAATTTTCCTGGTCTATAATATTGTCATGTGTACGCGTAGATTCTATCATAATTTTACGAGATTAACCCATATTATGTGGTCGGCATAAAATGCAGTCAGAGCCCAGAGGTAAAATAATCTTGTACAATTATTAGAGCAGTGACGTCACTCTACCCAATGCTATTGGATTACGAATTACGATTTACGACATCTCGGCAACTGACGAGCCTCCGGTGCATGACAGGTGAAATATTAGTTACCCGGATGAAGCAAGTACATTGTATAAATTTTAAACTTAAAAACATTTTCATCAATACTACACTGTGTATTAGATATTTCTTTAATTTTTAAAATCCCATAAATACCTAATGACTTCATTTAAAGTAACTAGTAAGTAGTTACTAATAATAATCACCATCTACTAATTTTACAATTATTATTAATACTATAATTACGTAGAATTTATTAATGTTCTGTTTCAATTTGAAAATATAATATATATTTTTAGAATACAATTTAATAATTAAATATTATTAAATTGTCGTTCTGTTGTACATTGTTATGATTTTTAATGCCTTTTATTATATTTCGTGATACAGATAAACCATTTAACTTAAGTTTTAAATTTTGCTACCGGAACATAAAAAGACACACGGATATAAATTTATACATCGCAAATATAAATTTATTGAAATATAGTAACGAATTGATGTATATTCATAAAAATGGTTCATGATTTTCCATCTCCTTTTTACTGAATACTGAGTTCGTTAATGAAGCTATGATGAAAGCATAACGAATTTGCAATGATCAAATTTTTTATGATTTTGCTGTCCCATTATGAGCGGCATCAGATGTTTTCTGGTCACCATATAAAGTTAGCCTTATCTATAAGCTTACTTGTAATAATTGTAACATTGTTATTTATCACATTAAAAGTGTTAATAACCAAGACCAATTAAACATGTTAAGATAACATTCCGATCTTCGCAGCACGTGATCACAACCGACAAAAATTAAAATAAAATGCCACTTTATGAATAAGGCAATATGCCTCACTTCTACCGACATTGGTCTAGCAACCGAAGCAGACGCTGCTTTGTAGTAGATGTAGGCCAAAATTAAACCTAACACCCAGTTCATAAAGTATTTTTTTATTTATTTATTTATCAATACAAACAATGAAAAAAACAAAATCTATTAAGCACTACAAAAAAACCACGTAGGTTTAATGACGTAGTACAGTTATTAGTTTACGTCGCATTTTATTTGAATTTTTCGCTGCTAAGATCGAAATTCTATCTATACGTCATTTTTACATACAAAATCTCATATAGGAGGTATATAGGCTAAAAACTATATTATGATAAAGCAATAACCCTCCATTTTACTTCGCCGTAGTCGGTTAAAAATGCAGAAAAGAGTTGCAAGCTCGATTTTGAGGTAAGTATGCTCCACTTCAGAAATCCACCCGTACCACAGAATATATTATATTAGTAGTACCAACATGTACGTGGAATTAGTAATATACTTTTGTAGGCTTCAATATGTACGCCACTCTGGGAGTGAGGTGGGCCATTATCCGCTCCAGCCGCCGCCGGATCAAGATTCAATCGGTTCGAAATTACTTGATCTCAATGGACTCATTTTTTCTCGTCTGAAGCTCTTCGAAATTTTAATCGAATGTACATTAACATGGTTTCGTTAATCTTATTACCTGATTCACATAAAATGATTGAATTTTAATAGGCTCGCACGTTGAATTGGATTTAAACGATGTTTACGAATAAGGGTTGATTGAGACCGCAACGCGACACGTAGATAGATTTCTAAATTTATATGGATTTGACAGATTAGCACGCGACTCGCGCAATTGAAATCTATTAAATCCATACAAATGCATGCCACGCCGCGTCTCGCCTCGCCTCGTCGCGTTGCGGTCTGAATTGACCCTAAGATACCAAATTTTTAATTATCCATTATTTATTTAATAAAAAATATTTATACAAAGTATCGTGATTTCAAATTATTTTAGTTATCAGTTCCGGTTGGAGTATAAAAATTGACAACCCAGGTAGGGTTGTCAATTTTTATACTCCAACCGGAAGAAAAAGAAACAAATAGACCAATGCCAACCAATTTTAAAATCTTATTCTGCATGACTTTCTGAGTTCAACCCTATTCACAGAATGCGTTCCTCATAATATTTTGCATACTCAACTCCACCCAGCACCCGCTCCGTCGCGTACGTAAACTCGTGAACTGACCATAAAAAAAATATAACTTATAAAATCTATACCATCAAAGAAATTGATTTATAGGCAGTTGACGAACGTATGTCAATTAGGGTCAATTCAGACCGCAACGCGACGAGGCGAGGCGAGGCGCGGCGTGGCATAAAGCATGGATTTGACAGATTTCAATTGCGTGCGACGTCTTGCGAATCTGTCAAATCCATATCTATAAATTGAGAAATGCATCTACATTACGCATCTAGCATTTTTACGATACGTTCACAATTATTAAAAATATAAAAGGTATTTAGTTTTTATGATCCATATTCATTTTATATTGTAACTAGCTGTTACCCACGACTTCGCCCGCGTCAAAGTAAAATATTATATCCTCCTTTTGGAAGTCGGTTTAAAAGTAGCCTAAGTTACTCCTTACTATAATATTCTTTTAATATTACAAACTGACGCTCTAATTTTATTTATATTATGACATATAGGTGTATAGATGTACAACACTTTAAAATTTTCAGGATGTGAAAATCAAAATCAATATTATATTATTAGATAATCGTTTCTCGATTACGTTATAACTCTCATTTAAATTTAAATGTTTAATACATCACCGGAAAATTTCATTAAATCTGCTACATTCAGCCGTGTTAAATTATTTTAAAATTACCAGTTATCAATTCGATTAAAAATAGATTAAAGAGAGTTAATTTATTTTATGGTCGCTTTGTTGTGTCCATAATATCATTATTTGTAATTGAAAACAGTTGTAATATTTTATTGAATACTAGCACCCCCCCCCCCTCACAAGTTCGCACATTTAGGGCCTGTTTCACCACTTTCTAATAAAGTATAATAGGTAAAATTAGCCCATTCGTCACTTATCAGGAAGTGGTGAAACAGGCCCTTAAAATCATAATATTATTATCATTTATATCTGCTATCGACTCTTTATTTCAATAGCATTTCGACTAACAGCTATTTTTACAGCTTCTTTATTACTTCAAAATGACTTACCACCATATACTTCACAGAGAAGCTCCAAAGTGTCTCCCTCATCGTAGGGCTCCAACAGGCGCGTCTGGTCTCTCGTCCTGGCGTCCATAATGATGGGTCGATCCGGCGGGGCTTTAAAAAGAAATTGAGAATAAGCTTATATTCCCGTATTCAAACATACAATTTTAAATGTAAATTGTATGAAAATCTCGTATGAATACCGAACTGAGAATATCTAAACCCTAACAAGGCTTTGCTTCACTGTAATTCCTACTTCTCCGGTAGGTATCTAGCAAAAGTATAAAATTTGCAAAGTCGAAGCAGCCACATATTTCACGATCGAGTCAGCTGGTTAGGGTTCTGTAGTCTACAGGTCTTCGTTGACTACACAACCCTAAAACGGAACCCTAACCAGCTGTTTATTTGTATATTGATAGGTTAGTTATATAGCTTAAGAGTAACTTTGTTCTACAAATAGAACAATTCATATTAAATAATAATCTTCTATCAATTAATATTTACAATAATCCATAGAATCGAAATATTAAATCCTGTCTATCTCTGATAGCTACCACTTTCTAGAATTTTCGCAACTTGGAAATTGTTTTTCGTCCCATAAAGATGAAGCTACTCACGAAAAATTAGTTTGATAGTGATATTAAAAAAAAAAATGTTATATGGACCTGTACCTACTATTTATACTTTTTTACAATAAAAAAATATGTAAAAAAGTACGTAATTTCGTCAGGTGCATAACGTTATAAGCATTTCATAGTTCCAGATGAAATTAAATTCGTACGAAACAATTCGGAGAAAACTAATTTCCTTGCATTGTGCGAGGTATCGATACGCTGGCCGCTGCCAAGCCACGAACCGACAGAATTATGGTCATGTCCACACTAGCGCTGCTGTCACCTTCTAGTAATAGCCGTACAATTTCATATCGTGGATAGAAAAGTAGTTGGTTTCGCTGCATGCTATATTAAACAGGGTATTTAAACAAAAATTATAATACTGTACGATGTAGGACTCTTTTCTGTCCTTTTGGTTTTTCCGTCCTACGATGGGCTTAAGGATATAATCACAGAGAGTATTTATTAAGTAGTATATTAATGTAAACTCACACTATCCTTGTTTTTGAAAACAAATATGTAACCTAGGCCTACTAATAAGTATAATATTCTCTATTTAAACTTAATCTGATCTAGATAATTAGTTTTAATAGCGATAAGCCATACTTTATCGAAATACCACGCGCTTCAACCTTTTGTAATTAAAATTAAAACATTTTTGACTTCGAACGAATTCGGTCGCGAAATTACTATCGAATGATCAATAATTTCTGTACTATCATGATTCATGACATTTATTACATTCCGCTAGTACCAAACTTACTTAGTTCAAAGGCAACAAATTCCAACGTCGAATTAAATTAAATTACAACCTATTATGAAAATCCGTCAATTTAAGCTGTGAATTTCTTACTCGGTCCAAATTAATTTCTTTCCAGGAAAAACGACATTGTAGTATGCACTACTAATTAGGATTATTGATCAAGTTGAGTCATTTTGGAATCAACGGGTTCGTAAGGGTTGCTCAGTAAACGAATTTAATATATCTGCCTGTTTTATAGTGACAATTACGTTATTGAAATTTTAACGTTAGACTTTACGATTTTATCCCCTCATAAAATAATATTTTAATGATTTATTGATTAGTATTATCTAAGTTTACTCGTCCTCAGGCTGCTGACAGCGTGACAGGTACTTCCGAGTATCAAATCACAGGCATTTTACAGTTAAGTACCTAATAAAAGATAAAATGTTTGAAAAAAAGTTTAGGTAATAAAGGTACAGTAAGTACATTCAATGAGTTTTTCCAATCTTTTCGATATTTCAAAATGTTTAAAGAATTATTATGACCACCGAAACAATAAGGTTACTGGTAGATATTGCCCGCTGTTTCGTTTATCGCCCAGATATCGTAGAGCTCTCTAAAATGTTTATCAAAATCTGTTTAGCAGTTTAGAGGTAAAGAAGCAACAGACACCCAACCAAAAATACATTTGAAATTATTATAAGTAGTATGAATAATGTAGTACTGTTCCAATGCTAGTTATTTTGGCACTCGGAAAGACGTGTGAAAGGTTTCAACCACAAGGTCTGCGCGAGGCGTCTGAACTTCACAATAAAGAGCGGGAGATACGGTATGCGTCGTGAATAGTAAATCAAGTGCGAATCCTTTGTTGCGGGCTATGAAATAGCAATACTCGATTCTAACTGAACTGGAACTACTGGGCGCACTTTACCGCTACACATTATTCACAGATGTATGAGTACAAAAATAGGCTTTATTGGTCAGTAAATTGTACAAATAAAACGCTGCGTTTTAGCTTTTTTGTAAGTACAGAAAATTGATAAACACTCAAGTACACGCAGGTACTGAACAATTGAAATAGCTATTCGTATCTTATTAAACATGTCACGCATTTAACTGGTACTCAAATGTTTCTAAAATTACACTAAACGTACTTGACGAATTTTCACTAAAATTCTTCTAAAATTAATTAACACGCTTAATTCATCAAACTGTTATTATTCCGTCAATCAGCTATTCAAATAATTAATATCATAATCAGCTGTAAAACAAGCTACTTACTTATGACTGTGAAATTGATCCTCAGGTTCCTAGTAGGTGAGTTCTTGAAGTCGACCCTGCAGCGGTAGACGCCGGCGTCGGCGGTGCTGACGCTGTCGATGAGCAGCGTCGCCGGCGCGGCCGTAGCGCGGAAGTAGGCTCGAGTGCCGAATCCCGTGGGGGACGACCACAGCTTCGGCTGAGTGGCTATACGGCCTCTGACGTCGTAGCTGCAACACGGGGTCCAATCTAACGTTGTTTCGATTGTGAGCTGACTGCTGTCACACGTCAAACAGCAATCTGATATTTAGCAATTAGGCTCAATTTATACCGCCGTGGGATGGAACCGAATGGAAGCGTCAATTTCGCCTCATGCGAGCGAATTGGCAATGGAGAATTCCTGAGAATTCCGCACGAATTTTTTGGCTCGTATTTATTATGTGTGTTATTACTGTTGACATAAAGTTCCATGTGCTAGATGTACAGTTTTGTTGCAAAACGTCCATTCTATTACGCGCCGTTCAGCGGAGTGACGCGACGTTCCACTTAGTACTGACTGCTAACGCTCGGCTGCCGCGTAGTGCAGCTTCGCTCATACGATTTCACCTCATAAATAGAAGCAAGCAGCACCATTACCTATAAAGTGGTTCCCAGTCAGCCTCCTTGAACCACAGCACCATGGCCACCTTGTCATCTCCAGACAACGGCTGCGTGTCGCACGGCAGAGCAGCTTTCTTCCCAAACACACCAGCCACGTGGGCTGTGGGGACTGAAACAAAGGCACTATTTAGTATAGGGAATTTCGATACATAGCATAGGTGCACATAATAATAATAACTCCCCATACTGGTTTCGGTGACGGTAGCCGGTTTTATTGAAACCAAGCCAGTTACGCAGGAGCAATTTTATAGTGTCCAAGTGTTTGCCCAGTACACAAAGGCACTCTCTATAATATTCTTTTACTCTCATAACCCAGTGGGACGGAAAACCGACACGACTGGCGAGAGATCAGGCACAGGACCGAATCTCTACATGCCCCTCCGACGCATGGATCATCTTACTTATCATACAATCAGGTGATCACCCAGCATTGTCCTTATCAAACTTGGAAATAACATATTGTTTCCAACGCGTAAATCGAACCCACGGCTTCTGAGTCATGACTCGGAGGTCCAGTAGTTTAGAAACCACTGGACCATGGGTGGATAGGTGCATAATGCACTTCTTTTTATAAGAAAACGCGTAAAAGCAATATGCTCAGCACCATATTATGACTTGTCATGTGAACTACAGGGTACAAGTTTCAGATTGGCAGCACCAGTTAGCAGCACCATAGCCAAATCGGTTTCAAATTTACTAAGTTTCATACTTCCATTCCCTATTTTATACCCTTGGGGGTAGAATTGATCAAAATCCTTTCTTAGCGGATGCCTACGTCATAACATCTACCTGCAATCTGCATGCCAAATTTCAGCCCGATCCGTCCAGTGGTTTGGGCTGTGCGTTGATAGATCACCATGTGAGTCAATCACCTTTGAGTTTTATTTATATTAAATATGTACTCGTAGAAGAAAAAGATATTGTTGGGGTAAGGTTGGGGAAAAAATTTCTTCGCATTTTATATAAAATTCAAAAGGTTTTTTTTATCAAGTTTATTTACAATTGACTGAAGTATATAGGTGCCATTTTGTTCGATAACTTTTTGCCATCTTGTTGGTAGGGACATGATGATATAAAAATTTTGGGGCTTCTGATGAAAAAACTGCGACAAGTGGTTTTGACAGTCCTCTTGTGATGTCAACCTGACACTGCCTAAGGAATTCGGCAGCGACCGAAGCAGGTAGAAATCTGAAGTTGCAAGGTCAGGACTATACGGCGGATGCATTTTAACACCTCACAGCCAAACTTCCGTAATTTTTGCTGAGTGGCTAAATATTATATGTGAGGGCGTTATCATAGTGAAAAACCACACAAACACACCCAAACACACCCTTCTGTTGATTTATTCCGGCCGCTTTCTCTCAACTTCTTGCTTTAATTGCATATCAGTTGTTCGCAGTACAGATCAGAATCGATGTTCCTGCTTGGTGGTAACAGTTCATGTCCTTCCAATCCCACCACACACACATCATCATCTTGTTGCGAGCTAACCCAGGTTTTGCCACAGTCTGTGAAGCCTGACTGGCCTTTGACCACGATCTTTTTCACACGTTCTTGTCATACGTGATCTACTTTTCATCACCAGTTACCAGCTTCTTCAAAAATAGTTCGGTTTCATTACGTCGTAACAAAGAATCACAAATGAGTACACGGTTCATTAGGTTTCTTTCAGTGAGCTCATGAGGCACCCAAATATCGAGCTTTTTTGTGTACCCAGCTTTTTCAAATGCGCCAAAACCGTTTTGTAGTCAATTCCCAATTCTTCAGCTACATTGTAACTACTAATATGCCGATCTTGCTCCACTTTTTCAAAAATGGCATCAGTTTTGTCCGTAACAGGGCGACCAGAGCAACGTGCATCTTTGATATCAAAATTTCCGGATTGAAAACGCTTCAACCTAATAAAATGTTTAAATGTATCGAATTTCTTCATTAGAATCACTCATTTTAACAATAAGAAAAGTAAATGAAAATCTCACATTTACCTTATTTGAATTTGGAATTGTCTTCAGTAAAATTAAAACTTTTTAATGATACCAAAATCAGCCAGATACAATTATTGGTATAGCTCAAGAGATTTATGACAAGTTCATACATACTATAATGGGAAAATACTTTTTCTCAACCTATTATATTTAAGATTCGATTTAATATAGGGAACAGTACATTTTTAAAATAATCTAAACCAACTCTCGCCTATATGAAAATTCCATGATATATTTTTTACTTAGACATTTCGGCTTCAAGTTGATCCTGGCCTTAACCTCGCCGTGACAATCAACAGACTAATTCAATTTGTGGAACGCGAACTGGATGATTAAGGCGAAGTCTGATTAAGTTTCTTGTCAGTCGTTTGTAGATCAAAGAAACTTATGATATAAGGTAGCGCTGAAATTCTGTCGTACAAGAATGACAGATGTGACTACACTATTTATCATCCATACTAACTTATTTTTTATTAAAACATTATAATATCTACAATAACTGCCGCCATTACAGATATTTAATGATTACTCAATTTTAATATTTTTTAATTAAAAGAGTTTATAAAAAATCGGCCAAGTGCGAGTCGGACTCGCGCACGAAGGGTTCCGTACCGTTATAGAACAAAAATAGGCCAAAAATTGTGTTTTTTGTATGGGAGCCCTTAATTTTTTATTTTATTTAAATATTATTATTAATTATTAAAGTACAATTATATTATTTAAGGCCTTCGTGAAAGTTTCAAGTGCTTACCTCTTATCATTATTGATTACGAGCAAAAAAGGTCAAAAAAATCACGTTTGTTGTATGGAAGCCCCTCTTAAATATTAATATTATTTTTATTTTAGTATTTGTTGTTATAGCGGCATCGGAAATACACAATCTGTGAAAATTTCAGGACTCTAGCTATAGCGGTTCTTGAGTTACAGCCTCAAGACATACAGAAAGACAGACAGACGGACAGACGGACAGACATCGAAGTCTTAGTAATAGGGTCCCGTTTTTACCCTTTGGGTACGGAACCCTAAAAATGTAATTTTATTAAAAGTTAAAATCTTAATTAAAAACCATTAAACTATTTACCATTAAGTACTTTTTATGCATGTATTTAAATAATATAGGTACTTCTGCCTCGTCAATACTTAAGGAGTACTAAATGCCACTGTAGTTAATTCTAACTCACCGCACTATTGACACTTGCTATGAGATGTTTGAAAAAGTTTATTACATTCATAGCTAGAGAACAATAATTGACAATGTAGAAACTTTTTACAGCAAACACTAGCAAACGATCGACGGAATAGAGTAACAAACATATTGATTCCTATAATTCCATATTTTTGGTCACCTGACATGGGCATTCGGATATCGAAATAAAATATTTTCACCCTACAATTTTAAAGGCTTTCAGAGTTATATTTTACTAGCTGGTTTGAAATTGAAGCATATCGGCTGTACGAGGATTTTATTATTATTTTCATGGTCACTAACTCACATACCGTTTAAAATATAGGTTTATTTACTCTCGTGTCCTTAGATTGATAAAAGTAAATAAATATTATGTAGTTTACATGTTTATAGCAATCCACGGAAAAAAAGATTATTTTTTTAAAGTATAGGTTAACCAGTTAAAGTGTCGATTAACATGGTATTCTGCAGATAATCTGTCTGAAACAGTTAAAATACAAAAAATATAATTTTCATAATATTAATTACAATAAGTATACTCGAAGTCGAAAGGAAACTAAGCTGTGTAGTAAGATTTCTTATAGATATGTGAAAGCGTTCTGTGAGGATCGGAATTCGAAACACAAATAAAAATTAACGAATATTCGGGTAGTTTTAAAAAAGCTACATCGAATTGGACATCTGTCACCAGTGACTCTACTTTTTATCTGCCACACTACGGCCGCTAAAAATAGCAAAAACTTCGGGAACAAGAAGGTGTTCTACTAACTTCTAGTTAGTAAATCAAGACGGTAAATTAATACGTCTGACGTCATAGTCCAATTATACAGAGATACGGCAGGGCAAACACCTGATACTGCGCGAGTGAGTGCCCCACTCGATGAAGCATACAGAGCACTGGACCGAGACTCTCTCAGGGTATAATGTGACTACGGGAAGTAATGCTTTGCAATATTGTATTTCTGTACGAGATTTATAAACTGCTACAGACTTGGTTTGGATGGTTTGGATTACTTTTTATTTAAAAAAGCGTGGAGTTTATCTTTAAAATCATTGTAAATTGAAATTTCAGCCATCATTATTCATCAACCGGCTCTCTAAAGCTGCGTTTCCACCAGAGATGTGTTGCGAGGAATGTGTTTTTAAGATCCAACAGAATCGCTGCGCTGAGCGAGGTCACGGCAAGCTCACGTCAATGAAGCGATTCTATTGGTTCTCAAAAACACATGTCTCGCAACACATCTCTGGTGGAAACTCAGCCTATTGCCGTTAGATGTAGACAGTTTCCAGTAAATCATCAATAAAAATGACGAAATTTAATACTTACTATAATATTTAATTCTGTTGACTGTAAAGTATTGATTACTGAAAATTTTACCATTAGAAGAATTTCAGAGCAGACGGACTACAAAAATCAATTTAAATCTGTTGACTGGGCCTGACAGTCCGTATAAATTACCGACATAATAATAATTATATTGTGGTGGTCCTACATAATTTGGTCAGACTGGTATACATATTAACCAATTTCACTGATAGAGTATTGTACAGCATAATTACTGATATGGTAGGTAGATAGGTAGATCCAAAGGCTCTATAAATTCCAAGCACACGTATTTTACTGCCGAAGGCTACGACTGAAATTGTGGGGTCATTCACATAATATATTAAAGGTATCGTTTACAAATAGTTCGAGTTCTATTGAACAGCTAAAACTATAGGCGAGATAACATTTACGAACGTTATACGTTAGGTGAGTTCTAAATTAAAACCCAGTAAACTGACATACGGGTTTTAATAAAACCGGGGATGTTACTGTACTAGGTTTTATTTGGGAAGCTAAAGGTCTTATTCAATGTTTACTCAAATTAAAATTTTTATGCTGAATGATTGTTATTGATTGTTATTAGCTTCGATATCGGTTTTAATTTCATTGAAAGCAACTACGCAGGAATAATTTTTATAGTGCCGAAATATGTGCGAAGTATACAGTGGATAGGTACTATCTGTTGTCATACAGTGGGATGGGAAAAATTTTAGCCAACGCATGGTTCATATTTTTAGGGTTCCATGCCCAAAGGGTAAAAACGTGACCCTATTACTAAGACTTCGATGTCTGTCCGTCTGTCCATCTGTCTGTCCGTCCGTCTGTCTGTCTCCAGGCCTGTAACTCAAGAACGGTAATAGCTAGAGAGTTGAAATTTTCACAGATTGTGTATATCACTGCTACCTCCCAAATTTAAATACTAACTGCTCCCTCTGGATCGTATCCAACGAAGGGCCGCTCGAATTGTTGACCCCTTGGAATTACGCCGAGATGTAGCTTCACTCTGCATCCTCTATTGGTATTGTGTGGTATCACGGGGAGTGCTCTGAGGAATTGTTCGGAATCATACCTACCACCTGCAACTTTTCGCCACCGTCCCACGCGAAAAACATACCATTGCATCCTCATCACCTTGATGCCACTCATCATGTGAGTGAGTGTGAGTGGATGAGGCAGTCTTCCACCGTGCGTTTATCGCGTAACTTTCTGCCGCGCACTGTAAAACTCTGGAACGAACAACCAGCAGTATTTCCGGACCTATACGACCTGCAAACCTTCAAGAAGAGAGCGTATTCCCTCTTAAAAGGCCGGCAACGCACCTGCAGCTCTTCTGATGTTGCGAGTGTCCATGGGCGACGGTAGTTGCTTACCATCAAGTGACCCGTTTGCTCGTTTGCCCCCTTATTTAATAAAAAAAATCTGTTGCTGCTATAACAACAAATACTAAAAATAAAATAAAATATTTAAGAGGGGCTCCCATACAACAAACGTGATTTTTTAAGCCTTTTTTGTTTGCTCTATATCAATAATGGATATATTATGTATTATGTAGTCACTTGAATTTTCCACAACATCCTTAGTTTTACTTGTACTTTAACATTTAATAATAATATTAAAATAAAATAAAAAATTAAGGGGGGCTCCCATTCAAAAAATACTATTTTTGGTCTAATTTTGCTCTATAATGGTACGGAACCCTCCGTGCACGAGTCCAACTCGCGCTTGGCCGATTATTTGTCGATCAGCCTGCATTGTCCTAACTAAATATGAAAGCGTTTTTATTGGTCGCGCCAAGGGAATCGTGCCCACGACCTTCGAAAGCCGAGATCCTAACCACTAGGCCACAAAGGCCTTTATTTCACTCATTGATCGGTCATTCATTTTAGTTTTGAAGAGTGGGCTGTCACATTTTGTTGTGTTTCTTGTGCTGTGTGACTTAAATGAAATTGAGATTTATTTAATTATTGTATTTTTATCTGATATTTGCGTAACGAAAAACACGATTCGCTTGTTTAAACTCGACCAATTTTTCGAAATTATGAATCTTTCTGGGCTTTTCAACAAATATCTGTTACACTTATTGAGTTACTATCATCAATATACTTGCACTACTACAATCACACACTTTATAAAATAATAGCTAAAGGAAATATTAGTATTGTATTTAATTTTTAAGTAATCATCAAAAATATTTTTGGCACTTGCGACCTTTACTTTCGTGTTATAATTGCGGGAACCATTGTTACGCGATATTGTTCACTATTAGCTGCAGCGGCCAGCGCAAATCACAATGCCCGGGGGCACGGGAGGGAGCTTGTAGGCGGGGCTAGCGTGCTTTGATATTTTTGTCAGCCCGCTCCTAATATCATTTTATATTAGGCCGGCGCCACACATAGCACAAACATTTGAACACTTATTTGAACACTTGTTTGTACACATGTGTAGCACGGGACTTTGAGACTTTGTTCACAGCTTTGTACAAACATTTGCACTTTGCCATTCGATGTCGGTTTTTTGGCGCACATCAAAGAGCTCAAAGATCTATGTTCAAATGTTTGCTTACCTGCTACACATAGCGCAAAGTTCACTTGACACTTCTGTGTAGTCCATAGATAATACAATATATACAACCACAGACTACATGTCATGTAGTCTGTGGTTGATCGAAGTATTTTGCCGGGAATGTGAAAGAGTGATGTTGTGTTTTTGTATAATTATTTTCCTAAAATTGTGTTAATTGGGTTTTAATGTGTAATATTGGTAGGGCTAAGGGCCCGGCCGCACCTGCGTCTATCGTCTGAAGCTTCGTGCTATGAGACGATACCTACTATTGGACGATACAAGAAGATCGTCCAACAGAATCGGTTTTAGCGCGAAGCACTACGCATAATATGCGGCCGTGGCAGTAGAATATTATCCATTAAGATATTCGTTATCGTGCACAAGACGTGTGGGAAAGTGATGCATTAAGTATTTATTCCATTACACTAAATTTAGAAATCTAAATGATTTAGTCACTAAATTTAGTGAAGTGGAATAACATTTAGAAAGCTAGGATCCTAATTAGTGTACTAAATCGGCAAAAATGTGGCTTCTAAGTTCTAACTTCTAACTGACTTAATCAGTGTTGCCAGATGGTTTCAACCTTTTATTGTATTAAAGTCAATATATTTTATGTTATACGATCTGGAATCCATTCATAATTAATTTCTAAAGTCTGCTGGTTCCAAGTAGTTCAGAAAGTTCATGATTCATAATTTTTCGTGGAGCAAAAATTCTTTCAACCATCTTTTTCGCCTTTTATTTATTTTGATTTTTTGTTGGTTTGACAGAACTGGAGCCATTATGAAAACGTCTGGCCAAAATCGCCGCGTCGTCACAACTGATTTTTAATCTGTGCAACTGATTTAGTTACTAAATTAGGACAAGTGGAATAAGTAGCTTCTAATTTGTCTTCTTTTTAGAATCCTATTTAGAACTTCTAAATTTAGTGTAATGGAATAACTACCCAGAAACGTGCTATTTTGTGTTCCCTCCAAAACTCCATCAAAAGTTTCAGTAAAGCGTCTACCACTTTACTGAATCGACTGACTTGACTTTCTGACTGTAATGACATTTACTTAGACTTTGACTAGACTTTAGACCTGATAATATGGAAAACGATGCTGAAAATTGAAATAAAAAATATTGTTTTCCTGCTATATTATATTATGCTCGACACTGGCCATGGCTAAAGCCGAAGTGCCATAATAAGAAAAAAAAAATTCTTGTCTGTGGTCAGTTGTCACGTCAAATCAGTCGTCCGTCTTGTTTGACGTCCTTGCAACAACTGTGAAGTGAAAATGTATGTGAAACTCTGTGAAACATGTCTGGCAGGTTCAACATACAAGTGTTCAAATGTGTGACAAAGTCTGTGTTCAAACATTTGTGCTATGTGTGGCGCCGGTATTAGAAATAAATTTTATATAAGTACTTCGGAATTTTATGTTATACTATGTCGATATGTACATAATTTAACCAACCTAATCGATGCTATGTTATTAATTAACATCAAACATTTATAATACACGTAATTGGCTAATTTTAATGTGAACTCTGTTCACGATGACCAAATGATTAACGGTAAATATTGACTGTGATATACGAAAATAACTAGATACTATAGGCAAAGCTCAGCCGACAGATCGCGTGATCTGTCGGCTGAGCTTCGAAACGAAGATAACGATTCTACGCAACGGTTTTGAAGTGAAAGTTCTTTGGATCCGTTAAGAAAGTTTCAAGGTCGCGTCTTGAAAGAGAGGGTCGAAATAAAAATTCACGGTCACGATTTCGGACAGAAGTTTTATTTCTGACACGTGTAAGTACGTTCTTTTTTTGTAGACTATATAACAGAACTTGTTATCGTAAGTCGTCCATTATCACCGATTGACACCTTATACAGCGAAAGTCCGAAATACAAGTTTGTTATTGTCCAACGAACTTGGAAACTTCGAACAGGTATCACGGTCATATCGCATTCTAAACTTTTCCACTAACTTTGTTGAAGTCGTTCCAATGATTCAATATTTCACACTAAAACAATAAGATCCCGGTGAAGTTTAAGCAAATTCCGGAAATAAATAACCTGAAACTAATAAATCAATGTTATTTAGTTCACCGTTCTCTAAGAATAACGCAGTGTTCACATGATGCGTGCAGCGTACCTATAGTCAATAAGGTAATAATCTTTGAGTTGGGAAAATCCGCCAAGTACGGAATCGGACTCGGGGGGGGGGGGGGTTTATACACCAGATGTTGAGTTGGAAGAAGGCAAACATATCTGCGAAAACCGTATGCAAATCGGATCAGTAGTTTTCGTGTTAAAGAAAAAAGTTTGATACAAAATCTGACCCCTCTTTTGTCCCCTTAGAGTGGTGGGGGGAAATTTTTTTATACACCAGATGTTAAGCTGGAAGAAGACAATTATATCTGCGAAAACCGCTTTCAAATCGGATCAGTAGTTTTCGTGTGATAGTGGAACAAACATACAGACAGACAGACAGACAGACAAAAAACTAACCACATTTTTGGCTTCTATAGCGATCTAATGACACCCCCCGCTTATTATTTTTTGAATATCTTTAATGTACAGAATTCACATTTCTACAGTTTTATTATATTTTGTATAGATAGAAGATTACCATAGATTGGTATATTTGATAATGCCCTGTACATTGTACAGGGCATTAATCTATCAACCCCCGAACGGCCCAAGTGGGCCGCGATAACAAAAGAATAACAATAGATTTCCAAGAATCTGCGATCGACCGATTAACAAAATATAATAAACTTACAAGGCAGAATGTTGGATCCATGATGTGAGACCTTTATGTACCACATTAATTATGTAATAAATCATTCTATTCTATAGTCGTAGGTACTGAATACCAAAAAATATATTTAAAGTATTCGTTGTTTCCATGTTAGTACAACATGCACACAAAGGTTTCAACAAGTTCCTAAAAAAGGTTTCACGAGAACCCCATTTCCATTTAGTCGGAAGAGCTATTAATTTTGTTGTCTGATCGAATCCCAAATACTTTGTTTGTACAAGACTTTTACGAGCGATCTTATGTATCTTGTATCAAGAGCACAGTCGAATTAACTTCGTGGTAGAGTTTTTTATCAATATTAAATCTGTATTTTTCTTAATATTAATAAATGACTCTGTTTCTCTGCTTAGCTAGTATATTTACTACTTGCTATATTTGCTGGTTGATTTTAAAATATCAAAGTTAACACTAATATTGTTCGTAAGAAGCACGCTTGTAATTACTATATTAATTCAAAATAAGAATTTATGTTATTACCTACTTTTCTTAGTGTAGTTACACGACCAAACGCGCAACGTTATATTATAATAATTCAATACTATTGTCTAAACTCTAAGCGCATAAATCTTCGCATCACTAATATAATAATCTATCTCATCAAAGTTTTACTCCCAATACATCTCAATGATTCAAAACAAACTTGATTTATTACTTTCGATGTTGGAACTTGCAGAATCGAACAAATCAAAATGTTCATGAATAAATTGTGTGTGTGCAAACAGCGCCTCGGAACACAACTATAAATATTATAATAGCGCAGAATTTAGATCCTTTGTCAAGGGGTCCTTATGAGATAACGGCGGCTATGAAACTTAAGATTCTCTCAGATATTGCTTTGTCTTAGAAATACGATCCTATTTACGTTCAGGTATTACTGTATTGATTTAACCCTCTACTACCTGACCCTTATTTCTCATACGTAACTACCTACCCGGAGTCTCTCAGACTCCCGTATTTTGAACTCTTAATATACAAAAAGTATGCTATATGAAAATCAATTAAAAGAAACTTGTTATAGCTTAAATACTTCTTTATTTATTAAAAATAATAAAAACACTAAAACCTTATGTCTTATACTTAAAAAGTACACATTTTCTCAAAATGAACAAAATTTTTTCAAAATTCTTACAGTTTTGCTAAACGAAATATTTAAAAAATATTAACAAAAAAATAGGAACTTTCTTTATAAATTATTTAAAGATTAGTGACTAATCAACATAATGTGACATTCAAATTTGGTAAAAAAGATTTTTTTAAATAAAATTGCAAGGCTCGAACTTTACAATTTTTCACGGCATATTGAGCACGTCGTGTACTGCACTCCAGGCAGGTAGGCTTCTTACATATGAAGCAAAATATTGTATTGTCGTCTGACGAAGAAGAATCTAGGATCGAGCCTAAGGGTTGCGATGAAGCACTCTCTTCTACGATTTCACCATCTTCGATCTCTGTATCCGATGCAGAATCACAAGAAAGGACAACATTTTCATCGATATCTGGCTCGTTTTCGCTGCATTGTTCATCAAAATATTCCTCTTCATTCGAAGAAAGGTCTTTCTTCAACCAACGCTCAATATTTTTATTATTTGACGTCATTTTCAACTAAAACAAAAAAGAAAAAGGTTCTTGAAAAAGTCACGTAACTACCTACCTGGAGTCTCTCAGACTCCACGACATAGTTTTTTACTCACCAAAATGCACCAAATGCGCGTGCGACCTCGACGAGCTGAAAAGCGGTACTCCAGGTAGAGAAGCGAAGGTACACAGACGCACGACCGTCAATGGACCTTGCTTGTAAAGATATGAACAAAAATAGAACTGCTGGAGTCTGAGAGACTCCGGTCAGGTAGTTAAGGGTTAATTAAGTGGAACTAAAATTACCAACACTTTACAATATAATTTACAATAGGTACGACCTGTATTGAATGTTATAAATGTTATTAAATTACACTTATAAAGCCACACACATCGCAAAGTGACGCATCGATACAATGTAAGTTGACCCGTAGTCGTAACAGGATTTGGGCGCAAAATTTCCTGGATTTATACTTTTTAGTATTATGGCTCGGTTTCAATAGTTGTGGTTTATAGTTACTCAAGAATTTAACAACTTTGTTATAATTAAAGTAGTTACGTTAAAAACTGGCTGGTTTTAAAAGTACCCACAATTTTAAAGAATCTTCTGAAGTTTTCAGATTCTTCGATCTTCTTCGGTGAAGCAAAAAAGCTTAAGAATAAAGTAGCTAGATCCAAAGAAAATAAGAGTATTATTATAAGAATGCATATATTTTCTGTTACGTTCAAATTTTTCAGACTGTATATTTTACGATCATGGTGGTTTAAAAAGACATATTTTTGTGTACCTTGATATCCAAAATATACACTATAAGGGAAATTAATTCGTTGCGTTAGTTTGTCAGGTTAATGGTGACTGTTGGGATTGACATAACCAAACCAAATTAAGTTGAGCCGTCGTCTACCTATATGAACCTGTTTTTCCGACAATACGATATAATATTTAATGCGAAATTTCATAAATTTTCGCTTCAAAAACGTTACGTATCGGGAAAACAATTTGTACACAAAAAATTGTTTCGAAATAAACGATCATCTCGAGGCCCAATATGTTAAGGCAAGATAAAGTACTCGCGATGTGTGCAGAATTATAATTTCCCGGGAGGCTCGCTTCAAACTTTTTCCCATACACGCATATATACCTTAAATATGGACTAGCTACTGCCCACAACTTTGTTCTACGGACATCTGATATACTACCCATATCTACTGGCCCCTTGACAATATAAAATCCAGTCGTGATCATCGTGCTCCATTCGAGGCCTATTAAAAATTACCGCCTCTCATTTCCACTTAGAACAAGTGCGTCTTGTCGTCTCTGTCTATTTAAATGTACCTGTCTTTCCGTCAGTCCATTTACTACCTAAGCTATCACCACGCCTAAAGTACTGAAAATCAAAATCATATAATATGATTTTTGGAACGGAGTTCCTTTTCGCTCGTTGCGATATTGGGCTAGGCCGAAAAAAACGACACTTGACCTCGACACTTTTTTATTAGTACCTGCATGTTAGGGGCAGAGGGCGCTGCGCGTTGATAGTATTCCTGTGCGTCAATAGATGGCGTTTTTAAATATATTTTTTTTGGTATATTATGTACAGATTTTTTTTTTACTTATGAAATAACTGCGTTCCATTCAGGTGTCCTTTGACACCTCTCAAGTTTTTTTTTCATATCAAAAACTCGATAAACATTCGATCTCTTAATAATATTAAGTATGTTATTTTACTTCTCTTTTTAGACCATTACATTAATGCCAATCTCATGTCGAATATCAAGTAACATTAATCCAAGATTAGGTCTGGATTATTTAGTTAATGTTTGGATGAGTTACAAATCGGAGTATACGGCATTAATAAATAAATGCCTTTGAATAATGGCTACAGTTTCTTACATTACATAATAGATCACCTGTGGAGGCGTAGCTTGAAAAATGTGCGCTCAACAAGTTAATACGATTGAACGTAATAGGGGCGATGCGTTCTCTTACTGCGAAAATTTGTACGTTCAATATAAAGGCACTTTGTTATTTTGGAATTTAAAATACGTACGTTAATAACAGTAATAAATATGCACGCAAAATGCTTAATGTTGCTTAAAGAATGTAGCTAAAATAGAAAAGTTAAAATTTTATAATTGTATATTTTGTAAATCGATCTAAAAATATTATATTGTGAGCATTTTCAATACTCAGTATAATAAAATATAATTTTAAAATGTTTAAGATATAATCATCATAAAACAAGAACTAAGGATTTGTTCAAGAACTGGTTTTAACACGAAATAATTTAGGACAATTCTAATGAAATGCTTTTACAAACTTTTATTAATTTTGTTTTATGTTACACAACACGAGGCGAAATTCTCATACGTATGGGAAAAGTTTTAAAGGATGTTTCTAAGATAAGCCCCCAGCACTTAATATTCACGCGTTTGTTAAAAATTTAATCATTGTTTCCTCTTTTCACTTCGAAACACTCGTTTACCGAGATTAAAATTGTATATTAGGAAAAATATTTCTTTTTATTTAAAATTCTTAACATAAGGCTTCGGCGAAACCTACGCGAATAAAGCGCGGGCGGCGGGACATGTCGCGTCGCGGTCGTCGGCAGAGCGGGAATAATCGCGAAACTGTGTGTGCTGCGCGAGTCGCGACTTAGGGTCAATTCAGACCGCAACGCGACGAGGCGAGGCGCGACGCGACGCGACCTAAATTTGTATGATTTTGACAGATGTCGTCAGCGTGAGACGTCTTGCGAATCTGCCAAATCCATACTAGTTTAGGAATGCATCTACGCGTCGCGTTGCGGTCTGAATTGACCCTTAGTTCGCAGCGGAGTCGCGCAGCACACCAGTTTCGCTTTGCAGACGCTCCCGTCCCACTTCCTGCGTCCCACTCGCGTCCTGTGTTACTGACGCGCAGGTTTGGCCGAAGCTTAATAAATACATATTATTAAACTCCACTTTTATAATATAATATCTTATATGAAAACGGATTTCCAAATGTGTTAGTCGCGCTAAAACTCGAAAATGGCCAATCGGATTGGGCTGATTTTAGTCTTAAAATATTCGTAGACTAGTCCAGGGAGTAGGGGCGGTTTTAAGGTGACACGAAGTTCACCGGGACATCTTTTTAACACTATAACAGTATTTGCGTTTATTTTTATCCGAATATTGTATTTTTCCCATGAACTTTTTTTTATTGATAACTGCTTAGAAGAACCCTTATCACCGCTTACACTGAGTTGTCCACTTAGGCTAGCCAAGTTAGGGCTAGATTTAAATGTCACGTACCTCGTGCTGGACTGAGTATTTTAAAGGCTAATCTAGTCAAAGGTCCCGAAATAATAATTAGGTATGCTGTTTATATTTTCAGAACGCAAATAATCACGTTTTAAGTAGGCGCCCGTTTATTGCTTGTATAATATAAAATATGATGGACTAGGTGACACTCGTAACTACACTAACTACACGTATTATTGAAATTCGTTTATCGCTGGTAACTGTAATTTTCTGAGATAAAAAGTATCCTGTGTCCTTTCCCAGAACTCGAAAGTACCTCCATACCAAATTTTAGCAAAATCAGTTAAACGGTTTGGGCGTGAAGAGGTAACAGACAGACAGACAGACACACTTTCTCATTTAAAATATTAGTATTTAGTATGGATACACGTATTCTTTAATTTTGTCACAAGAACCTCGGATAACAAAGAGAGACGTCGACGAAGGGATTGTAAAATTGTATTCGCATTCGAGCGAATTACAGGAATAGAAATGTCTCGAAATCATTCCCGGATTAAATTGGAATCGCAAATTAATTTTAATTTATTATAATTTGTAATTAAACGTACTCAATTTGTGCCCAGCCGCGTGTGAAAATGAGCCCAAGATTCTGCCTTGCTGTACCGACAATACTCAGGGTTCAAAGTAAAGTAATGTAATAAACATTGTACTATCGAGGAAGTTGATTCATAGGCAGATGGCGGACCAACGTAGATGTGTAGCTCTTGTTATTGGCAGTAATAGAATTTTTTGTTAATATAAATAATTATGAGATTCCGATTCCGTTATAGGGTACTGAAATCAACAAAACTTGGTTGACTACGGAGCCCTAAAACGGAACCCTAACCAGCTGATTTTTTGTATGTTAGTAGATTAATAGTTATTTAATTTAAGAGTAACCTTGTCCTACAAATAAAACAATCCATATTTTAGGACCATCAAGTCAAATTATGAAATCCTTTCTATCTCTGTTAGCTACCACTTTCGAGATTTTTCGAAAATAAAAATGTTGTTCGTCTTATCAAAATGTAGCTACTCACAAAAAATTAGCTTGTTAGTAAACACAAAAAAAATTGTTCTAGGGCTCCCTGACAATTGCTCGCAATAGTTTTGAAATATATAAACGTATGATTTCAATACTAAGCGCTTAATATTATACAGGCAGCATCAAAGAATATTTGAATACAATGTAATACGAGTAGGAAGCTTGACCCGGCGGTCCGCATAGATGACAATCGAACATTATAAGAGGTTATCCAACTATTGTCAGCTGAAATGGGATGTCACTGGTCTTTTATTAGTTTCTACGAAATGGAGCCGGATAATAACTTTTTTAATAAATCTCGTTGGAATCTTATATTTTAAGATTTTCTAGTTATCGCATTTTTGTAGATATTGCTAGTGTGAAATGGAGTTAGTTCACCGTTGTTTGATCAAAGGCTTTTTAGACACGCTTATGGCCGCGTTATTTTAGCTTGAATATTATACTTAAAAGAAAAGAGTATTTTGTATCCAACGTATTGTGTAGCTTCACTCTGCATCCTCTATCAGTTGTATTACGGGGAATGGTTCGGAATCATACCACCTGCAACTTTTCGCCATCGTCCCACGCGAAAAGCATACCATCCTCATCACCTTGATGAGTGGCAGTCTTCCACAGTGCGTTTTTCGCGTAACTTTCTGCCGCGCACTGTAAAACTCTGGAACGAACTGTCACCAGCAGTATTTCCGGACCTATACAACCTGCAAAGTGCAAACCTTCAAGAAAAGAGCGTATTCCCCCTTAAAAGGCCGGCAACGCACCTGTAGCTCTTCTGATATTGCGAGTGTCCATGGGCGACGGTAGTTGCTTACCATCAGGTGACCCGTTTGCTCGTTTGCCCCCTTATTTAATAATAAAAAATACAAAATGATAATTCATGGATTCATGGAAAACAAAAACCCAAGTACATCTTACTAGTAGAATTTCAGACATTTTTAAATAAATAAATAAATAAATAAATAAACGTTTATTCTGCCACCATTAATGTTACACCTATGACAATATAGGTATATAATATGCAGAAGTGATATCAACAGAACAAAATTAAAATTAACCTATTTTACCTATTCTACAGCTAGTTCATACATAAAAACTATCAAAGGTAAACAAAAAAGAAAAGAAAGAAAAAAAAAAAAAATAACAATTAATGTAGCACAATAGCACGGCAGTGTAACATCCAAGTGTGCAGAAACGGAGACCACTCAGGTTATGACGACCAAACAGTCGTCCCTGATCTTCCGTGGACCCCTAATTTTCGGGCAGAGGACAACAGACGGAAGCTATATTTTAAAATTATAATATAATATACTTATTAAAAGACGTAGACATAATAAAGTGTAGAAAATAATGAATACATTCTATATCATATAACATTGAACTAATGAAAATAATAATAATAACAATAATATACATAATATATACGTATATAAAGATAGATACATTGTTATATATGTAGATATATTGATTTTGTCAGCAATAAAATCATACAACATTGTTACGTCATATTCAATTTCTTAAAACTCTTGTAATTAAAACTTTACAGGGTTTAGTCGTTAAATTTTATTACTGTCTTTATGTCTCTTGTTGAGATAATGCTATCTATACGCACAATAAAGTTGTAATGGGTTTGATGTCTGCGAGATATTTCGTAAAATTGTGTCTAGGTAGGCAGACTTCTATAAAAGGTTACCAAAGAAAATCTTGTTTAGACTTAGAATTTCAATTATTTAGATTTGATATTATACTGGAATTATATTAATTAAGATTTGAGATTTTATTTTACTATAAGTCGCGTTCAGACGTTCGCCTTTTCTGCTATAGCGTTTCCTAAAACACGGGACGCTAAGCGCTTAGTTTTTTTTTTTTTATTCGGAACATTCGGATATAAGCATAATAATATAATATACTATGAAACGTCGATGGACGGACCCGACTTTGAAAAAAAGTTAAAGGTTTACATCTGTCGGCTACTGTACTTACTTTACTACCCTAACTTTTGCGCCTTTTGAGTAAACGTCCCACTGTAGCTTAAAAATAATTTCTAACTTCTAATTTAATTTCTTTTCATACAAAATGAACATTATGAAATATCACCTCACACCCGGAAGTTACATCTTGAATCATAATGCTGAGGTTAAGTCCCTGTAGAAACATTTATTTGCATAATAAAAACCAAGTTACGTTTTAATTTGTCGTAAAAACAGTATGGCCTTTTGGGAAACGCGCGATATGAATTCATAATTCTACAGTTATCTAAACACCAAGGATTGCTCGTAAAAGTTGAACAGTAAAGATTTAAGAGTGAGGCTACACTGTTCTGGTACGCTGCGGTACGTCGCGGCGTTGTCACGTTGTGCGGTGCCACAACGAACGCACATACTACGTAAACCGGTTAAGTAACATCCGCCCTCCCACATCTTCTAGGTATATTTCGAAATGGCACTGGCACTAGCCATAGTATAGTGGTATATATGTGACGCTAGTGCGTTTACGTAGAATATTTAGGTCCAATTTCACCAACGATTGTTAAAGTTAATGCTTGATTTAGTATCATGTAACCGCTTTCTTTTTTCATATGAATGAAAGAGATGACATGACATTTTAATACGCACAGACGTTGGTGAAATTGGGGCTCATATTATTATGATTAGTTGGAATATCATTTTAATTTTCAGGTTCATCTCGGCAGGAGATACGCCACACGTCGTGTCACATCAGATATAAGACGTGTCGAGTACTAACCTTATTAATTATTGTGCTTTACACTAATTGCTGGAACCATTGATATAAGAAACCATAGCTGCAGGAACGTAGGCATCGACACAAGCCATCAATTTGACATATTATTACAAAATACTATGTATGCGAAACGTCGGAGCGCTTAACTTTTAATAAGTAAGAGTGAAATGCATCAACCTACTTTAACTATAACTGTAACTTTAACCATAACAAAATGTAAAATTAACTGTCAAATCCCTAGCAAAAGTCGCCATATTTGACGATAACCTTAACCTTAACTTTAACTACGCTTCTCGTGCAATTCACTCTAATATTATTAAAATGATTCAAACCAATATTTTAATCAAAATCGACTAAATTATTTTTATGTAATCCTAAATTCGTCATGATTTTTATATATTAATTTACATATCTAACATAATACTATGATTAATGAAACAAAACTATATAGGATACTTCATTTGCATATTTTGCATTTGATATAAAATATCATATTGTTTCATATTATAGTTTCCAAATTGAGGGGCCATATAAATTACATCAAGGGTCTCTCCTATCTCCAATTTGTCCCAATCAGGAAAAACTTGTTTAGATTTGTTGAATCGAGACTTTAAATCGAACCGTTTGGATCCAACTATTCATTGAATTCTCTTTTTTAAATCAAGGTTTGAAGCTTTCCTCGCGATATTTTCTTTCACTGCTCAACAAACGATGTTGATACAGTCTAGCGAACGTAAAATTTGAACATTTTCAACGCCGGCTCGTAATGCTTAATGTTCTTGAAGTAGAATCCAGATTTTTACAATAGAAGTACTCATGATTTCAATTGAATTTAAACAATGAAAATTAAATTTCATGTAAAAGACACATTTTACGCCGAAACGAGGCACAACGCGACGCTGATATGGCGGTACAAATAATTGTCACGGTAGTAGCATTACGCTATGTTCCAATTATTGTTTTGCTTTTATATATCGCAAAATCGCTCTAAGTTTTTGATTAGTTTCGGTGTAAACTTACCTTTGTACAGATATTTATATTTTAAATAAAACCTATTATTAAGATTCAAATATGTTTTTAAATAGTTTATTGCACCAATAATGGTTATGGACATAATAAACTCTATTCAGATATCACACAAACGAAATTGCGAATTATATTAAAATTACGAAAAAGTTTTATAATTGAGGTTTTTTATACCAATGCCTTTTATAGGTCTAGATTCAGAAAAAGGATATTGAAAACGAGTAAAGCATTTAAAACAACACTGGTTTTACAGTAGAAAGTTTAGAAACGCAATAAAAATGGAGCAAAACGGACGCGGCTGAGCACAAGCTCTAAGTGTGCGCGAAAATGCTGCCAATACGTGTTTTTACTATGCTCCATTCAAGAGCACTTTAATGGTCTCACAGTTTATTTTAAGCTGCAGTATCCTATCTAAACAACCACTGAATAAAGTCTGGCGGAATATTGATATTGCGTTATTAAGATATCTAAAGCTTTACATTGTAGCGTTTTTGCTGCACTCAGTATGAGTCTGGTTAAATATCAAATTTGATGACCAAATATTCAGCGTGTTAGCGTAATTGCGTTACAATGTGATGAGGCAATGCAATGCGATATATTTTTAAAGGGCCATACAAAAATGATTTGAATTACAACAAGAACACATTGAATTAACATGGTATAACACGGCCTTTGGTAATCTATTCCTATTTTCGCACACCATTTTCTCATCACTAACCCTTACATGTTCTGGCAGTATTGTATTTATAATTATTATAAGCAACGAAAGGAATTGTAACGAAATACAATACTGCTTGGGGTTACTTTGGGAGTCCAGCAGGTAAAAGAGGATATAAATAGCCTGATGATGCTGCTTCATATGGAAACCGCTCACGCTTCGCATTGTCTGACGTGATATGCGAAATATATCACGATTTCCCGTTAGCTATAAATACCGATACGTTTGTAGTGCGTGATTTGTCACGGCACTAACAGATTTAGATGAAATCGCTGCTGCGGATTAAATAATATTGGATAAAATAAATATATTTGTTTAAGGCGCAGCAAATAATAAAATAAAAGTTGCTCGTAAATAAAATGTACTGAAGAAATCTAAAATTAATGTAACTTATTGTAAGTTATTGTAGAAGGAAAAGCATAATAATTGTGCATACTACTCTAAGATTTATATAATACTAGCCGATCTGACATTCAGTTAAAAAGCTTTCATTCGATAACCTTTCCGAAAGTATCTTCCAGTTACTATTTTTAGAGGTACGCAATCATTTATCTAAATATGGAAATTAAGGCGACGCCTTGATAATTTGGCTGTAGCGATATCGATTTTAAATAGCACGTAATAGCATAACACGATTGGTCAACTTTTATAACACAGAATAATCAATCAAAAAGACCTCTGTAAAAAAGGGATTCTAATTTTGCCGACAGAGGAGAGTGATTTAAGCTTCCAAAATTTGTACATAATATAGATTGGGTTCAAGCACACACTTTAATTTGCCCATAGCTTATATGAAATATATTTAATAAATATTATTTATGGTTTCTAAATTACGCGACAAAACCATTTTGTCGCTTACTTACTTTCCATTTCTTGCTGTCCCATTTCTTGTTTTCTTGAATTGAAAGGGCACGTAGATAGCTAATAATAATTAAAGATACGGGAAGAGCCATAATTGATTGCTAATTTTTTAAAGTGGAAAATATAATTCAGTTATTATTTTACGCTTAGTCCAAAATCCAGAGAGCATTTCCATTGCATACCACATAGAGAATTTCCTTGAAGTCTGTTGTGTCCCTAGACGAATGACCTACATTGTTATACTATAGCTACCAATTGACAAGGCTACTTACCTAAAATAAAATCAAGTTAAATTGAAGAGTTATGAATATTTTAGGCTGCAAATCTGGGTACTTTATATTTGGGAACCTTGTATTTAATTTTAGTATTTTATCTTTTTTGATCACATGCACTCTGAATTTCAACCTTAAGAAAAAGATAATAACGGTTAACACGGTATTTTAAAGTTTTAAAAAGATTATAAAACTTAAGCATACTTTGATTTTAATTAAAAACCACAGACGAGTACAAAGTAAAAGAGAATTTCCATTGTCATTCTTTTGTTATATTGTTGTATTGGCTCCGTCACGTGTGCCGACAGCAAATAAACAGCGTTCAGGAGTCGCGGCGCGTTCGCCTATTACTTGTCACACGCCGAATATTCCAGACGTTTATGTGGAAAACACCCCGACTTTGTTATTTGAAATTCTAAACCGAAGACATACGTAACACCAGCCCGCATACCGAATCAAAATGGGTTATAACGTCTACGACTTGCAAATTTCAAAAATGCCAAGTCAGTTTGTGTAAATAAAGAAACCATTTTAAGCTACATTGTGTTACAATATTGTTTACGGCTGATAATGTTAGTTCGTAAAATAAATATATGTTTGGGAACCAACGAGAGATATGAAGTTTTTTATTAACTTAGAATGTCTGTTTATAAAAATGGTAAAGTAATAAATGATTAACATTTGAAAATTTGTCAATTTTGATATGTTGTTATATTGGCTACTAGTATACAGAATATACTTGTAGTCAATATATTATCACGTACACGATAGTCTAGATTATAGTTTATGTATCTAATATAATCTACACCTATATTAGAACATATCCATTATCATTAAAAAAATACTAAAAATCGGAATTTTACTACAACGCGGTAGACGTTGAATCAAATTTTACGAGGTATCACTAGCAAACAACTCCACCAGTGTGGAAAGTATTTTCAAAAACCCTCACAAATAACGCGATAAAGCCACAGAAAAATTAAACTCAGGTATTTTCGGCGTACGGGTGACAGTATCTGAGCGTGAAACGTAAGGAAATACTTCAACTATGGCGCCGAGATAATAGTCTCGAGACGGCATCTGTGTTGACGCTTCTTTGACAATGGATTCATTACTCGATATCATTTAAACATGAGTCTATCAGGAACATTGTCTTTTGTAGATAAAGTCCTTTGAGTGTTACGTCTCAGATATTAAATTCGGTTCGTTAACACGTCAAAGTGTTTGTAGTTAATAGGTGACGACGCTCATTAAGGAAGCCAAGCAAATAGTTTTGCATGAACAGATAACTTGTTTATTATATAACTAGCTGTCCCTCCAAACGTTTTTTTGCCATTTGAAGTATTTCTACTTCATCAGTTGAAATCTTACCCCCTCTTTTGTCCCCTAAGAGGGGTGGGGGGAAAATGTTATACACCAGATGTTAAGTTGGAAAACACAGTTAATAATATGAAGTAAGTCCATTATAGAAAAAAAATTGATACAAAATCTGACCCCCTCTTTGGTCCGCTTAGAGGGGTGGGGGGAAAAATGTTATACACCAGACGTTGGGTTGGTAGAAGACACATATATCTGCTCCCCCCGCTTATTATTTTTTGAAAATCTTTAATGTACAGAATTAGAAGTACTTATTGTTAATTATTATATACAAACTTTCATCCCCTATTTGATTCCCTTGGGGTGAGAATTTATCAAAATCCTTTCTTAGCGGATGCCTACGTCATAACATCTACCTGCATGCCAAATTTCAGCCCGATCCGTCCAGTGGTTTGGGCTGTGCGTTGATAGATCACCATGTCAGTCAGTCACCTTTGAGTTTTATATATATAGATTATGTTACAATTTTTTTGTAAATTATATATGATTGATCACTGATTGATAAATAATGCTAATCACTGATTAGCATTACTTTTCTTTCCTTAAATCTCTTAAAAAACGTGATTTACAGCAGAAGTAAGCCTGGAGTTTTCGCATCTCGGTAGAAAGAGAGGAGTACATTGTCTCCTCGCCTATGCTGCGCTGGCGATCTACTCTCCCTTTGTCTTACAACCTTGTCGTGCCCTGACGTAATTAAAACATTTTCATCCATCCCCTCCATACCCAAAAATGCATCCGCTAAATAAGTTTCCACTTTAAAAATCTATTGACGTAATCTCATTTTACATAAGAGTCACCGAAACATACTCAAATCCAAGAGCCATCTAATAAGCAATAACCGAGTCCGTTTCAAATGTTAGGTATGACCTAATTTAATTTTTCCATCGGTCGAGTCGGCTTCGTTTAGTTCAGGTGAGGTCGCCGATAAATATGAAATGATATCGCTTTTGTTCTGCAGAGCCTAGCATAGTATAATGTACAGTAGTGTCATCGGAGTCCCTGATCAATCAAACTCGCCGTTCAACACATAAACAAGTTTAGAAAATAATAATAGTAGGCTGCAAAAAACTGATTTACAAAGTAGGCACTTCTTTGGTGTCGTTTTTTCATGTTAATTGTAATTTAATAGGTGTAGGTGATACTACATTTGCTAGTTCAAGTGCTCCTGATGCGGATGTTCTAGTATGAATTATGACAATCTACTGTGTAATATTTAGTTTTGTAATTGTGGTCTATGATGGATAATATAATTATAGGAGAATCATGCTAGAAGCTGATCGTTCAATGCTACAACTTTTTCTTGGCTTTATCACATAAACAAATAACGCTAATTAAAGGAGATTATATTTTTCTATCTGTCTATCTATCTACAAATTCTAGTTTTTTAACATGTGCTAAGTACTATTAATACCAGAAAAGGTCTGTAAAATCTAGTTCATACGTGTCCGTAACTGCAATAGTTTTTCCATGTTCAATTTCTATTATGAATCTAAATTCTTAATTGTGGCTGCATTGAAAATATTCTACGAGCTGTACAATGTACGGTAGTGTTCATAGATTTTTAAATGCGCGACTGCGGCAAACGAATCGAATAGGCACCGGACGAGCTACGGGTTTTGAAAAATCATAAAACGAAAATGGCTTAAAATCTTCACTTTTGTCCGTACATTTTAAATGCATGGACTTAATGCTTAGTGCTTAACATCTTTTGGAGCAATTATCGTTACTCAAAATAGGATTATACCCCATAGTGTAAGCCTAAAAAGTTTGCATAAAAATTAAAAAACCTTTGCTTAAAATTATTAGAATGTTACTGCGGGCTATAACCTGTAATATAGAGTATATTATGTAAGGTAAATGACTAGTGATTGGACAGTAATAGCTGTGGTACTAGTAGTTGGACAGAGTACAAAAACACAATATTTATTATGGTTGCTTTAAAAACTACCTGTTTTTCTTTAAAATCAGGCGTTCTATTACTTTAAAAATAGGCAGTTTTAGAAGCAACCTTAATAAAATATATTATGTTTTTCTACTTTGTCCAATGACTGGTACTGTCCAAACTACTAGTCATTTACCCTATAATAAACTGCTACGCAATATGGCATTTCTGGCAAGCTAATTTCGTAGGCCCGTAGCTATCCTCTACGCCGTAGCCTCTACGACGTAGCGTCTACGCTCGTAGCGTCTACGCCCGTAGCATCGCTACTAGGAAGTTAATTTACTTTGTATACAGTTTGGCTATTTATCTATGCATAGACGTCTGGGATCCTCATCGTTCAATCTGAAGTTTCGTAGATTTGATAGCGAGAGACCGCCTAGAGTTTCTGCTAACTTGGACTACTAATTAATTAGACGTCACCTAATCAAATTTGATCAAGAGAGCGATCATTTTCATGTGCGTTTGTTTGTGAATTTTATTTTACAAGAAATCAATGTGTTTATTACACGAATGAGATTTTTAGCATATGTTTTATCTTCTTTTCTACGAGTGATTTCCGTGCGTACATAGCTCACACAAAAAAATCATGACTTAATTTTTAACTAAAACTAACTTTTTCGTTTTAAATCACATACTAAAAAGCTTTTTATCTGGGAAAGTCTTATTATCTCACTAACGAAGGATTTTCATAATGTTGCATAAGAAGTTGGCGAGTGAAATGAAAAAGCAAAGCTGTGAATATACGGCAAGTGGCAACACGGACCTTTCGGCCGCAACACATTTTCGCGCGCCTATTGTCACCATATTGCGAACCAGCCTCGTTACTCGCAGCAGGCCTCAAAATTCAACTCTAAATACAGTGAAACAAGATTCGAATTCGCTCGAGAGTAGTTGTCGAAAAATTATTGCAAAGACAACGTTGCTCTGTAACAGTTGCCTCGGTATTTTGCGAGTGAAAATAAGAATATTTCCCATTGCGTCAGTTGCAATAATGTGGCCTCTGTGTTTGATATTTGAACAAAAACGTGTCAAATGAAATCTTATCATAACTTTTTTTTACTATTAATAAAATTTACAGATAACTTAAAGTCTGCCATTTGTCTGATACATTGTATTGAAAAGAACAACAAGACTTAAATATCTGTTAGCCCTTTTTATTTTTATAGTGTTGGAATAAATTTTCATATAAAATTATAATAGAATTTAATTATTTAATTATTAGCCAAAATTCGTTTTTTGCGCGGGAAACGTACATTTTTTCGTCTATATCCTTTACCGGGTCTCAAAGTATCTCCATACTAAATTTCAGCAAATCTGGTTCAGCGGGTTAGGCGTGACGAGGTAACAAACAGACAGACAAACAGACGGGAGACAGACAGACATACTTTCGCATTTATAATATTAGTAAGTAAAAGTATGGATATGGACAAGATATTATATCATTTTAACATAGCCTCTAGCTACCTACTGGGTTAATAATTTCATATCGTTTGCTGATTTCAAGTTTAAGATCTGCTACTACTCTCAAGTGAATTCTACTGAGCTATAAAGATAATAATTAAATAATTATACACTTTCCTTGCACTTATTCCACTTTATTTATAAAGTTTTAGTATTAATAAAGTGGAATAAGTGCAAGGAAAGTGTATAATTATTTAATTGAATATGAATTTCCACCAAGAAGTGATAGTACATTCAATATCGTATATAAAGATAATATTATGGTCCCTGCTAAAGTGATCGTACTACTAAACACGGTCGGTAATGTTTGTTTGTAACGAAAAAACAACAACGGAAAATCTTTACTTAAATTGTAATTTACTTAAAAGGAAAGATTTTTCATTAATAATCTTCAAAGTTGCCGAAACGAATTCAATTATGTTAGAACGTAAATACAAAAAGAGTTTATTTATCGCCTACTATCTAATGAGCCCCTGGCCAGGATATTTTCTTTATCGCTTCTTTAGAATTGCCGATCAAATTGTATGGAAAGTCTAAAGTCGACTCATGTTATGTTAATTCCATACATTTTTATCGGCGTTTCTATGAAGAAATTATCACTTCTACGTGTTGCCGAAAGGGCCAGGTTATTTTAATATGAAAAGTCATGGTCAAAATCTATTTGCCTTAAATCGTACTTACTAAACACTCGGAGTAAAGTAATCTTAACAAACTATTAAGTTAGAAGTTCCATAATATACACGTATCACATTGCTTAAAGTAATAAAATATAACTTGAAACATTAGTGTCAATCGTATAAGTAATTAAGAGAAGACTAAACTATGCCGCAGTATGTGACTCTAAAGATGAATTGTTCACAAAGTCGTTTGAATGTATCACATTAAAGGGTACGTCCCTTAAGAAGACACCCGGAGTACAAGTGAATTCCTTCCTTTATACTTCACGCATTTATATTTTAGTGTTGAGTTACGGCCGGGACACAAAACACGATGTGACGTCGTTTCACGATGCGACGTCGCATCGTGGTAATCTACGACGAGCATCGTAAAAAACTACGTCGCGACATCGTAACGTGCCACGACACGACGTCGCGTCGTAGAAACTCACGATGCGTTCCTGTGTTCAGAATTCAAAGATGTCGCATCGTGAGTTTCTACGACGCGACGTCGTACCGTGTATCGTGGCACGTTACGATGTCGTGACGTAGTTTTTTACGATGCTCGTCGTAGATTCCCACGACGCGACGTCGCATCGTGAAACGACGTCGCATCGTAGTACGATACGATATATGCCGTAAAAAGCAAGTAAATAAACAGACAATAGCATATAAGTCTTGCAACTATTATACCGCAGCCTAATTATTATTAAAGATACCCAATATTAAATATCTATTTAAAGACTAAAGAAGACTGATTTTTGTGAAGAATCTGGAGCAAAGTTGTTTACAATATTGGGAGGCGGTTTTTTGCAATTCCTCGAAGCTGGGGGCGTATACGCCTTTCAAAAAAAGAAACCCCACAAAAATATTTTAATTAAATTATAAACATCTCATTATTAACTTGATTTCCGGGCAAGTTATTGCTCGAAAAATGTTTATTTCAAAATATGCTCAAGCCGATTCGATGAAAAGGATTTGCGAAAATCTCGTTTATTATAAATCTTTTTTTTTATGAAATAAGGAGGCAAACGAGCAAATGGGTCACCTGATGGAAAGCAACTTCCGTCGCCCATTGACACTCGCAGCATCAGAAGAGCTGCAGGTGCATTGCCGGCCTTTTAAGAGGGAATAGGGCAGGGGAGGGTAGGGAAGGGAATAGGGGAGGGTAGGGAAGGAATAGAGGAGGGTAGGGAAGGGAAAAGGGTAGGGGATTTGGCCTCCGGTAAACTCACTCACTCGGCGAAACACAGCGCAAGGGCTGTTTCACGCCGGTTTTCTCCCAGAAGCATGGCTCTCCCATGGAAAACGCATAACGCATTTTTAAAACATAACATAATATTTAAAATATTCTTTTCAATTATTATTTTTGTATTCGTTCTATAAACATCGCTAACGTCGTTTTTAGCGCGCGTTTCGCTGCGCTCACTTTGACAAAATACGTTATTGAATTCAACTGCATATTAAAATATTTCAAAAGTCCAACGCGACAGTCCGCTACCATTATTTATATAGCAAGGTTTGCTTTTGAATCGACAAAAATACATCATACAAATATATGAGCGCACTATTGCAGTGTAGTTTAATCCAAGATTTTCAATTATAGGAGGCTTACCTCGTAGTTTACTTAACGAGATCAGTATATATAAAATCGGCCAAGTGCTTGTCGGACTCGCGCACGAAGGGTTCCGTACCGTTATAGAGCAAAAATAGACCAAAATTTGTGTTTTTTTGTATGGGAGTCCCCCTTAAATTTTTATTTTCTTTTATTATTATTATTAATTATATTGAATTAGACTACACTTTTGAATTGACAAGTGCCTACCTGTTGCCATTATTGATATTGAGCAAAAAAGGCCAAAAAAATCACATTTGTTGTATGGGAGCCCCCTTAAATATTAATATTATTATGTTTTTATTGTTTGTTATTATAGCGGCAAAAGACGTACACAATCTGTGAAAATTTCAGAAGTCTATCTATAACGGTTCTTGAGATACAGCCTGGAGACAGACAGACGGACGGACAGACATCGAAGTCTCAGTAATAAAAAAAGGTCCCGTTTTTACCCTTTCGGTACGGAACCCTAACAAAAATTGTTGTCCCATTTTCACTCATTGTCACAGTAAACAATGACAGTAATGCTATTGAAATCCAAGGAATTCTTTGGATCTCATAATCGCATTGTACAAATTAAATCTATATTATTGATGTTAATAGATAAGGCTAGTTAAGGTTTGTTTGAATTAAATAGGTTCTTAAAATGATCTTATTTCGATAAGCAAAGCTATAAACGGCCTCTTTTCATCGTCAAAATATGGATACAGTTCTTGTAGGATTTCCTTTGGAATGTCCAAAGATAACGAATATAATGAACATAATATAATAATATTATTATTTTATTAATCTGGTAGTAACTAGATAATAATTTAACTAAAAGTACTTCCATATTCAAAGATTAATGAAACATCCGTGTTGAACATGGGTGCTTAAATATTTATTTTCATACTTACTGAGCTCCAAGCTTGAAAACTTGCCTCTACCTTTTTCTGTTTGTCAGTCTCACCCACTTTGCAACTCGGAGAAGTTTGTACTGAGATTAAGTACTTAAACCATGCTTATGCGACATTTAATATTCGCGTTCGAGAAGCGAAATGCTGCGTCTAATTTCAACATATTAAGGAAGCTAAAAATAAATCGAATGGAAAGCCAAGTTGAAAACAAAAACGGGTCACAAAGAGCTCGAAGCCACAAATAGTAGGAGCAAAAAAACTTTTTAAAACAAAGAAATACTCACTAGGCATATCCAGATCGCTAATAAATTCCTCGGTCTCCACAAAGCCCCGTCCAAGCGTTGTCATGGCAACGAGAATCACAAGAATCCGCATATGCACGCCCCCCGGTTCCACCCGGGTATACAGAGTACGTATTCCCTCCATTAACTACCACAAACTTTTAACGTCTTTGCACATCACTATTAACAATCAAGCTCCTATCAAATTAATTAAACGCTCCCAAAAATATTAAAAAACTCTTTCGTCTTTTTGTTAATATAATATTTCCCCCTAAAGTTATAATTTCCACAAATTGAATTAATCACTTCATAGGATTAAATATTAATTGGGATGAAGTTAATACACTTAAGTGCGGAGCCTGTGTGCGTACCGGGGTTCGCTGGCGGGAGAGACGTGCGTACTTGCTAGCGGCCCGCATTACACTGATCGAAATCCGATAGAGAGGCTATATCATATGCCACGTGCTAAGCTAGATTACAGCTTTAATGTGACTTCCAATGGGAGCTGAATATTAAATACTAGGAGCGGACCCGACTTCGTCCGAGCTCGATTACACAATGGTCTCTCGCCGCACGATTTGCGTTTCATTCTCTCTATAAAACTTTACGGTTGGCGCTGAAGATTTGAAATAAGTTTGGTGATTTTGAATTTCTGAGAAGGGTTGAAATAATTCCCAAAGCAGTAGTTTCAATAGTGGCAGAGTTTTAAAAAGTAATTAAGATTTAAAAGCCGATATTATTGCTAAAGAAATGGTGACACATAAAAATGAAATATACGATTATGTGCGTTTAAGAGCTTTAGACTTGGCTAACCCACAGGTCGTCAATCGTCATGTAGTAACGAAAACACACCCCTCCCCTTTTTACCCTTTGGGCAAGAAATTTTAAAAATAAATATGACTAAAAAACCTTTTGTAATTAGTGCTGTATTAACAAATTGGTAGAGGCGATGTTGAAGACGTCTTGGCGTTATGACTCTCAATAAAATTAGATTGATGGTGATCAAAGAGCCAGAATACATAATTTGTTACAACTTGTATCATAATATTATGAACCTAAACATGGATCTAAATAAACAAAAAATAATCTATACTTAATATTATAACGCTGAAGACTTTGTTTGTTTGTTTGAACGCGCTAATCTCAGGAACTACTAGTCCGATTAAAAAAAAAATTACAGTCTTAGATAGCTCATTTATCGAGGAAGGCTATAATAGGCTATAAATTATAAAATCGCGCAGACTAATATAAGCAAAGAAAATGTAGAAAAAATTAAAAAATATTTAAAAGCGCTTATCTCACCTCTCTCTAGCTTATAGCCTTCCTCGATAAATGGGCTATCGAACAATGAAAGAATTTTTAAAATCAAACCAGTAGTTTCTGAGATTAGCGCGTTCAAACAAACAAACAAACTCTACCGCGTTATAATATTAGTATAGATATAGGTTTATAATAAAAGTATGAATATAATTCATGCTTTTATTCAGATGAAAATTTTGATTGCAAGTTTATTTATTTTTATACAAAGATAGTTTACCTTTACCGTCGTGGGTATATATAGATCCCCCTCTATCAGAAATCCTTCTACATTCATCTCCTCACTGGACTGTACTCTTCGGGCACTTACGCGCTCCCCACATATAATTCTCGCAGGAGACATAAATATTAATATTCTAGATTCCTCTTTGGATGACATGAGTTCTAATTACCTAGACCTTCTTGCGGAATATGGTTTGATCCCAGCCATAAATATACCCACCCACAATAAGACAATCATAGATCACATCTTTGTAACCCCAAATACTGTAGCGGAATCAGTTGTGTGCCCAGTGGATTTGACTGATCATAGTCTTGTTATGGTGGGAATCAAGTCCCAAGGGAGAGAACTACCCACAAGAACTAGTTTAAAAATTGACTATAATGGTCTTAAGTCTGAGCTGGAAACGATCAACTGGTCTAGTCTTATTGAAAATAAGCCACTGGATTTAGCCGTTGTTGAATTTTCAGCAGCCCTGACAAATGGTATTGCCAAACATTCCCGGATAGCCCAAATTCCCCATTCGAAATTCTGTATTAAGCCATGGATGACACCTGGGCTTATACGGTGCTCCAAACATAGAGACAAGCTCCATAGAGACTATAAAAAACACCCCGATGATGACTCAAAGAGACTAGTTTACACTAGATATAGAAATTATTACATCTCTCTAGTCAGAAAACTAAAAACTTGTTTTGAAAAAGAGGAGCTAGAGAATAGTAAAAAGTGTCCTAGGAGGCTATGGAAAACTATAAACAAAATATCACACCGCTGTAAATCATCAAACCAAAACTGTGCTTTCGAACTTCTAAAAGGGAAGGACCGCTCAAAGGCCGAGTCCCTAGAGGCCTGTAATACTTACTTTTCTTCTGTAGGTAAAACTCTCGCTAGTTCCATTTTAACCAGACTAAATGAAACTCAAGAATCACTTGCTTCAAAAACCGGCTTAGGAAACTCTCCAATACACTCGTTTTTTATCTCTCCCACAGATAAACAAGAAGTCATTGACATCATACGTCAGCTTGATGTAAACAGTTCCCCAGGTCTAGACAAAATTAGTAATAAAATTCTTAAAACCTTAGGGCAGGCAATAGCGGGGCCACTCTCAACCATATTCAACCTGAGCATCGAGTCCGGCAGGTTTCCTGCAGCCTGGAAAAAAGCTGCAGTTATCCCCATCCATAAAGAGGGGGCTAAGGATGATCCCAGTAACTTCCGCCCCATTTCTCTTTTGGGAAATATATCAAAAATTCTTGAGCGACTTATAAATAAAAGATTAATGTCCTATTTAGAGACAAACGGTCTATTATCAGACAGACAATTCGGTTTTCGGGGTGGTAAATCCACAGAAGATGCGGTAACCTTGCTCACTAATATAGTTTCTTCTCACCTTGATAACGGCCGTGGCTGTGTCGGCGTCTTCTTAGATTTAGCTAAGGCGTTCGACACGGTCTCTATCCCGATCCTTTTGAAAAAACTTGAGTCCTTTGGTATAAGGGGTACTGCACTGAACTGGTTCTGCAGCTATCTGTCGAATAGAAGTCAATGCACTAAGATAGGTGAACACATTAGCAGTGAGACGCCAATATCCTTCGGTGTTCCTCAGGGAAGCATCCTCGGGCCAACACTATTTCTACTATATATCAATGATTTACCTTTGCTTAACTTACCAAATGCTGATATCCTGTGCTATGCCGATGATACGGTAATAATTTTTCATGACACATCCTGGAGTTATTTACACCAAAGAGTAGAAACAGGTATGATCCGTATCTCCCAGTGGCTCAGTTCTAATCTGCTTACTCTCAATACAGTCAAAACGAAGTTTCTATGTTTCCATAAAACGGCTGCGTCAGCCCCATCAAACTATTTTAGTCATATTAAAATACATACATGCGACTTCCAAAATCCAAATCCACTATGTAAATGTAACCAAATGACAAGATCTAACTCTCTAAAATACCTGGGCGTAGTCCTCGATGAAAAACTGAATTTTAAAGATCATATCTCTGTTACTTCTTCCCGTGTAAGAAAATTAATAAATGTCATGAGAAATCTACGAGATTGCATGGACACGAAAAGTATAAAAATGGTGTATCTGGTACTATGTCAGTCCATACTTAATTACTGCATCTTGGCCTGGGGTAGTGCTTCCCAAACAGTTCTTATAAAGCTAGAAAGGGCACAGAGATCAGTATTAAAAACTGCATTTTTCAAGCCCTTTCGATATCCAACCACAGCTCTATATAAGGAAGCCAAGGTCCTCAGTGTAAGGAAATTGTTTCTACAGAGATCAGCAGTTGACATGCACAAGAAAGTTTTGAACTCTAGCAACTATAAAAACTGGCTCAATGAAAGAATCTTTAAAATCCCAATCACTACCACTAAAACTACCTTTGCACGTCGTTTCTCCAATTTTCTTTCTCCGTATTTGTATAATAAACTAGTTCATCGATATAAATTTCAGTTCAACTCTCTTAAAGAAACCAAGATTATATTATTTGAAAATTTACTAAATTTATCGTACAATGAAACAGAAAACTTGTTACAGACAATTCTCTAAATAATAAAGTTGAGATTGTGATGTTTGTTCCTGCATGTACTTAGCTCTAGATTAAATTGCCCTGTTAATATAAATGTGTAATAATAAACTTCATATTGTCTTAGGTACTTTGTAATGATGTAATACGCAACAATGTATCCTTGTGGAATCTGTGAATGTGTATATACACTCCCCCACAGGACAGGCTTCGCCTAGCGTGGGGGCTAGAAATGTTAAGTTGCTGTTAACTGTTGCTTATGGAAATAAATTATATTTTATTTTATTTTTATTTTATTTAATTACGTAGGTATAATGAAGCTAGAGTTAATTAATTATCTCAGCGACTGGACTAATTTGGCCCGGGGTGCTTCCGAACGAAACTGTTGTTCTAAAGCGTTTGTCTACTAAATAAGGTAGAATTCAGTTGTCATCATTTCCCAGTCCCTTTTGACAATAGCAGACTTAATAAATAATATGTAATAAATAATAATTTATTACATATTATAGCAGCTGGACTTATTATTATATATATTTATTCATTATAATATTATTATTTGAAAAGTTAGATTAACAATGACATACTTTTTATTTAACAATATTATTGTTATTATATGTTATTATATGTATATTTAACAATATTATTGTTATAATGTTATTGTTGTGTAACAATTATAAGACAGCTTGTTATCAAAAAATATTTATTATTTTTGATATATTTTTATATTTATTATATATACTATTAAAAACTATATTAAGGTGACGCCATGTTAAAGTAAAAAACCGTGTTGGATGTGTTTTAGATTGCTTGTTTTCTATGCGAGGCTGGCCCGGCCTCTCATAGAAAACAAGCGATGGAACAGCAAAAAATGGAAAGGGCGTAGCGACAAAATGGTTTTTGTCGCGTAATTTAAAAACCATAAATACATTTCATATAAGCTATGGGCAAATTAAAGTGTATACTAGAACCAATTTATGTACAAATTTTGGAAGCTTATATCACTCTCCTCTGTTGGGAAAATAGAAATCCCTTTTTTTACAGAGATCTTTTTGATTGATTATTCTGTGTTATACAAGTTGATCAATCGTGTTATGCTATGGGTAATTCAAAGACAAAGACATGATGAATACTGACAGTGAACTTTAATTTCTTAGCTTTAGTCATTGCTGAGAAAAATGGACAAATTATCAAGGCGTCACCTTAATGAATTTTATTTTGTTTTTAAAAATAAAAGTCTTTTTGTAACTTCTCTGTTATGCTCAACTAATTTTGATAAAATAATATAAATATCAATAGTTTTAATCCAAGACAAAAGTACGGTTCCCGTATGATAAACAAATATCAGCGAAACGAAGTTGCGGGCAAGAACAATAATTATCTTAAAACTTTGTTAGTATGTTATTATTTTAATTTATGAGCGTGCTGTATTTTTTTCTCTCCGTAATCTCCGTATCACATATTACAAAGAGTAAAGACACATCAGCTTTATTAATTGTTATAGGTTATTTATACTTAATTAAAAAAAGAAAAAAATTATAATGAATTGCTTTAGTACCCGCACTCTCGTCCAGGGTATCATCTCTCAGAATAATTAAGCTTCGTAGGGTTGTGTTTATTTGCGCAAATTTCTTCGCTACAAAACTTTTGAGTTCTGCTCTTACATCAGCAATTAAAGTCATACAAGATTCAGGATTCTTGTAACACAAATGTAAACTTCAAATTGTTTTAAGTGTGCTTATTATGTATACTATAAAGAGGAGTTATTTGTTTGTACCGAATAGGATTCTTAAAACTAGGTTGTGGTAGTTTTGATTTGTTTTTCGTGGAAAAGTGTACGGTTACCAACGGATTCCATATTTATATCATATATTATATAAAAATGGATTTTCAAATATGTAAATCGCGTTAAAACTCGAAAACGGCTGAACGGATTGGGCTGATTTTAGTCTTAAAATAATCGTAGAAGTTCAGGGAAGGTTAAAAAAGTAACACGAAGTTCACCGGGACAGCTAGTTATATATGAATATAAAATAAGTAATTTTATGCCGTCGAAGTCAGGTAATAAATAATTCAGAGATTTAAAGCATTTAAAATACTTCTTTTAACATGTTTTTTATAATAATCCATACTTGAGAATCGACATTGCATCATGTCCGCAAGTGCATGTTCTGCAAAAAATGTAATATCGAAAGTAAATATTCATATAAATTTAAATTTAATATTTGATACAGTAATTTAAATTTATTTGCAAATTGAGCGCTAGGCTTATAAATTGATTTGATAATAATAATTACTATTCAATATTACCAACTTCTCCGAATTAATTCTTACGTATTATGTCATATTATATTTAGTCAATAATAATCCAACATACGAATATATTCAGTCCAATATTCGGCCAATGTAAAACATACAGTCTTATGTCAAGATAATGAGTACAAGAAAAAGACAGTACTGTAAGCTAATAGGGAATTGGGGATGGAACTAATTTGTACCGATATAAAAACAAGAATAAATTGCCTGCTCCCATGTGTCCCAACCATACTTGATTGGGACTGTGTTATTATAATCAAGGCTGCCAGCCCTTTGGTGGTAATAAAAGAAGTTTTCCACATATTATGTAACCACGAGTTCATTAGTGGATTTCATTATTTTTAGTTTCGTTTTGACTAGCGTTGCAGAGTTTTCAACAAATGTAAAAAGTTGTGATGCGGTCAGTCATGACTTATAAAGATTAAAATTTAAATTATGAGCCTCAACAGTCAACATACTTTATCTAAATAAATAAAGATGAATTATAAATTTCGTCTGTTTCGCTAAAACTCCGGAACAGCTGAACCAATTTGCCAATTTTTAGTATTGAAATAGGCGTGAAAGTCCGGGGAAGGTTTATACGGTAAGAAAATTTATGAGTTAAGTGATACGAAGTTAACGGGGTATCTCGTTTCATTATAAAAAAATGTTCCTTGATAATGGAGATTATCCACAAAACAATTTAGGTATGGATAATATTATATCGTGTAAAATATATATCTCGTACATTATATTTTCTGTATCTCAGACGTACGTAAACGCTTAAAGTCCCTTGCTCGGAACGGAACACGTGAAGTATTCGAATACGGAAAAGATAGTGGGAAGTTTTAGGTTGGTGATAAAATATTAACTAAACCTTAGCCATTGGTGCAGACGGACTGAGAATTGGGGCCGAGGCTGAAAAGGCTCTAGCCTGGTCAACATCACTTAAGTAGGAAATATGGGCGCCATGTTGGACCGTTTATTTCCACTAAATATTTTGCTGGCTTTTTTCACATAAAAAGCCCGATAGTTTTAAGAAAATATCTATTGCCCAAACCTGTGTTGTTTATTTTGCTGGAAATATAAAAATTCTGTCATGACATAATATGTTTTGTGGCAAAACGCCTCCGTGGTCCAGTGGTCCAGAGCGTTGCTCTTGACTCGGAGGTCGTGGGTTCGATTCCCGCGTTGGAAACGCAGGCTGATCACCTGATTGTCTGACAAGTAAGATGATCCATGCGTCGGATGGGCATGTAAAAAGTCGGTCCTGCGCCTGATCTCTCGCCAGTCGTGTCGGTAAAGGAATAGAGAGTGCTCTTGTGTACTGCACACACACCTGGGCACTATAAAATTACTCCTGCGTACCTGGCCTGGTTTCAATGAAACCGGCCACCGTCACCGAAACCGGTGTGGGGAGTATTATTGTATCATTATTTACGGCGAAACGAAGGATAGATAAACAAGTTTGAGTTACATCTTTTTATTTTATTTTTTTATGTTTGAGTTACATCTAGCTGCAGCTCTACTTTTTTGCTTCGACTTCTTACGTTGAGCTAAAATGGATTATATTTTAACAGTGCTTTCGCTAAATTTATAAGCATTAATCGTATTTAATAGTTATACCTAAATTGTTGATAAACATTTTAAAATTTCAATTGAATTCATTTTGTGTCCTAGCTAAATAATGAGGAGAGAGAACAAAATAAATTTAATGGAAACTTCAGGTTTCGTGCAAACAAAAGATACTTTTTAAGATATAATATTTGCCTAACGACTGCCATTTCTATGCTTAGCATTCAGATATTCTATACAGCAAAAACATTGTTTCTGCAAAATGGTTCTACAAGCATTCAGTCTCGTCTTTTATTCTTTAGATAGTATTTTTCACTCGGAGCAGCTTATAACAAGCTTTTAAGCACATTAAAAGAATATTTTCTCGTTACAGTATTGTTTGATATGGTATTTCACTATTATCTTTAATATCAAGCATTTACCAATACAATACAAACAGATTTTAAGTTCATCTACAGAGTTATAGTCTGTATGACTTATTATTATTATTATTATTATTATTATTATTATTGGCCCACTGTGTCCCACTGCTGGGCAAAGGCCTCCCCTCTTTTCTTCCACTTGACTTATGTTATTTATATTTTATTACCTAGTAGACATTGACTACAATTTCGTTTGCACGTAAATAATTTGTCCTTGACAAAAAAAATCAAAATATCATTATTTAAATTTTTGAGAATCAATGTAAGTACCTACCTACCATTCCGAATTCTTTTAAAAGTGTTTAAGCCGTTAATGCGTGATGATTGATGAGATAACTAACAAACACACTTTCGCATTTATAATATAGGGTGGACTAATAAAAAGAGCCAATTTATCTTTCAAATTTAGGTTTATCGACACAAATTCCTTTATTTTTTTATTTTTTTATTTAATTCAGGCATAATATTACATGATTTTATTAGTCGTATAAAATATGGCTTAGTGATGGTCCAATAATCGCGTCTATGTCTATGGGAGACGCATTGTCTGGGTGTCGCGACGATCCAGCTTTTACTTACAGCGTAAACAAATAACATCTGTTCTCTATCTATAGTGTTAACATAAATAAAAAGTCGTGTGTGTTCCATACAATAAATCTTCTACAAATGTTTATTGACATGTTTTATTTATACAGACCGCAGGACCAAAACAGTGTAGTTGTGGTAGAGAATCCTTATAAGCATAGCTTTCATAGAATTAAAGCAAACGAAGAATTATTATTTGTCTTTTAACTAAATGGATGTCAGTATAAACTTGTGAAAAATGGGTCACAGTGCAGGGTCATCAGAAATGAAAAACAAACAGCTGTCATACATTTTTGGCGCGTGGTAGAAAGATACCACTTTCTATCCTACGCCGCGCCAGCGGTCTACACTACCTCAGCTCAGACTAACGATAATTTTTATACAGATTACACTTTTTTATTCATTCTAAAAAGTACCTACACAAAGACTTAAATAAGTTTTCACTTTTAAATATCTTACAAATTACAATAATACAATGTAGTGTATAAGTCAGTGTCAGCAATTATTAATTATTATTATTAGACCAACACTAAGTAAATGAAAAAAAAACACTATGAATGTGTTTCTTAAATTCTATATGAAAGCCATAAATTAAGTAACGAAAAGATTTATGTGTTCCACACTAGCGACCACAAAAAGTTACTATCAAATCTCATAGGCAAGGCTTCTCACTACAATATTTTATTACAATATGTTTATGTTTTTATTTTCACTAATTTAAATATATTAGATAAAAATCTATCATCTTATTTGTCTGACAATCAGGTAATCATCCCACACTATCCTAAACTTTCTAAGTTTAGTCAACTCGTTTTCAACGCAGGAATGGAACCCACGAGTCAGGAGCCACGCTCTAAGCCACTAGACCAGCGGGGCTAAAATGGTCACATTTAAGCAATTCCTCTCAATCAATTCAGCAAATGAATTGTCAAAACTGTCAAACTGACAAAATAATATTATGTCAAATCAGTACATAAATACAGAAATGAATTGCAAGCAGAGTTGCATTTTGCGATTTCAAAAAAATTTATCATAATATTATGATTCATCTCATGATTCCACAAAGCGACCATTTTATGCCCGCAGAGCTTAATGAAAGTGACGTTATAATAATATCTATGAACGCTTCACACCACGTCAGTCTGGCTCCGTGCTAAGTACCTGAAGGACTGGTGTTACGGGTACCAGACAACGGAAATATAATTATTTAATACTTTTATACTATACAATATACATATATTTAAGATTTTTATTATACAACATGACTGGTGAGACATTACCGATACTTAAGGAGAGTACTCTGTACTCGATTCTCATTATGATTATGTAATAAAATTAGGTACTTAATTTTTTTCCGAATTTCCCAAAAATAAATGAATCATGGATACTAAGTAAATTACGCGGCTAGGCAAGTTGGCATACTATGCGGCCGGTGCAGAGGCGTGCGCTACCAAAGAAACACGACACAACTACCCCTCCCGCTCGCGGTGTCCATGCGTTGGGTAAATAAATATTTAACTTTAAGCTACGTTTACTCAGTGATCAATTGATTTTATTTTTTTATATTATTTTTTTCCAACTAATATAATAGCCAAATATCACGTCCTCGAGTATTGAACATGTCTCACCAGTCACGCAGTATAATACAGTATGTATATTATTTAATATACATCCATGACCCAGGAACTTTGAAAACTTTTTGTTCCGTCTGCGGGATTCAAACCCGCGACCCCCGGCTTGAGCTACCAACAGCCCACCAACTGAGCCGCAGAGGTCGTCGAAGTATAATATTATAATAATGTCGTAGATAGAGCGACTAATAATAAATAATTCCAATAAAATTGCATAATCAATAGGCCAATTCTCCGTAGAAACAGGTCAAGCGGACTTCATTCAGAATTCACATGCAACGTCTAATCGTCCGACTTTGTTAGAATGCTCTAGAACATTCCCACTTTGACGGCAAAGATAAGAATGTTATGAAAGATCCTTATGCATTTAATGAAATCCGTAGCTTTGTAACTTTGAGCGTCGTCTGAATAAGCGATTATTTTAATTTGCTCTCTGGTTACATTTCAAAACAAGTCTGTTTTTAATAGAGTACAGTCTTTTGACAAAGAATAAGATAAAAAATCTTCATAATGCTTTACGGAAGTTATTTTTTGTGCAATTTTATGTCTTACACTTTGTTTCGAGTAGAAGAATAAATATTCAAAAAGAAACTAAAGCTCGTATGCACAGCCGTTTCCTTCATTCCACACTTACGAGATAATATAATAAAACTCCACTTAGCTGATTGAATCGTCAAAAACATATGAAACATAGTAACCCAAAAGTATCTATGAAACCAACGAAATTGTATGTATATCAGAATCAAATTCAAACTTACTCAAATTATGTAATATCAGAGAAATGTATTAATAGGCAGGTAGTGCACTAGGTACGATAAAATATTTTGTTCGGGTGTGTCAAGTTTAGCCCACAGATCACTAACATAGACTTGACATAACCCGTCCTACATCGACGATAGTGTTTGTCTGTGTGTTATCTCTTCACGCCAAAACCACTGAACCGATTTTGATAAAATTTAGTATTGAGATACTTTGGGTCCCGGGAAAGGACATAGAATACTTCAATCTTAGAAAAATGCACGGTTCCTTCGCGGGCGCAACGGGGTTGCAGGCGTCATCGAGTATTAATTAATAATTTTGACCATTCGCACATGGGAACGAATCTCCAGTTAAGTTTGAAGTATGCTTTAGTGTGTAACAATAAAAAATACTGAAATTAGGTATCTATATTATACTCTGGGATTATGACTAATAATCGAGAAATGTACAAACTACAAACCACCAAATTTCGGTGACAAACAAAAAATATAGCCCAAAAGCGTTATAATTATAAATTATGCGAAATTTTGCATAATTAATTCATAAACGAATTTAAATATTCATTATTCGTTTGTATTGACGTTACACGTGGACAGTTGCACTTGAATCATTATCACGAAAACCTTTGACTTCTTTGTCGAGAGAAATTAAATAAGTGAAATGTACAGAAATATAATTAAAATAACATACAAACTTTGTGTATTTTAATTTGCTCGTCGTAATGTCATTCGTAATTGACCAAATATAAACAGTTGTATATGGTAATTGACATGCTGACAGGATATTTATTATCAATTCTCTACATTTGTAGATACTGGATAATAATATTACTAGCTAAAAGCCGAGCTTCGTGAGCCGTGAGAGCTCACGTCGTCACACCTTGGCTGACATAATATAAATTAAAATTATTATGTTACAGCACAGATAATTATAGCACTCTGTAGTTACAGCATAAATACATAAGCGACGTGATAGTTTTTCCGTAAAGTGTACCACAAAATGTAAAGGTTGTGGGATATACGATGATTATGTAGCCTGCAATAAACATTAGTCTCAATAATAATATTATATAATAATTAAATTAATTAAACAAATACTGTTTTACACTGTGGTGAGATTAAACGTTGTATGAAAGTAAAATGCTACCTATCGTGTCACAGTGTACCCGTTCCCTATGGTTTTCTTTTACGCTCAAATTCTGTTTCTCAGCAACATCTAGATGACTATCTCAGTTATTAGCATTCTTAACCAAAAGCCGTTAAGTCTGGAGCCCAAAAGCTATATCATGGCCTCAAACAACTCCGAATGTAGTTAAATTATTTAGCACTGTGTTGTCCCAAACATTTAGCGCTATGTAAAGTTTGTAATCCTCTTCTAGAATACTAATAGAGAGGAGAAGTTTAATAAAGTTTTAACCCGCTCTTGGAGCTAAGAAGAGGCCACTCGCAGGGTGTCATAAAAATCTGAAGCGCGACTTTACGACAAACAACTACTTGAGAACACTCTTGTACCTGAGTGTTCAGAAGTGTAATGTTATGAAGTATGGATCTGCCGGAACTATTTAATACGAAAAAATAAAAAATCATATTTAAAGTGAAAATGATTTCGTGTCGTTATGCTTTTTTGCGATGGGTAAAAATGTTAAGTACGTGGTCGAATTTAATTCATAAAACGAAAGAAAATAGACCGCCGCGGCGCGCCGTAGTCTAGGAAGTAATATCCCACTCTCTTTCTAGTGCAATTAATTATTTATGTATTTATAAATATCATGGACTATCCAGAATATTTTTAAATACATATAAAATACCTTATCCTTTCTTTGTATTCAAAAACATTAATAAAACTACACCATAAAACAAACATCAAAATAACTTGAAAGCCTTTACAACATATATTTACATATTTACTGTTGGCTGCCAAAACAAATATAATTAACTTCAAACCTGTGAAATGCACTACTATATTTGTTGGCAGAAAGTTGAGAGACTGTAAGGTAGCTGTCCCTCGCAATTTTCGTGCGTAAAATGTACATTTACCCTACTGAACTTTACTTTTTATTCACCTACACCTAATAAGTGGGATTTATTTATTATTAATTTATCTCAAAATATAAAAAAATATTCAATTAAATATGGTGAAAATTAAAACAAAAAAACAGAAAATTAATATCTTTGAGTACACATTTTGAGCCAAGAATATTATATTACAGCTAAGCTCTCGTTGTTTAATCACGAAATCTCATAAACTATAATACCTAGGAACTTGAAATTTAATGAGTATGCTTCATACTAAGAATGGATTCCACGAACCTCCAACCCTAGGGACTGTCTCAAAAGGCCAGATTTAAAATTCATATGAAAATCCTATGTTTTTGAAGTAATATTATGTTCTGTAACTTTACTCTAACTCCTTATCTGTAATGTAATACGGTAACGTCTACTGCTGTAAAACATAATATTATTCAGAAGGTTAATAATTTCTCCAAAATCATAGATTTGAGAACTAAAATAATTCTATATTTCGTGCTAAAGGTAGCATAACATTCTATATCTGGATCTGAAACTTATGAACCTGTGCATCCCTGGGGGATAGCAAAAGCAAGTTTCCGGAGACGAGTAATTTCATAACGATGTCAGAAAGAGACGGACCACAAGTTCATAAGTGCGAGCTGGACAGAAACAGGAAGTAGAATGGTGTTTTAAATTTTAATTAAATTAAACTTCCTTCGTTTGGGAAGTAGCTTTTGTTTCTAAATTCGCATGTTTGGTGTTGACTCTTGGCATAGAGTAATAAAATTAAAAAATACTTGCGAGCAACAATTATAATTTATAACACTAAGGGTCTGTTTTACCACTTTCTGACTAGTGTCGGATAGGCTATCCACAACTTATCTGACAGCTGATACATGTAACTCTGTCTGTCAGATAAGTTTCGGATAGCTTATCCGGTACTTATCAGGAAGGGATAAATAGCCCTTAAGTTTTGTATAAAATAATTTTATTTTTCTTAATTTTTACACGCTCTATTAACTTAATCTAACATTGCCCTAACACATTAAAAGATCAGTCACCAAATAAGGGGTGACGTATCCCGTTATAAAGGTAATAAAAACATAATAAACTAAGCCCTTCGCAGTAGATAATATTATAATAAGAGCGTTGTAAAATTTTAATTATGATTACAGTATACAGCCTGGCTGCGGATAAATTATTCGGGGGAGAATTATAATATCCAGAGTTCCCGCGCAAATCATCGTATTAATTTGATTTCTCCCTAGCAACTGATAGAATTCACAGAAGCATAATTACGAGTAATTACAGTCCCTACCCGAATTTTCATAATTGAAGTCATAGTAAAAGATTATCCAATTTGTCAAAACAGATCCGCGGCGTTAATCCAATCATTATACGAAATTGATTTAATTCAATACTTAAAGTTTTAATGGGATTGAATCTGTCTGACAATGTAATCGAATTTGAAGCCATTTGGATATCAATTTCCGTTTTTTGATACCACAATTTGTGTGTGTACGTCAGGACTAAAACGAAATTAGAAGCTTCATTTTGTCGCAACAGTTTCTACACCTAAGTACCATTGAGAAACTGATAAAATTTATTCTTAGGCAGTTGTCAGACCAACGTCATTTGGTCGGATTATGTCAATTCAATGTGTGATCTGTCGGCTGGGTTTGACCAAACTACGTAGATCCCCCATCTGCCTAGGAATCAACTTCTCTGATAGTACATAATATTTTGTTGTTAGACATATCGTTATCCATAATAATTTTGCAAACACGAAACGTCTGTCTTTGAAATTAGCTCTGTCTGTTAATTCTTCACAATTAATTATTCACTGAAACGATTTAAATGGAAATTACACTGCGACCTGCCAGGATTGACCTTAAATCAGACTGGTGCAAGTGAGCCCTAAGCAGTCATTTTAGGTATTTCAAAAAACAAATCCGCCAAGTGCGAGTCAGACTCGCGCACGAAGCGAAGTTATGAAGCAAAAAAAGCCAAAACTTCTGTATTTTCACTGTTGTGTGGTCGGTGTGTATTTTGTATGGGTGCCCTCCCCCCCCCCCTTAAATGTTAAGGTGACGCCTTGATAATTTGGCTGTAGCGATGTCCATTTTTCTCAGCAATGACTAAAGCTAAGAAATTAAAGTTCACTGTCAGTATTCATCATGTCTTTGTCTTTGAATTACCCATAGCATAACACGATTGGTCAACTTTTATAACACAGAATAATCAATCAAAAAGATCTCTGTAAAAAAAGGGATTCCTATTTTGCCAAGAGAGGAGAGTGATATAAGCTTCCAAAATTTGTACATAAATTGGTTCTAGTATACACTTTAATTTGTCCATAGCTTATATGAAATGTATTTATGGTTTTTAAATTACGCGACAAAAACCATTTTGTCGCTACGCCCTTTCCATTTTTTGCTGTTCCATTGCTTGTTTCCTATGAGAGGCCGGGCCAGCCTCGCATAGAAAACAAGCAATCTCAAACACACCCAACACGGTTTTTTACTTTAACATGGCGTCACCTTAATATTATTTTGTTTTAGTACCTATTTGTTGTTATATTAAAGCTGCAGCAGAAATACACAATGTGTTAAAATTTCAGAAGTCTAGGTATGATAGGTTCTTGAGATGCCGCCTGGAGACAGACAGACAACGAAGTCGAGTAATAGGGTTTCGTTTTTACCTTTTGGATACGGAACCCTAAAAAGAAGCAAAAAAGTTACCACTCCATTATAAAGCTGTGTTTACATGATACTACAAAGGAGTTCGCAAATTGAGTAGCAGCTGCGGATCGAGCAGTAGGTCAGCCGCCCAGTCCGATAATTAATCCTGTCCGGTGTATACTATTTTATCGCAGCCCCAAATCTAATTTACAACTTGTCATTACTAGATAACACATGCCTCATAGGATTTGGTCATTGATTCTGGAACATCTTTTTGGTTAACTTTTATTTTTCGTCATGTTTTATTGCTTAGTAATTTATTTCTTACAAAATTTTACCTATCCACACTCATATTATTATGATTGCGAAAATGTGTTTGTCTATTTATTTTTTTTCCATAAATTATCTGTTACCTCTTCACACCCCAGACCCCTGAACCGATTTTGCTGAAAGGTACTTTGAGTACCGGGTAAACGACATTGGATACTTTTTATCACGGTTCCCCGTACCCGCGATTCACGTGAATTTAGAATTTATATCGTATAAATACATTGTACTATTATCTATTCTGTGGTAAAAGGAATGAACCACTTATTGAAACATCTTTGAAGTCTTAAAAATATAATAGTTTAATTACTATAATATTATTATGATTCTTTTATGCATATTATTATCAAAATATAATCTAATAAGAGTCTTACACGGGCAAACCATTGACAAGTACGTATTTTTAGGGTTCCGTACCCAAAGGGTAAAAACGGGACCCTATTACTGAGACTTCGATGTCTGTCCATCTTTCCGTCTGTCTCCACGCTGTTAACTCAAGAACGGTAATAGCTAGAGGGTTCAAATTTGCACAGATTATGTATGTATTTCTATTATTTTAATACCTACTAAAAACAAAATGAATTAAATATTTAAGGGGGGCTCTCATACAACAAACGTGATTTTTCAAACATTTTTTTCTCGGTGTCAATGATGACTACAGACAGGCACTTGAAATGTACATTGTACACAAAATACTCAGATGTATTTATACTTTAATAATAATAAATAATAAAATTTAAAGTAAGTACCATTATAGAGCAAAAACAGTAAAAAATTTTGTTTCTATTTATTTAAGTTTTTTATTGATTTTTTTTTATTCTATTTAAATTTTATTATTATTAAAGTATACAATATACAAAATTATACAATATACAATTATACAATATACAAGTATACAATATACAAATTGTACAGCTGAGTATTTTGGCTAAGTGCGAATTGGACTCACGCACGAAGGGTTCCGTAAAACCTTTCGTGCGCGAGTTCAACTCGCACTTGGCCGATTTTTTATGGTACAAACCATAGCAAGGACAACCTTGCGTGATATTATTATTATTCAGCTATTGGACAAGGACAAATCATTGTGCTAAGAAAACAAGATCAGTGTGGATTATTTTGTTATGAGATTTAGTATAATTAATAGTAATTGTACATATTTTATAGACTGAAGGGAAGTCAATGATGTGTGGTTTAATGTATATCTACACAGTTTTACTTGCAAACATTTAATTAAGTACTAATGAAGTCCAAGATTGGTCTCTCAGAGACCAAGGTTCAAACACTAGTTGATGTTTGCCAAGTCCAAATTGACGCTGCAAAGTTAGGGATAATATTAGCTGACCTCAACAAAATGGAGTATATCTCATTCCCTTGGGATTTTCTTCATTATTCTGTTTAAGGTGACGCCATGTTAAAGTAAAAAACCGTGTTGGATGTGTTTTAGATTGCTTGTTTTCTATGCGAGGCTGGCACAGTGGTTTTTGTCGCGTAATTTAAAAACCATAAATACATTTCATATAAGCTATGGACAAATTAAAGTGTATACTAGAACCAATTTATGTACAAATTTTGGAAGCTTATATCACTCTCCTCTCTTGGCAAAATAGGAATCCCTTTTTTTACAGAGGTCTATTTGATTGATTATTTTGTGTTATAAAAGTTGACCAATCGTGTTATGCTATGGGTAATTCAAAGACAAAGACATGATGAATACTGACAGTGAACTTTAATTTCTTAGCTTTAGTCATTGCTGAGAAAAATGGACATCGCTACAGCCAAATTATCAAGGCGTCGCCTTAAGAATGCTCCAACTTTTTAATTAGTAGGATGTCTGTCAGTACGAATATCGACGTTAATGACATTAAAATAAGATTCATATTAGCGCGCCTTGTACAGTGGCGGTTACGATGCTCGCCGCGTTCTTGATATGGCGAAAATGTATGAGAAAATTTGAGAAATTTTCTTATTTTTCTTATAACTGGAAAAGTTGTTTATTTTTATATAAAATTTTTAGCGTACTTTATAGAGGACTAAATAAGCAACAATTTTTTTGTATATTTATTTTCCTCAGTTCAGTGTATTTAGATATTAAGGTACCTAATCAGACCCCATTTTTTTCATATTTTGCGATTATTGTGATGGTTAAAACGTATTTTATGTGAAAATTTTGTATGCGGCTATAGAATTTTTATGGTACAGTCGTGGAGATGAATATATTATCTTTCATTTGAAACCAAAATATCCTCGCAGTTTGACTCCTAATTCTTTAATAGGGTACCGGAAAATCGCTGATATTTGTAATAGCGTTCTTAATATTGTAACTCATATTATAACTACAGTGAGTATCTCATATTGTACTTCATAATTATGGCATATTTAGAACGTTTCTAGTGCACACAACAATCGTATTAAAAAGATAATAATCCCTCTTTCATCCTAAAAATATAAATGTAGGCAAATGCACACACATGAAAGTAAAATAAAATCCATTTGGTGGTTGCCATCATAACTTCACGTATTGCTATAAATCCGAATTCCTATCGTATTGGAATTTCGGTTATTTTTCGGTTTTGGAACTGGAGCTAGGAGAAAAAATTTTTTTTCCCGGAATCTATTGGAATATCAAAACCACAAGGCACAAACAACCATTTCCTGGAAAAGGATTTGAAGTTAATGAAACGTGAAAGCCGATGTGTATAGAGGATTAGAGGACCAGAATTTATTAATGGTATCAGAAGCCACAGATGTTTGATCGCCTTTTATCGGGCAAAATTAATTTATTATCGAGAATTATTGAGAATAAAAAAAAAGCCTGCTTGCGTACGTTTGCTATCTTAATCCTACTATATTATCTCTTTCCATAGGGCATGCATTAGTGCTGGTAAAAATAGCATTAGAAATGAATAATAATTGTTAATTTTTTTTTGTTTTATATAGATAAGTGCATATTTTGTTGAATAAAATATAATAGTAAATTATTACAACTCGAGACTGACGGCGACCATTGTTTGTGCGACGGGATAGCGATAGACGTTGCAATGGTGACATACTTAATTGGTCACTTCAATAAAATAATATGGACGAAATACTTTATATTGCAAAACAACGCTTGCCGGGACAGCTAGTATTAGAATAAAATTGTTCAGCGTGCGTCCATTGTCTGATTGCCATAACACAAGTTTTTACTTAGCATGGGATTAGTTAGACGACGCGATGTACGCTACCTTGCTTAATAATATTATTATTTTTAACAAAAAATTAAAACCGACTTCCAGGGTAAAAACAATAATAATTTGTAATGAACAAAAAAGTGTTAAATAATTCTTACCTTTAAAGTGCCTTATGCATAATTCTCCTAAACCTCAACTATTTCTGTACACAATCTTCATTACTTTGAAGACGGTACCAGATAAGAATGCTGAGTTCTATGACAAAATATTTTTAATATTTAAGACTGGTACCGACTTCAAAATAATGTAGATTGTGTACAGAAATAGTTGAGGTTTAGGAGAATTATGCATAAGGCACTTTAAAGGTAAGAATTATTTAACACTTTTTTGTTCATTACAAATTATTATTGTTTTTACCCTGGAAGTCGGTTTTAATTTTTTGTTAAAAATAATAATTTCACTCTTTTAAGTGATTTATAAGCTGGTTTTCTGCACAGACTAATGTGTTATGCTTAGTGACTTTGGATCCAGGATACACTTTCATGATATTATGAGAACTCATTGTCTGATGTCACTACTTCAGAATTGCTTAAGCAACTCCAAGCATATACCACTGTGTACCTAATGTATGTATATGCTTATTGCTTGGCCTTAATCAAGCAATGATAAAATTAATGTTCATACGCCTGTCTTTAAAGGCTCTAAAGTTCTGTTCAGTGACTTTCTTTCTATCATTACACTCATCACTCATGAAAACAACTCAACATTACTATATGACGCCCGCAACTTCGTTGCGCCAAAATTCGTCTATCGCGCGGAAACTTTAAATTTTTCCGGGATAAAAACTATCCTATGTCCTTTCTCGGGACTCAAAGTATCTCCATGCCAAATTTCAGCAAAATCGGTTCAGCGGTTCGAGCGTGAAGAGGTAACAAACAGACAGACTGATAGACAGACAGACAGACACACTTTCGCATTTATAATATTAGTATGGATGCTCAAATAATATAACTAAAATCGTCCTTATAAATTTTAAGAATAACTTACCTCATCTTATGATCAAATTGCTAACTTGGTAACCTAAACACCAAGGTTGAGTCATTTATACATTGAAACAACATTATAATTTTTTAAATCGTTCGACAAATTCGGGCTTTGTTCTTAAAGACGATTAAAAGTAACAATAATAGGGTCATAATTAGATAATTCATGGTGTGGTGACCGGTAGTAGTGATGATGATGATGATGAATGTAACTTGCATAGTAGCATAATATGCTTTCAGTTCTTAAACCAACTCCGAAACCCCCATACTTGCTTTTTGGTAGCACATGCTTAGGATACTTCTCATAAAATCGAAATCCATATAAATTTGGAGGAGTTCCCTCAATTACTCACGGATGTATGTTGGAATGGTGGTGATGATGATGATGATAAATTAAATTTGCATAGTAGTATATGCTTTCAGTTCTTAAGACAACGCCGAAACCCCCAAACATGTATCTATAAGGAGTAAGGAGTTCTGTTCACCAACTTCGAACCATGGTATATCCTGGTGCAAAATCTTACTTTTTAGTTTTGGTAACATATGCCTGGAATACTTCATATGAAACCAAAAAAACATAGGTTTCCATTTGAATTTTGAGGAGTTCCCTCGATTACTCATGGATCCCATCATCAGGTCACCACTTTTCTGAACATTGCTTTTTGGTAGCATATTATGCTTAGGATACTTCTCATAAAATCGAAATCATTATAAGTTTCCATATAAATTTGGAGGAGTTCCCTCGATTTCTCACGGATGTATGGTGGAATGGTGGTGATGATGATGATGATTAATTAAATTTGCATAGTAGTATATGCTTTCAGTTCTTAAGACAACGCCGAAACCCCCAAACATATTGTATCTATAAGGAGTAAGGAGTTCTGTTCACCACCTTCGAACCATAGTAAATCCTGGTGCAAAATCTTACTTTTTGGTAACATATGCCTGGAATACTTCATATGAAACCAAAAAAAACATATGTTTCCATTTGAATTTTGAGGAGTTCCCTCGATTACTCATGGATCCCATCATCAGATCACCACTTTTGTCAAAATGGGACCAAATTGGAGTGAAACCTATTATAACAAAAGAAAAATTTTGAAAATCGGTTCATAAACGGCGGAGTAATCGTTGAACATACATAAAAAAAAAAAAAAAAAAAAAATATCCACAGACGAACGTATAACCTCCTCGTTTTTGGAAGTCGGTTAACAAATAGTATTTAAAAATACTATTGTATATTATTGTATGATTAATAAAGAATTTGATTTGATTTAAATTGATTGTTCAGGATATGTCTTCATAGTTTTCTGTTGTTTTTTTTTTATTATTAAATAAGGGGGCAAACGAGCCTAAGGGTCACCTGATGGTAAGCTACTACCGTCGCCCATGGACACCCGCAACATCAGAAGAGCTGCAGGTGCGTTGCCGGCCTTTTAAGAGGGAATACGCTCTTTTCTTGAAGGTTTGCAGGTTGTATAGGTCCGGAAATACTGCTGGTGACAGTTCGTTCCAGAGTTTTACAGTGCGCGGCAGAAAGTTACGCGAAAAACGCACCGTGGAAGACTGCCACTCATCAAGGTGATGAGGATGGTATGTTTTTCGCGTGGGACTATGGCGAAAGGTTGCAGGTGGTATGATTCCGAACAATTCCTCAGTGCACTCCCCGTGATACAACCGATGTTTCTCATGCATTATAATTTCTCGGTTCATGCAAAATGCAAGCCCGCAAATAGGTTTTTAGCCTTTCCCAGCGGGGAAAATATTCAACTTACAAGGACTTTTATGTGAAAACGTCAAGGTATTCTTTTTACCGAGATTAAACAATAATTTATCCAAATTATTCTCGTATTTAAATTATGAGTGTAGTTAACTTTATAAATTGTCGAGACATGACTAAACTTTTATACTTTTTTTCTCATTCAATTGAGTTTTTAAGCGTTATTCGTTAACCAGATACGAAATGAAAAAATATTTTTAAGGGCAATAGAACTTTACCAAAAGAATAAAAGTTTTAATTAACCACGTCACAAATAACAAAATACTAAGGGCCTGTTTCACCACTTCCTGATAAGTGCCGAATAGGCTATCCACCACTTTACTTGACAGATGAAGTATGGAGAATCTGTCATAAAAGTTGTGAATAGCCTATTCGGCACTTTATCAGGAAGTGCTGAAACAGGCCCTAAATTTAGTTTTTATAAGAACCACGGTTGTCATTTAAGTGTCTTTTAGCTCACAGCTTTACGTGCGATTGAATAATTAATTATTTATCCATACTAATATTATAAATGCAAAGGGTGTATGTCTGTCTGTCCGTCTGTCACCCCTTCACGCCCAAACCGCTGAACCGATTTCGCTGAAATTTGGCATGAGTTCCGGGACTCAGAGTATCTCACTCTAAGTCCCGGGAAAGGACATAGAATACTTTTTGTCCCGGAAAAATGTATAGTTTCTGCGTGATAAACGAGTTTTGGCGCAACGGAGTTGCGGGCGTCATCAGCTAGTTATTTATAAGTGTACAATACAATTTTACTTATGCATTAAATCCCACCAAAAACATACCTGTTAAAATAGGGCCTAGTTCCTATAGGCTATTTTTTGTCTAAAAAAGAGTTGAAATCTAATCCAATGCCAAGTTCAGATGCACTTAATATATATTAAAATAATCATCTTCACCAACAGCCTGATCCATAAATTACTTCTAAATTTGAACTTGCCAAGCTGTTATTATCATCAAATATGGCGTCCATTATAATATTATATTGACTTTAACTAGAGATTTGACAGTTCATTTACATTTTGTTATAGTTAAAGTAAGTTGGTGCAACCCACCCTAATAGTGCAATTTATCAGATAAAAAAGTCTACGTGAATATATTTTGAGTAATAATATTTTACAGCTCCTTACAAGTCCTTTCGGTACATTCTGGCTCTTTGCATTTATCAGTTTATTTCAAACCTCCAGTATATTTCGTGCCCAGAATAAATTTCGCTCGGAAAAAATACACGGGAATTTTACACAACATTTTAACACCTCCGTGATTATTACGTAAATAATTATTTTCAGCCAACAGAATTTGTGTTTTAATTTTCTTTTCTTTTTTTTAACTAGAATCGTTTAAATGGAAAATAAAAATGTATGCGATAAAATAATACCACACCCTTAATATCTTCGTAAACGCTATTTCCTAGGGGGCGTCCACAAATTACGTGAGGTGGAGGTAATAAAACTGTAGAAATGAAAATTCTGTACATTAAAGATATTCAAAAAATAATAAGCGGGGGGTGTCACTAAGTCGCTATAGAAGCCAAAAATTAGTTTTTGGTCTGTCTGTCTGTCTGTATGTTTGTTCCACTATCACACGAAAACTACTGATCCAGTTTGAATGCGGTTTTCGCAGATATATTTGTCTTCTTTCAACTTAGCATCTGGTGTATAAAAATTTTTCCCCCCACCCCTCTAAGGGGACGAAAGAGGGGGTCAGATTTTGTATTAAACTTTTTCTTTAACACGAAAACTACTGATCCGAATTGCATACGGTTTTCGCAGATATATTTGTCTTCTTCCAACTTAGCATCTGGTGTATAAAAATTTTTCCCCCCAACCCTCTCTGGGGACTAAAGAGGGGGTAAGATTTTGTATCCAACTTTTTTCTTTAGTGGACTTACTTCATATTGTTTACTGTGTGTTTCCAACTTAACATCTGGTGTATAATATTTTTCTCCCCACCCCTCTTAGGGGACAAAAGAGAGGGTAAGATTTTGTATTAACTGATGAAGCAGAAATACTTTAAATGGCAAAACAACGTTTGCCGGGAAAGCTAGTATCTAATATTGCACTCAATTTTATTATAATTAACATCGGTGCAGCGAAAATCGATACGTAGAGTATGTCACAGTTACATATCCAATGACTTGGACAGTGAGATGTGATGACGCGACAAATTATGGACTGCGGAGGGTAGATGGACAGCTGCTGCTAGAGATGTGCCTCAATTATATCGATGTTTTTGAAGTTAAAACTTTGACATTGTGAAAAAAGTAACATTGTGCCCCTTTTTGGGATAACTGATCGAAAAAAGCAGTCCGCCCGCCGTCGGAGTTAATTCAGACCGCAATGCGACGCGTAGATGCATTTCTAAGAGTGAGTTGCACCGGCTTACTTTAACTATAACTTTAACTTTAACCATAACAAAATGTGAAATGAACTGTCAAATCCATAGATAAAGTCGCCATATTTGACGATAACCTTAACCTTAACTTTAACTACGCTTCTGATGCAATTCACCCTTTTGTACTGAGTTGACAGATTTCAATTGTGTGAGGCGTCTTGTAAATCTGTCAAATCCATACTTTAAAAATGTATCTACGCGTCGCGTTGCAGTCTGAATTGACCCTAAGATATAAAGTAAAATGATAGGTATCTCCTGTGCAGCAAAAATCTATGTCTATGCCGGCAACGTAACAACAGCAACACTGTGTTTTTTTAATTAACTGCATTAAATTAAAAATGTCGATGTTATATATCTATTTTTTATTACAATAGACATAGTAATATTAGAGATATTTTAAAGACAGACCACAAAATTCAGAGCCCTGATACTAACAGTTCATCATTTAAAGATTCTAAATTCAGGTAATTCGTACCTCGTTACAGCAAGCATGTTTGTATTGATTGGTATTGAAATGGACATCCGATCCGTCAAGTGTATCGACTATCGAATACTGAGGGATGCTATAAATGCTGGGATATTGGAGGAAGGATGCATTCCAAATAGCTTAAGGGCTGGTACCAGCTAGTAACATGATCTTGATTGGCAATTAAAATTAGGTATGGTAGGATTTGGTCAATTTTCTTATAATATTGCTTGATATAAAAATATGCGACTCTTATGATCTTGTTAAATAATTATTGTTACATAGATAAAAAGTGATTACATTTAAATGAAGTTTAGAACTTTCTAGCATTGTAGCAGCCCTAATCAGTAGTCGAGCAGAGTAGTACCGGACGAGAAAAGTTTTGTATTGAAATATTTGATCCATTTTAAACAGCACCGTATTGGATGGGTTTCGGCAAAGCAATAGAAGCCCAGAATGTATACGCAATTTGTATGGCTTTATTTATTCTATCTGTTCAATGTTTTGTTCGATTTATTTGCGGTAACAAATGAAGGTTTAATATTTATTTTTATACTATAACGGTAACGCTGTAACCCCATACAAATACACAGAACAAAAGTTGAAAATGACAAAAGATGATAAGGAAATATACACCCTGAAGTATTTTTATTTATAAATCATTTATTGTTACAACTTGTATTATAAAGAAATTCTGCTTTAACCATAATTATAGTCTAGAGACTGTAGTTGTATTAACGGCCGTTCCCAATATTTGATCTAATAAATTGATGTATTTAGGGGGAGGAATTAATAAAAAAAACTTGATCTATCTCTGGTTTTGCCCTACTAGAGATAGGAATAGCTCTCATTAGTTTTGTCCACAATCCACATTGTGCCTTTTTCTGTTCATCAAGGGCATGCCTTATAGCGCTGTCAACAGCGAACGTGAGGCATGCCCGTAACGCGCGTTGATATCGTAGCGCGCGCTATGACACTTTTCTTTCAACGCGGATGGATTTTGACGCGCGTCACGGGCATGCTACACCTTCGCTGTTGACTGCGCTATAACGCATGCCCTTGTTGAACAAAAAAAGGCACAAGGCCGTCACAGACCTAGCTATAATATATATTAATATATTTATAGCTAGGCATATTAATATAATATATTTTCTATACAATTTTCGCATGACCACACACTCAGCTATAATATATATTTCTGGTCTCAGTGTGTTTAGTACGGTATATTAATATATATTATAGCTAGGTCTGTGACGGCCTTTAGAAATTAGAGACATATATTTTATGTCAATTCAATGTCAGCTGCGATCCGTCGTATGTCAAGCCAGAGATAGATTGAATATTGGGAACGGCCGTAAGTGAATAAACATTAAACGATAATGCTATGCACTTTAAGCCTGGCCGCACATTGTACGACAATTCTGATCAGAAACAGTCCGCGCTGTCTCTTACATTTTGTACTGAGCCGAGTGACCTAGAACTCGGCGGAAGGATATTTCGGATAATGTGCGGGGTGTCGGTCCGGCAGAATTCAACTGTTTCTGATCAGAATTCGGACAATGTGCGGCCGGGGTAAAACAAATCTGTGAGTTGATAACCGCACAATTTACATCACTGTATGCATGCTTCGAAATGAGCAATAACCTATGTTTACAAATACTTAGTTTACTTTGCTGATATGTTAATAATAGTTAATATTATAATAACGAAATAAGCTTTTAACGTGATTTGAAATGTAGCTAAAATTATCGATATAATGTTTGGTTTTTGATAGGTTGATTAAATAATTTCCATTAGTTCTTTTATAATAATATATCATGTATTCATAAAAACAAAGCCGAATTATATAGATATCATTAAACTGAAATGTATGGAATTGATATAGGCATTTGTTAATATGATGTTAACGTTCGACTCGTCTAATGTCAATAATTCCATACAAGATCAGCGATTCTATAAAGAAGCAATAAAGAAAACGTCTTGGCTACATGCCCTGGCCAGCTACGCAAAAGTGATATTGCACTCTCTCCCTCTCTTCGACTCGCAAGATTTCTCTACGAATACCAATTTATCGATAACTGCACCCCATCACTACGTGTCTAACGATGATTACCGGATCGCTTGTCAGTTGTCAACCGCTCGTCCGGACCGCCGCCGCCGACACACGGCTGACGAGTCAGAATCTACCGCATGATAATGCTGCACCATGCAACTCTGATCTATTGGAAAATATAACATTTTCCAATAGATCAGACTATATTGACGATAAGCGGATAAATCATACATACCCATACCATTAGCACATAGCAGAGTAGACAGAACTAAAGAGTACCTCGACTTCAAACAAACGATCAATACGCGAGTTGGGCGTGAATGTCAATTTGAACATGTTTCACAATTCTTAGCAACGCAGGGTTAATTCAGACCGCAACGCGACGCGTAGATATGCATTTCTAAATTTACATGGATTTGACAGAATCGCAAGACATCTCACGCAATTGAAATCTGTCAAATCCATACAAATTTATGCCTCGCCTCGCCTCGCCTCGTCACGTCGCGGTCAGAATTGACCCGTACGGCGTGCACCGGCTGATCTGACATAATATTACGTAAAACCTGGTCTCTGGTTAAACATACCTATAATATATTTCGAGATCTCTTCAGTCGGCCAACTCGTTATAATTCGGTTTACTCTGACTTAACCTAACTTATTTTATACCTTGCCTATAATTTATATAGACTGTCATGGTGTCTTCTAAATACAAGAATTCTAATGCCTTACTCTTCTTTCTTGGACTTTTTGACAGTCGTTTTACTTGTTGACACAAGTGCGCACACGCAACCCTTCGTTTTTGTTAAAACGAAGGGTTCAGAAGTCTTATTCCATAAAAATAACATTTATATACCGTTTAACCCAAAGATTTTACAGATTAACTACATTTCAAAATACACGTTACTTTTTAAGCGATAGAATTATTCGGAGGAAAGCCCTACCTGGAATTAAGTAGAGAATTGGTGGACGATCTTTAAAATGGAGAATTTTTTTATTTATTTTTATTTTTTATTTATTCGGAAAACATACAGTGTTTATTAAATTTATAGAAGGCTGTACAAAATCTAGATAATTACCATTTACACGTTTTCACATTTAAATGAAGCACAGGATACCGTTGCGTCATAGTATTTCCAAAAGTAATGCTTGGCGATGATTCAATTTGGATAAGTTTTGTTTTGTTGAATATATTATGATTTAATCCTAACTAAGGACATAGGATAGTTTTTTTCCAAAAAAAAATCTACGGTTACTACTATTTGATCGCGAAAAAATCTACAGTTCGTATTAATTTAGATGCAAAGTTGTAAAACGTGTATAGTGTTTAAGTGAAACACTAGATTTTGCAATAACCGTTTAAATGTAGGTCATTTAAACCAAGGAGGTTCTTGTATGAAAATAGTTTGCAGCTAAGATTACGTGAGCGCTAAATGGCCCTCTATCCGTAAGCACTTAGAGAGGTAAACACCAGTAAGGCCTGATAGACTCGTTCCGAGCTTCGCAAATGTTTGCACTCAACACACTTGTGCTACCGTCTTATATTAATTTTAAATATTCGCTAACGAATGTTTCAACCTGATATTTTATAGGTAGTTTAAAGATACGTCTGAGAAGCGACAAGACACGTCACACGCGACAAATATTGCTAGGGAGTAAGAGCTTGGAAAGACAGAAACAAAGACGACATTTAAGACAGATCCATACTAATGTTGTAAATGTGAAAGTGTGTCTGTCTCTCTGTCACGTCCTATTCACGGCCAAACTGTTGAATCGATTTTGCTGAAATTTAGTAAGAATATAACTTGAGTCCCGGGAAAGGACATAGGATACTCTTTAATCTGAAAAATATACGGTTTCTGCGCGATAAATGAATTTAGGCGCAACGCGGTTTTAGGCGCAACGCAAAATTAATATAGTTAAGATGGTAGCACAAGTTTTTATATGCAAATTCTTTGAGTACCTAATAAAAATATTATCGTGAAGTTACGAAGTTAAGGTAAACCAAAAGTTATGTGAATTTGATTTGCCAGCGCCACTACACCTGGAGCTGGTATACAACAAAATATCAATTAACATGTCAATATGTATTTAACCTAAAAGCACTCACCGCAGTATTCTCATTATCAATAATACAAATATTAACATAAAATCGATGCCCGATAATTGAATACACCTAAGCCTGTTAGGATGTTAAACAATAATAGCATAGTTAACAATATGTACAATATTCAATTTGTTCTCATAACAACGGATAGCAAATCTAGTTTTGCTTCAAACTAAATAATGATGAACCACTTGTAATCTCGTTTTAAATGACTCTATTGTGATTTGTGATCCTTAATGGCTTGTTTTAGGACTGTATTGTCATCCTGAATCACTAGTAGCTTCATAAAATGCAACCATTTAAAATATCAAACTATGAACGTAGAAAAAGGACGAAAGTAGGACACTTTTTATTCAAAAAGTGTACGGTTCCTGCAATCAGTTCTGCGAAACGGAATGCGGGAATCGGCTAGTTTTCGATAATTATTATGCTGGCAGTTTTTTTATGTTGAACTGCTAAGCAGCAATAAATTAACGTATTGCATCGCTTGTATATACAATTTTGAAATCACATTAAAAATATAAAAACCTTAATAAATTGAGAAAAATGTGCAAGGTGATAATGTTTAAAGTGGAAAAAGAGTTATTTGTGGAAATACGAAGAGAAAAAACCACTTTTTGAGCGTGATTACGTTTAGAAACATTTTAATGCGTCTACTCTTTCTTAACAGTCTGTAATAATATTATGTTTTTCCATACATTTACACACGTGAAAGGATCAGATTAACTTATTATCATAATGTGGATAATAAGTTAATCTCATCAATTTGTATAATTACTTACAGCGTATTTATATACGCTGTAAGTAATTAAAAATACAACCAATAACAACACAGAGACTCCAGCTGCTAAAATGACTAGAAATTCTAATAATTTCATTGGCAACAAACTATAAACTACCAACAAACTTAGTGAAATACAACAAATAAAATGAATAAACGAACCCCAAAGGATAAAATTTGTTCAATTTGAAGTTTGATTTCAGTAGAGTAGGAACAAAATGTTTGATCAAAGTGAATAATGTTTTTTAAAATTTGGGAGATTTGAATTGTAGCATCAAATTACTAATATTCTGTGTACAACTACGAATACTGGTCTTCATACTTTGCCATTTAGGGCCTGTTTCACCACTTCCTGATAAGTGCCGCATAGGCTATCCACAACTTAACTTGACAGATATGAGATAAAGTATGGATAATCTGTCAAAAAAGTTGTGGGTAGCCTATCCGGCACTTTGTCAGGGAGTGGTGAAACAGGCTCTTAGTATTTAATGTAGTGACTCACCTCGTGGTTTAGTTCAAATAGGTATATTTTCTAAGCCTTACGAACTTTTACATATTCCTAACATAAATTCCCCTAATTTGCACACATAACTCAAACCTAACTCTACTTTAAGAAGAATCAGTGAGCTTATATTCCTAGAACCATATTCAATTTAACCCTAAGTTGAAACTATCACGGCAAATTACTGGTAATATGCTACAGTGGCCGCATAGCCTAATTTGTCAACTGTCGTCCTACACCGACGTTTGCCACCTTATGTGTTAGGTACATACAATCAATTCAAATATCGGATAGTATTTATATCAGCGTAACACTAATAATTGCGCTAGTGTAATCCTAAGTTAAATATTATCACAGTACCTATTGCTCTACATCAGCTATTCCCAACCCGTGGCCCGCGGGACTTTATTTGATGTTATATCCATTTTGAAATTCAGACCCACCGGTAAAATAATATAGTCGTCATGAAAGCCGTGAAATTTTCTCGACTTTTAAATTGTTAATTTTGAAAAACGTTATATTTTAACCCTAAAAAAATTTGTTGTGCCCGTGACACCCAGACTAAAACATGTTTGTGGCCCGTATGAAAAAAAAGGTTGGGGACCACTGCTCTATATTATGTAAAATAGACAAACTCAAAGAAATCCATACTAATTAATGTTATAAATGCGATTGTATCTGTTGGTAACGGATTTACCAACAGAATAACAGATACAAAGTAACATAATATACTTTGAGTCCCACTAAAGGATAATATAAGTTTCTGGCGGCAAACAACACGCTATAATACGGGAGGAAATAACATTTGTTTAAGAGGATACACCAAGGGCGAGAGAAATTGAAAATAGGTATTTGAAAATGTATTGCTGTCTCACCAATCTCAAGTCTCCAACCGCAGAGCGCGATAGAGACAACACGACAAAAGTTCTAATAAAAGAACAGAAAATCATCGATTCGTTGTCCTCTGATTCCTTCTCCAAAACTTAACCGATTTAAGTACTTTTTTCATTAAAGATTAAAGAAAAGCTTGAGCTGTGTTCCTATGTTTTTTTTTTTTGTAGGTATAATCTAGCCAAATCTGTTTTCGTGATGTTTGAACACAGCGGAAAATCTGGCCATTTTTTGGGTTTTTGAACGTTCAATTATCTTTTTTTAATACCTAAATTAGGAAAAAAAGAAAACATAGGGACATTGTATTAGTGGCCATAGATATTCAGGAAAAAAATTATAACTCTACCTGCATTATCCAGGGAAGAAACAGGGGAGAACGTTTGTATGGAAAAACGGCGTTATGGACTCCTCTTAAGACAGGATTTGTTTATTAATTTTGGGCCTTTTGTATTAAATATACCTACAAAATGTACGGTCGCTATCATGTATTTTCCTTATCAGCCCTATTCCTAAAGCGATAGGGTTCATAATACTTGCACATTCGACCCATCGACGACCGTTTTGCTTGTGTTATTTTCTTCTAGAGACATCGCTTCGTCCAAACGCGTTCAGGATGTGAAATATAACACCTGCAGAGCGCTATTTCGTATTGATGCATTCTACCGAGAAGATCTCGTAATACAAGTTTGAATAGTATTGTAAAACCTAAATATCTTTTGAATATTTCCCTTGTTCAATCTTAAAGAAAGCTAAATATTCACGTCTTTATAATCATACAAATTAAGTATAAAATTGCCCTTGCGGTAAAATTACTTTCAATATAGCGCCTTAAGGGAATTTATATTATTTTGTCTATAATTATTAATTTTTTTAAATGCTCAGTAAAATTAAAATATATACTTCCAGTCCCAGTCCAGTATCGAATTTTAAATTAATAATGAATAATGATGTAAAAATAATAAATTAAAAGTGAATTGATTATGATTTATGAATATTTTTTAACGTTTTCAGGTTACGGGTTGAGTCACTGAGTGAATATTAATTTTATAATAATTTAACATGCGTACCTGTGGGGTTTTAAATATAGAACATAGATGGAAGTTGAAACAGGAGGTCCCTAGACAAAACTCCAGGTAGGCATAATGTAAAGGAGAATGCTGACCATCACTGTCAAAGTTATGTTAGCAAAAATCAGTATGGCAATAATAGCTTGAGATCGCCAAATGGTCTAAATTCGACCTCAAACAAAAAAATTTTATATAAGTTTCAAATTTCCACGCTTTTCTATTGATATTCTATTGTCATAAATCATAATATTGGCTTTATTATTTTTGAGACATATTAAGTCTCAGTTTAATATAGTAGAATTATGATACAGACTGGCCGTGTACCTAATAATTATTATTGTATAACAGTGTGTTAGTAGTCAACCAAGTTTTTTGATTACAGAACCCTATAACAGTACCCTAACCAGCTGATTTTTTGTATATTGATAGTTTATTAGTTATATAATTTAAGAGTAACTTATGTCCTACAAAAAAACTGTCCATATTTAAGGACCATCAATTCAAAGTATGAAATCCTTGGTTGAAATGAATTGGTCTGTTGAAAATGAATTGGTTTTATTATTACATATATTAACACTATATTGTCCAAAATGTTTTTTTCTTCCATAATAATATAAGTAAACTGTGTGTCTGTTTGTCTTGTTGCCTCCTCTGCCCAAACCGCTAAACCGCGATTTTGCTGAAATTTCGTTTGAAGATACTTTGAGTCCCGGGAAAGGACAATGGATACTTTTTATCCCGGAAAAATGTACGGTTCACTGGCGCAACAGAGTTGCGGGCGTCATGCATCTAGTGTAATTGTGGCTTATTTTCAACTTTCTTAAAATCTATACTTGGATGCTACTACTACTCTATACTTGGATACATGCTTTGACGTGGGAGAGCCATGCTTCGGCACGAATGGGCCGGCTCGACCGGAGAAATACCACGTCCTCACAGAAAACCGGCGTGAAACGGCGCTTGCGCTGTGTTTCGCCGAGTGAGTGAGTTTACCGGAGGCCCAATCCCCTACCCTATTTCCTTCCCTTCCCATCCCTACCCTCCCCTTTTACCCTATTGTCTCTTAAAAGGCCGGCAACGCACCTGCAGCTCTACTGATGCTGCGAGTGTCCATGGGCGACGGAAGTTGCTTTCCATCAGGTGACCCGTTAGCTCGTTTGCCCCCTTATTTCATAAAAAAATCAAAATATTAATTTCTAAATAGGTTAACAAAGTTAATACTTTTAGAACGTCTACATAAGGCCTGCCACCCGGTTTGGGAACTAATCCGGCGAGAAGAAACTCGCACGGGGCCACCTTTTACCAAAAAAAGTGGAAAATAACAATAATACTTATAGCTTAACTTTACAATAGGTACGCTTAATGAACATGCTCCTTTACACAAAACTAATATTCAACTATGATGTATTACGTTATCGCATCATTTGTTACATAGTATATCAACACAATGTACTATATTATATCCACAGCATAATATATTATATCACGTGTATCTGCGCTCCGCATTGTGGTCAACATATCTATACAGTAATCTATTACAATTTGACATCATACTAATATTATAGCGGTTATCTTATACCTGTATACACAATGTAACTTGATGCAGAGAAGACCCGCATACTGGTATTTTGCCGGGTAAATACTATCTACAATAATTTAACTAATTACCTAGTTAGTGAAACATAGAGTTATGTAATTACAATAATTGAAATTTAAAACATAGTCTGCTAGTACCTACGAATACGTTTATATTAAAATGTTTAATTCGTCTGTAATCTACATCTATGATACTTTAGATGAAATTTGGTAAGCATGGTAATACTAAGAAAGATCAAGGTAAATATTTTTTACTTACCACAAAATATACGGATCCCGCGTAAAAATTAGTTTCGCCAAAACTGAGTTGGGAACAACATCTAATTCTATGGCAATATCTAGTCACGTCATTTTATAATGTTTTAAAATATTATCAAAATCGGACAGTCTATATTTTGAAACCTTTTAAACGAAACAAAAACATTAAGTTTTACTTGATTTACTTATTAAAAATAATTATAAGACCCTTCTAACAGGCATTAAAAAATAAACATCTTACACCGGCACCGCAGGTACAGTTAAATTTTACACACTGGGAAAAGCTTGTTAAGTCTAATGAAACATAAAGCGCTAACTTCGCCAGTATAAGAGAAGCGCGAAAACCACAATTATTTTCGCTCAAACGCCTCCTTGCTTGGCGTTTTCTACAAATCTGTGTACTTGATTGCGTCGAAACTTTCGCACTTCTACTTGGCAAAGTAATTGACGTTCATAGTGAGGTTAGATAGTATTTATTATTCCTAGTTATGACCGAACCTTATGATCGGTCAACTTTCTTACTATTGTTTTGTGGTAGTGTCACAAAAATGTTATTTCAGAACCATACCATATTATTTTTTCTGAGAAAAAAAGATAGATATTATGACACTTTGGTATCCCATAATATTTTGCTTCATCCTTAGTCACAAAAATGTTAATTTGTACCAAACGTATGTCCAAGGTTCGAGACATTAGACATTGATCAACTACGCGTGGCAAACACATTTAGCATTAAAAGATAATTTAAAGAGTATATAAATTACGAATGTTTAAAAAGTATAACAGTTTACTGCACAGATTTTGTGTAAATAAACCGTCCAGCTGGTAAATTATACAGCTATTTCTATACATGAGCGCAACAACAAAGAGAGCTGGACAATACAGCATTGGTCTGGAGACGCACGACACAATACTATATCGAGTCTGCCATAGATTTGTTACTATGAAAATTGTTTGAATTGAATTCTAAGTACCGCTGATAGCTGATTATGATGAAAAGAGAAGAACATTCAGTCACGAATCACGATAGTTGTAGAATAAAATTGTATGAAAAGCAGTTTATTCCTTCAGGACATTTAACGCTACAAACAAATAAATGGCTTGTCTCCGTATTATCAATTTTTATGCTAGCAGGATATATTTTAATTTTGACAGCTTTACCATGTTTCAAGTATTTTCACAATAAATAATTTTATTAGATTAAACCATATTTTAAAAGGTTATGATTACAATACCTATCTTATCTTTATATTTTCATGAGTCCAAAATCAATTCTCTACAATAGAGACTCAGCATCAACGACTTTGAGAAACTGGACGTCCTACAAAAATCACACCCTATTGTGTCTAGTTTTCGAACATCAACGTCGGAAAAGTTCTTTTGTTTGGAACGTAAACGGTATATTCCGTTACTGCGACCACTGGAGTTCGCTAGAAATTTTAAAGCACTGTTTCAGCGTTTTCAAACAATTCTGCGCCTACAAGTGACCAACGTTTTATTATGAACTAGTTGACCCGGCAACGTTGTTATGCCATTTAAAGTATTTCTACTTCATCAGTTGATACAAAATCTGACCCCCTTTTTGGTCCCCTTAGAGGGGTGGGGGGAAAAGTTTATACACCAGATGTTGAGTTCGAAGAAGACAAATATATCTGCGAAAACCGTATGCAAATCGGATCAGTAGTTTTCGTGTTAAAGAAAAAAGTTTGATACAAAATCTGACCCCTCTTTTGTCCCCTTAGAGGGGTGGGGAGAATTTTTTTTATACACCAGATGTTAAGTTGGAAGAAGACAAATATATTTGCGAAAACCGCTTTCAAATCGGATCAGTAGTTTTCGTGTGATCGTGGAACAAACATACAGACAGACAGACAGACAAAAAACTAACCACATTTTTGGCTTCTATAGCGATCTAGTGACACCCCCCGCTTATTATTTTTTGAATATCTTTAATGTACAGATTCACAGAATTCACATTTCTACAGTTTTATTATATGTATAGATTGAACCACGAAACGCAGATCAACTCATGGTAATAATAAAAAGACGTTAATGAATTACAATTATATAATACTAGAGGGAGAATTTGTAATTTCCTTATACCTCTTCACGTCCAATCCTCTGAACCGACTTTAGTGGGTATGGAGATACTTTGAGTCCCGGGAAAGGGCATGAAAAATGTACGGTTTCCGTGCGATAAACTAATATTAGCGCAAGGGAGTTGCGTCCGTCATCTAGTATACCATGAAGGGTAATATTTTGAAAACAACACACAATATCTTCTGTAAATATTACAGCATACAGCTGTAACTCATTTGATATTCGCGATACGATGGTCGCATGTGCCGCATATGCCACGCAAAGCTCTGATATTAACTGCTAACTTCCTCATTCCTAATGTTATTCGTCTCACACAAGACGTCTCCTTTTTGAGAAATGGTTTAGTCCTGTCAGCACTCGTGAGCATTACGTTTTTGTTGAACTTGGCCTCCATACAGCCTAGCTGTCTTGTTTATTACATTTCTCCGAGAAACATAGAAACGAAGGTAGACGCCATGTGGCAATGTGCTATTAGAAATATTTATTTATAGGCAAATAGCAGACCTCCGGGACCTATAAGACAAAAAATGGTCACGTGTTTTTAGGGCTCCGTACCCAAAGGGTAAAAACACGACCCTAATACTAAGACTTCGATGTCTGTCCGTCTGTCTGTCTGTCCGTCGGTCCGTCTGTCCGTCTGTCCGTCTGTCTGTGTGTCTCCAGGCTGTAACTCAAGAACCGCTAAAGCTAGACTTCTGAATTTTTCACAGATTGTGTATATCTGTTGCCGCTATAATAACAAATACTAAAAACAAAATAAATTAAATATTTATTATTTAAGGCGGGCCCCCCTACATCAAACGCGTTTTTTTTTTGGTATGTTGTGCTCGTAATCAATAATGGTAACAGTTAAGAACTTGAAATTTTCACAAATCCTCAATTATATTTGTACTTTAGTAATTAATAATAAAATTAAAATCAAATATATATTTAAGAGGAGCTCCCATACAAAAAACACAATTAATTTTTGTCTACTTCAACTCTATACCGGTACGGAACCCTTAGTGCGCGAGTCCGACTCGCACTCGGCCGATTATTTATTATTACGTTACATAAAGTATAATATACTCACACACGATGTGTTCTGAGTTACATAGACATACTCAAACAGGAGCAATTCTGACGCGGTCAGAACTTCTGACCGCGTCAGAATTGCTCCTGTTTGAGTATGTCTATGTAACGTATACTAACACAAAGAACGCAAAACTGACCGCTTGAACACCTGACCGCTTTCCGCTCTCTATCTGATATCTCTTTGTAATTTAGTCGCAATTTATCAAACCCCTTCGACAGATCACGAAATTGACTTGATTTAACCAACCAAATAACGTAGATCCGTCACCTGATTATGAATCAATTTCTCTTTAAAAGCTCTTCCTCTTCTCTTGTACAAAAGCTAAACAAAATCGGAATATGGTTACGTCACGCAATTGTCATTTTATTCTTGTTTCAGTACTGCGGACCTAAAATGGTCACTTTTTGCAATTCCTCTCAAATCAATTCAGAAAATGAATTATCAAAACTGTCGAACTGACGAATGTCAAATTAGTAATAACTAGACATATGAATTGCAAGCAGAGTGACCATCTTGCGGTTTTTAAAAAATTAATCATATTATGATTCATAATATGATTCTCCAAGGCGACCATTTTAACCCCGCTGGCCTCTAATAACGATTAGCGACAAAAGAACCAGAAATAGAACAAAAATAACGTTTATAAACATGAGTTATGTGATGGTTAGAGAACTTTCGAATTCATAAATTTCGCATTTTTCATTATTGTAGAGAAGACTTTATAGCTTTGACTATCCATAAAACAATAATAAAAGAATTCGTATTTCATCTTCGTTTTATGGCAATAAAGAACCGTAAATCTTTCTTAAGGCGCTGTGAGTTCAGCACCACGCCGCTTTTGAGGGGGTGAGGTGAGGGGCGCGATAGCAGCGGCGCGCGGGGCCGCCCGCGCGCCGCGTCTTCACGCATCCTTATTCTGGTGACGTCCCTATTCTGATTGGAAAAATATTACAGTCCCGGAAGTCCCGGGATTTTTAAAGCTTTATGAAATTACTGATGTTATATCTTAAGATATAAAATAAGATTAGTATCATAAATATTTTGAAACCACTGATGGAAAATATGCTAATCGATAGAGTAAATTTAAACAAAAAATATCTAGTGACAAAATTTGTTGGGTGTATCGTATAGTCCCATGTGTTCAAAAAAAAAACAATTTTCTCATTTTTATGTGCCTGTTTTATGACATAATGTCATATTTTGACACAAAATAATTTAAAATGTTCACTATAACTGGACTCTGGAGTAGCATAAAAATCCATATTTTTGAACAAGTACAGAATGATAGTCAGGGAGCCCTAGATCAAATTTTTGGTCCTAAAATATGATTGTTCTATTTGTAGGACAATGTTACTCTTAAATTATATAACTATTAACCTACCAATATACATAAATCAGCTGGTTAGGGTTCCGTTTTAGAGTACAGTAGTCAACCAAGATTTGTTGATTACAGAACCCTAAGACGGAACCCTAACGAGCTGATTTTTTGTGTATTGATAGATTAATAATCATATAATTTAAGAGTAACATTGTCCTACAAATAAAACAGTCCATATTTTAGGACCATCAATTCAAAGTATGAAATCCTTTCTATCTCTGTTAGCTACCACTTTCGAAATTTTTCGCAAATAAAAATGTTGTTAGTCTCATCAAAATGAAGCTACTCACAAAAAATTAGCTTGTTAGTAATAAAATTGTTCTAGGCCTCCCGTAGTAGTAAGTATGCCAGGCTCTATACAAAAATGTTAGAACCCTTTTTCGCTTTCAACATATCTGCATTGAAAAAATGCTTTTTGAATATAATTAAAGGCTTTTTGAATATAATTATATTCAAAAAGCTTTTAAAGTATACGGAAATCCCCGAAATTTTTTCAATGCAGATATTTTGAAAGTGAAAAAGGGTTCTAGTCATCCTGCCGACCGCTCCTGGACTGCCGACCTACAACCGACCGTTTTTTGTATAAAATAAAATACTAGTAGGTTTTAGCATTTATTTGGTTACATAAAATAATCCTTTTTAACATAAAAACTTCTATCTTTTAACATAAAATTAAAAAAATTGATATAAATGGCTAAGAGTCGCGTAAAGGCATACCGCGAGCATTTCGGGAATCCACTAATTCGGGTATCATATGTTTTTTGTAAAAACTTATCAGCTTTTCTTCCATTTTTTCTTTCTGCCAAATTCTGCGAAATCTGCCAAAACTGGACGTAGTTCTATAAAAGTGTTCGTATTTTCTGGAGAATTTTCGTTTTCTCTGAATCTGAAAGAAAATCATATTATAACTGCTGATTTAACACTATAAAGTTTTGCAAGATATGTAATAGCGTATTTGAGAAGGAGTTCAAACCACGATTCCAAAGAATTGCTTCTTACTACGGAATATAATCCCGGACTTTTTGTCAATTCCAGGATTTTCGTCCCGAAATCCCGGGATTGAAAAAAAAAACTTAACACTATAAAGTTTTGCAACATATGTAATAGCGTATTTGAGAAGGAGTTCAAACCACGATTCCAAAGAATTGCTTCTTACTACGGAATATAATCCCGGACTTTTTGTCAATTCCGGGATTTTCGTCCCGAAATCCCGGGATTGAAAAAAAAAACGAAAATAAGAAGTAATTCTTTGGAATCGTGGTTCGAACTTCTCAAAGTTTCGGTTAGCTGTTAGGGTGAAGAGCCGGGAAACTCCGGTACTGAAAATCCCGGGAATCTTTTGCAGGAAATCTTTATTATTATTTACTAATTATTATTATATAATATATACTTTGATCCAACATAATACGAGAAGTAAGGATAGGGGTTATTTATAAATTTCGATAACCGTAATAATGAGACACGCGTTATAAATCTATGTGTTTTATAAGGATTCAATATAGTAATATATAAGTCTATGTTTACAACAGTAATAAAATATGTAAGTTTTTACGTACGATTCTGGTGACGCTGTATTTACTTCTTTCAATAAATTTCCAGTACCAGAAGATTTTTGCCTGAAAAAAAAGAAACGAAAAAAAACTTTGTATTATAATATACTGACTTTTAGTTCGCTCTTTGAGTACCTATAGGTTTGTAAGCTTTTGTAGAATAAATTCCTATTTTTGTAGCAAAATAGAAGAAAATTATTTAGTACTTACTGTTTGATATTTTCAGAAATTTTTTTGTATAGTTCTCGTCTCGCGAACTTTGACAGTTTCTTTTTTCATTTATTTCCCATTATACACTTATTACTAACACTACACCACAAAGTTATCTTAATTATTTTACAAAAATATATTTACAAAATACGTTCACTAAATTTACAAACTTATAAGTCAACTTCACAAATAAAGTACCTATATTTACAAAATACTTCGAGATGTTCGAAACGATCGCGCAGCGCAAACTTTGGCACAGGTCCAACCTCAAAGAGCACCGCAGCGCGACTGATCGGCTGAGCGTCGCGGACTCGAGTTCATTTTTTTAGTATTAATTTTCCTGTGTTTTTGTTTTTAGTATTACATAAATCAAATATATCAAATAGTTTAGGTTATGTTATGACAAATGTACTACATTTTTTGTTTTTTCTAGAAAGTGTGTAATTTAGCCATAAAATGATTTAATTTATGAAAAACAGCGATAAAAGAGTCATCTTTGAGATTTTTTTCTATCGAGCCGAATTTTACAAATTGTGTACTGATATATCAATTCGTGTAGTAAATTTTCTCAATTATAAAACGGTATTTTTTTCATACTGAAATAATGACATTTCCTTAGGAAAAAACAGTATTTAAAAAACCCATTTTACGTAGTTGCAACGATCACTGCGCCTTAATAAATGGCCTCTTAAAACATTTTTGTTATATATTTTAAATTGTTCTCATAGCTCACAATAAGATTGTTGCCCCAAATTCTGATACAGAACATTACGTACAAAAAAATAACTTCTAGCAATATTTAAATGATAAAAATACACCAATATTAAATTGTAATTATGATCTATTTAATAGCTATCCCTATCCATATCAGATAGTATTTCAATACTGAGCAAGATTTTATTTATAGCTGCGAAACCTATGAAGTACGAAAAGTTTTTTTTTTAATTTCGTTGTGTAAACTTCTAAGATGTTTTTTCATACTTATTACAAAACTGTAGATAGAATGACGTCATAAATAGCTTCTGGCGTTTCAGACGAGAAACGATCAAGGGAAATGAGAAATATTGTATAGTTAAAACATTTGGTACACAAAGCTAATTCCCATCTATACTTTTATTATAAAATGTTTCTTTCTTATCGAGGACGGCGGGCTATATAACATCACGGTGTGACCAAGAGGTTCGAAGAAACAGAGGAAAATGAAAAAAGGGGGAAATTTATTTGAACGCGCTAATTTCCTGAACTACCGGATAAAATTTGTGTTATCAGGCACAGATATAGAGTAGACCAAGGGAAGGAACATAGACTATTTTTTGCGGGAAATTGTAGTTGTCGAGTAATTCCTTATTTACGCGGGTAGAGCCGCGCGAGCTATCTACTTAGTTAATAATATTCAGTCAATAGATTATTATTATAATTTTAAGCTTAACATGCGTTGTGAGCAATTATTATTATCATTTTAAGCTTAACATGCGTTCTGAGCATTTAATAGTATGTCCATTTTAATAATACAAGCAACAGCTTATTTTGGACTAAATATATCTTTGAACAGGCCTCAATAAGTACAGTATCGGAAAAACAACGCACGAGCGACATTTCCGCGCGGCGCACCGCATCAAGTGTAAAAGGCCGTTGATTAAATACAGACTAGCTTTCTTTCTAACACCACACTCACTCCTTTGTGTTCTTGTCTCGTTATGAAAATGATTCACAAAGCTTTTCGAGCGACACTTGATGGTGACAAACGAGGAAGAAGCGTTTTAAAGCGCTGCCAGGGTCGGCAAAAAGGCACGTACGATATAACGAGCAATACTAATTATACGCCGCATTGCAATTAGTCATTCTAACCACTGTACTTACATCGCCTTTACAGATTGGGGAATGGGGAGTTTTCAAGGTTTTCAAGGTCCAGGCGGAAAACTAGAGAAATCCGGGATAATTCTGGCAATAACTTTAACACGACTCTGGCACGTTATGTGAGAAACTGCCTATGAATAGTGGCGTAAAAAGTTTAGATGATTAATAATTATATTTTTAGGGTTCTGTACCCAAAGGGTAAAAACGGGACCCTATTACTAAGACTTCGATGTCTGTCCGTCTGTCCGTCTGTCCGTCTGTCCGTCTGTCTGTATGTCTCCAGGCTGTATCTCAAGAACCGCTATAGCTAGACTTCTGAAATTTTCACGGATTGTGTATATCTGTTGCCGCTATAACAACAAATACTAAAAATAAAATAAAGTTTATTTTTAAGGGGGGCTTCCATACAAGAAACGTGATTTTTTTGGCCTTTTTTGCTCGTAATCAATAATGGTAACAGCTACGTAGTTGAAATTTTCAAAAAATCCTTAATTGTATTTGTACTTTAATAATTAATAATAAAATTAAAATAAAGTAAATATTTAAGGGTGGCTACCAAACAAAAAAACACAATTTTTGGTCTACTTTCGCTCTATACCGGTACGGAACCCTTCGTGCGCGAGTCCGACTCGCACTTGACTGATTATTTTATTTACAGATGAATATTCGGAATTTATTAAAATAGTGAAAAATAAAATGAGCCAAGTTTTATGATTCGTCTGTCGTCCACGGTTTTTATCGCTTTTATAATGTGCTACTCACACGCTCTAGATTCCTCGAAAAAAAAAATACATTCCCATTGCGCTAGAATAAGACAAGACCAAACAATAACAATTTACAATATAGTAAAAGGCATTACGCCAAAATTATTATCCTCGTGTCCGCCCACTATAATATTCAATTACCTACCTCCTCAACGTACTGAAATTTTATCTGAAGATACAAACAAGACATATGACGTCACGTCTGAACCCCTTGTTCCGAACATTCGATTATATGCTAGTTATGCGGCCCGGGGTATGTTTGACCAATCCCCCCTGGGATTTGTGCGAGGGACGGTAATATTTGCGAAAATAACATTATTTGCCTTACCCTTGTCAATTCTTTATTTATTACATGCGTTATATTAAATTGTGTATTGCATACACATATTTTATTACTTGATGAACGACTGTAGGACGAGCGTGGCTTACGAAAGTAATGACTGAAGAAAAGATCTTAAGCTTCTTGTATACGCGAAGGCCAATCGTTCTAGTCGGATTGACTTACTAGTTGATGACCGTGCTGATCGAAAAAAACATGTGGTCGCCCCCCCCCCCCCCCCCCGGGATATTACTGGAAACAAAATCAATAACTAAATAACTTGAAGTTGCAAACAATATACGAGTTTGATTTCAAGGAACAGCTGAGTAACTCTACAAATTACAATATAATATTATTATAGCTTTTATCGCGGACCTTAAGAGCGACCGCAGACTTACAATTTCAAGTTGTACAACTACAGTCAACTACAATTTTTAAATGAACAAAATAGTATGAGAACTTTATTAATTCGAGATAAAAATGTGCAAGGTGACAATATTTAAAATGTAATAAGCGTTCTCTGTAAAAATACAAAGAAAACAATACACCTTTTAAGCGTGATTACGTTTAGAAAATTTTCCCGCCTGTCATGACTTTCTTGACAGACTGTAGTTGTACAACATGAAATTGTAAGTCTGCGGTCGCTCTAAGCGCGGCAACCGAATCAGGAAATTCCGTAACGAAAAAACCTAACATCCTCCAATTCTATCTCTTTTTAGGGTTCCGTACCCAAAGGGTAAAAACGGGACCCTATTACTAACGGCCCGGCCGCATCTGCGTGTATCGTCCGAAGCTTCGTGCAATGAGACGATACTATTGGACGATACACGCAGATCGTCAAATAGTATCGGTTTTAGCGCGAAGCACCACGCATATGCGGCCGCGGCATAAGACTTCGTTGTCTGTCCGTCTGTCTGTCTCCAGGCTGTAACTCGAGAATGGTAATAGCTAGAGAGTTGAAATGTAATATATCTGTTACCGCTATAACAACAAATACTGAAAACAACATGAAATTTAAGGGGGGCCCATACAACAAACGTTTTTAATTGACAAAGTGAAAACGCTTAAGAACGCCGATTTATAAAATTCGAAAATTGTTTTCAATGACAATAAATACAACGCTATACAATTCATAATAATATTTATTTCAGAATTGTGCTAATAAGAAGGCAAAATTCCTTCCGGACTCAGTTCTCCATAACAAAATCTCGCAAAAATGCTTTTTCCCTATTTATATAATGTAAATCGTGGTGATCCGACGTAAGCCGAGGTCTGAAACGTTGAATTTATTTTTTCTATATTATGTGACATTTGTGTCTTATATAACTTGTTAACTTTTTTGTAGTTGGAAAAAATTGTAGGTCGTACAATAATTATAGAACACAGTATTATAATAAAGGTTGTCATAATAATATAATATTGTACAAGTAATGAAAGAAGTACTATCGGAGAAGTTGATTCATAGACCTACGTTATTTGGTCGGGTTAAATCAATTTCGAGATCTACTGTATGTGATAATTCGGCCAAATAAAATTAATATCAACTTAAGTACTCCGCCATGAGCATATGCATCAAATATTTAAATCGTTTTAATGTTTGCAATGCACCAATTTCTCTGATAGCGCTATGTTTGGTAGTAGACAACAATCTGCCTCTATACATCCTACTAATAGCGAAAATAAAATAAATAAATAAAAATTGTTTTATTTCTGAATAGATTTTAAAAAAATGCTTTCAGAACGTTGATACTACTGGTGCCTACCACCGGTTCGGGAACTAGCCCGGCGAGAAGAACCGGCGTAAGAAACTCGCACGGGGCCCACTTTTTTACCAAAAAAAGTGAGGAAAAATTAATCTTTTAAAATGAAATTTACAATGCTGTAAACTTAAAAATATACAATGTCAAGATACATACATAATAATAATTGTAAGTCAATACAATAGTGTAGAAGTAGCCTTGCAAGAAGCCATCCTACTCCCAAGATGTGCCATCGTTTATGAAATCATTGACCTTATAATAGGCTTTGGCACACAAACGTTCTTTGACTACTTTTTTAAATTTATTAATGGAAAGATTTTGAACGTTTTCTGGGATTTTATTGTATAGGCGTACACATTGACCTTTAAAGGATTTACTGACCTTACTAAGTCTGATCACCGGCATATCTAGCTTATGCTTATTTCTAGTATTTCTACAGTGAGTGTCACTTTTAACTTTAAATTTACTTATATTTTTTCTAACGTATATTACATTGTCTAAAATGTATTGAGAAGCAACAGTTAGAATACCAATTTCAATTTCGAAACCAATTTCAAAATCCATTCAAACAAAAAAGTTTGTTTGAATGGATGTATGGATGTTTGTTACTCTTTCACGCAAAAACTACTGAACGGATTTTAATGAAACTTTACAATAATATAGCTTATACATCAGAATAACACATAGGCTATAATTTTAACCGACTTTCAAACTGGAGGAGGTGTTATGTTCGTTTTTTTATGATCAACGATTACTCCGCCGTTTATGATCCGATTTTCAAAATTTTTCTTTTGGTGTATAGGGCATTATCCCAATTTGGTATCATATTCACAAAAATGGTGACCTGATGAAGGAATCCATGGGTAATCGAGGGAACTCCTCAAAATTATATGGAAACATGTGGTGACTTCGGTTTCATGAGAAGTATTCCGAGAATATGCTAACAACAAGTAAGATTTTGGACCCAGCGACACCCACCCATGGTTCGGAAGCTACTGGGAGAACTCCTGACGCTTTATAGATACACGTTTGAGAGTTTCGGCGTTGATTTAAGATCGGAAAGCAGATGGTACTATGCAAATTACATTAGTTATCATCATCATCATCATCATCACTACCATATTATACCATCAACCGTGCATCGTCCCATGATACGTTTCATAGTCGTTTAGATAGAGACTCGAGTTTGTCAAGCAATTAAAAAAATTATCAGAGGAAAATATGGAAAAACCGGGAAAATTATTAGAAAGGGTTTATCTCTCGAAGTACTGGAGCATTTTTTATATTATTTGTCACAGATATAGAGTAGACCACGTGAAGGGACATGTTAACTCATTGTTTCATAACTATTTTTTTGCGGGAAAATGTACGGTTTTCGTAAAATTCCCAATTTACGCGGGCGAAGCCGCACGGGACATCTAGTTTAACATAAAACCTTACCTTAAAAAGTAAATACACTGGAATATCTACATTTGCGTCGAGTTAAAATGGCGCAGACAAAAATATATGGTACGACAGTAAATAATTTTGGATGCAAACAAAATTGTTACTCCTTTCTGTTAAGAATAGCAAAGCTAATGTGTATTTTGTCATCTAGGTATGTGATAGATTCATTCAGATCTATATATTATAATAATGATCTCAAGGAAGTTACACGTGAATTACATTGTTAAAGCAAAAACTTATTGATTATTTAATTGTTACAATCAATTGATTGATTTTGATAATATGAAAGCAAAAATTGTTATTACAAGGACACCAGGACATGTTTTTCATTTCGCTCATATATGTAAAATATAGGCGGTATTTAATATTTTATATTATTTAATCATACCTACTGTTTTTCTACACTATGGATGGATATTAAAAATGCATGTTTTAACCAACTGCAAGCGACCGACATGTCCAAATCCGCGAGTCTGGCCAAATGCACATTATTCTGTACTGCGCGGCGGTGTGCGGGAGCCGGTAATTGTTTAGATCGGTTTGATAAGCAAGGATACCAATATACTCGCTGAGGCTATAAGTTTTCCATTTGCAAGATTGTTTAGTCGATATGTCCAAGGCACCAAGAAAAAAAATGAAAAATAATAATTTAATTCTTATGTTGCAGTTGTAGTGTAGCCAGATCGGGTTACGTCAATTATTTATTTTATTTTTATTTATTTTATTTCAGTGCACAAAACACATTACAATCGAAATGAACTAACATAGTAAATATAGTTTATAACCTGGATTGTAAAGTAACTTAAGTGCACACTAATAAAAAAATACATTGCAAACTATAACATTAGCTCAGTAACTAATAATTTATGTATTAAAAAGTTAGTTAGTTAGTATTAGTTAGTTAGTGTTAGTTGTGATAATATTATATTATTGTCGGCTGGATTTGCCATACCACGACCAATTTAAATAAGGGAGTCCCCATCCCCTGCGTAGAATTCGTCACAGAATTTCACTGCGTAAAAAAAAAAGGTACATGGTGTTTCGTGTATCGTAATTCGAAAATCGTAGTATTTCTAAGACTCTGACACTAAAGAAAAACTCACGGTCTAGTTGCCCTTTATAGCCCGACTTCCAAAAAAGTAGGTTCTATATTCGGATGTATTCTTTTTACTAGCCGAGGAGCAGGCATTTTTCGGCCACTCGTGACCTTTTCACCCGTAACATTTGCATGACGAACGCGCAACAAATAAATATTTGGTGGGCATCGACGGCCAGCATAAATCGCCTTTATGGGGACACATTTGTCAGTGGATAATGCGGTGAGAAGCAATATTCATGGGCCGCCCAATTTCTGCCAAGAATTGGCCCAACCGCCATACAAAAATACGACACTCCGCTAAGCGTTTTTCTTGAAATAGTGTATGGTAATGTAATAAAACCTCTCCAGTTTATTACGATCTTACCTAATCTATTGCAGTCGTGTAATGTAATGTTTGTAGTCTTTTGTTTTATTCGGCCATTTTGCATATTGCTCACCGCATGTTTCGAAAGCCAAAAAAATATAGTGCATATAGATGCACAATTTTTTGGCTTTCGATCTTTGCAGTTTTTACATTGAATTTTGGTACATTTTTCACAAAATTACTAAAAGTATTAAAAAGGTAGACCGTACCATTGAAAAAATAAGTTTAATCCGCGCCCCAACTAAAAATCGGGGCTAAGGAGAAGGCCTCGATGAGCAAAATATAAATTACATACCTAGATCCCAAGCTCACGCATGGAGATTAATAATATTTTGTACAGTACAGCTTTTTGTAAAAAAAAAGTCACACTAACTTTATTCAGCTCATGAAGAACTTTTTCACATTGGCCCATAATATGGTAGTTCAGTACAAAAAGCGGCCAAGTGCGAGTTGGACTCGCCCATGGAGGGTTCCGCAGTAGCAATAAGGTTTATTTTTATGAAATTAAAATATTTTTGATTTATTTTTATATTTCAGTCGATTTAATGAAATTTAGATTAAGGTTTACTATTTATGACGTATAAAAAAAACTACTAGCTAGATCTCGTTCAAACCAATTTTCGTTGGTAGTTTTTATAGTAATCTACATCATATATTTTTTTTAGAATTATCATGCCTCTACTTTAGAAATTAGAGGGGGGGGACACACATTTTTCCACTTTGGAAGAGTCTCTCTCGCAAACTATTCAGGTTAGAAAAAAATGATTTGAGAAACTTCAATATGATTTTTGGAGACCTATCCATAGATACCCCACACGCATAGGTTAGATGAAAAAAAAAATTTTTTGTTTCAGTTGTACTTTACTACTTATGACGTATAAAAAAAACTACTGGCTAGATCTCGTTCAAACCAATTTTCGTTGGTAGTTTTTATAGTAATCTACATCATATATTTTTTTTAGAATTATCATGCCTCTACTTTAGAAATTAGAGGGGGGGGGACACACATTTTTCCACTTTGGAAGAGTCTCTCTCGCAAACTATTCAGGTTAGAAAAAAATGATATGAGAAACCTCAATATGATTTTTGGAGACCTATCCATAGATACCCCACACGCATAGGTTAGATGAAAAAAAATTTTTTTTGTTTCAGTTGTACCTATGGGGACCCCTAAAATTTTTAATATTTTTTCCATTTTTGCATCAAAATCATAATGCGGTTTACAGACTACATCTGCTTACCAAGTTTCAATAGTATAGCTCTAATAGTTTCGGAGAAAAGTGGCTGTGACATACGGACGGACGGACAGACAGACAGACAGACAGACATGACGAATCTATAAGGGTTCCTTTTTTGCCATTTTGGCTACGGAACCCTAAAAAGGGATGAAGTTGCTTTGCACAGCTGTGTAGTTACAATAATAACTACGGAACGTTCTAAAATTTTGTAGTAACCGCCAACTTAATTTACAATCAAATTATTATTTATTAATTTAAACAGTCTCTGTCTTTAGGGCGAGCTTATTCCTTCCACAAGGGCCAAGGGCCTTTAACTATAAAAGAATGAATAGGAATGCATTGACTCTTAAACATTTTATATAGAAAATAACTTGATTCATGAAGCCTACTTTTAATCTAGGTTTAGAAATTAAGTCTTTACTAACTCTAAAGTACAATTTTTACCAAACGGTCAAAAAAATACTTAAGAATAAAGCAGATAACAAAAGGTTAATTAAGTGCCCTGGGTGACATTATTCAAATATTAAAATAAAATTACCTCTGCAGTGTAAAAGAGATATTAAAGTTTAGAATTCTCTGTACGGACTTGTTTCATTTTAAGTCTCTATAAAATGTAGATTAAATCTGCTGTGATCTTGCTGTTTATTAATTACCTTGTACTGGAGCGATTTAATTCAACGTAAGTAAATAACTATCACAAGATGTGAAGAAAAGATTTTTAAAAGGGATAATGATTTCGTACTTTGAAAAATCGAAATATTGGCAATTGGCCTTAAAAACGAGGCGAGTTACAAATCCGTACCATCCGGTCCGCAGTTTACAATTTCATAATAATATTATTATTTTATTTAAGTAGGTATAATGATAGTTGTTCGCAATTTGCAACTTTATTTTGAACTTAGAATTCTTGATTTAAATAAAATGTTAATTTACATTGAATTTCTAGCAACCTATTAAGAATGCTCCAACCTTAATACTAAAAAACTTTAAGCTTGCAACCGGAGAATTAGCAGGTCGGATGTCTGTCAGTACGAATATCGACGTTAATGACATTAAAATAAGATTCATATTAGCGCGCCTTGTACAGTGGCGGTTACGACGCTCGCCGCGTTCTTGATGTGGCGAAAATGTATAATGAAAAAATTTGAGAAATTTTCTTATTTTTCTTATAACTGGAAAAGTTGTTTATTTTTATATAAATTTTTTAGCAGACTAACTACTACTAAATAAGCAACAATTTTTTGTATATTTATTTTCCTCAGTTCAGTGTATATAGATATTAAGGTACCTAATCAGACCCCATTTTTTTCATATTTTGCGATTATTGTGATGGTTAAAACGTATTTTATGTGAAAATTTTGTATGCGGCTATAGAATTTTTATGGTACAGTCGTGGAGATGAATATATTATCTTTCATTTGAAACCAAAATATTCTCGCAGTTTGACTCCTAATTCTTAATTAAATAGGGTACCGGAAAATTGCTGATATTTGTAATAGCGTCCTTAATAGATATTCGCTATCGGAGAAACCCCGAATAATAAAAGAAAAGTTGTTGAAAGCTATGATTTGTCACCAGTGAAGTCTTACGATATTATTTTGTAAATATAATAAAATCGAGACGCCAAACGGTTCACAAGAGGACGTTTAACTTAGACAATAATTCTTTTGCTTACAGCGATGTTTCTCGGCTCACGGCTGAGAGTTACTCAACAGGTTTTTTTGCTTTCCACTCCAACAATTAATTTATTCGATACTTCCTTTAAAACTCCTTATCTCCTTGTTATCGATATAATATTATTATCATCGCCAATATCAATGACGCCTCCGTGGTCTAGTGGTACAGAGCGCGGCTCTTGACTCGGAGGTCGTGGGTTCGATTCCCGCGTTGGAAACATGTTATTTCCAAGTTTGGTTAGGACAATGCAGGCTGATCACCTGATTGTCTGACAAGTAAGATGATCCATGCGTCGGATGGGCATGTAAAAAGTCGGTCCTGCGCCTGATCTCTCGCCGGTCGTGTCGGTCTGCCGTCCCACTGGGTTATGAGAGTAAAGGAATAGAGAGTGCTCTTGTGTACTGCGCACACACATTGGGCACTATAAATATACTCCTGCGTAGCTGGCCTAGTTTCAATGAAACCGGCCACCGTCACCGAAACCGGTGTGGGAGCTATTATATTATTATCATCAGTTTTTTACACCTCACAAATTAATGCATAAAGCCCAAAAAAACGAACGAGCGCCAAAATTCGTTCATTGCGCGTGAGGCGTACATTTTTCCGGGGTAAAAGATATCCTACGTCCTTTCCGGGACTTAAAGCATGTCCATGACAAACAGCAACATCGGTTCAACGGTTTGGGCATGGAGATGTAACAGACAGATACATAACACTTCCGCATTAAAACTAAGTGATAATACTTTAGGGTATGTATTTGTTCCTTATAGTTAATTGCGAAAGTAGCAGCGCTGAAAGAGCAAATTATTTTGTGATTTTTATAGGCAAGCGCGCGAATTTTTTTTTACTTTTGTAAGGGAAAACTCGTGACGCCGCACTGGTGCGCTTGCCCATACAAAAGTGAAAAGAAATTGGTCTTTTAGCGCTGCTACTTTCACAGTGAACTCTCTACAAGGAACACGTACACACCCTAAAGAATTATCACTTAGTTTTGTTACACCTTGTATACACATACCTACTTAGATTTTTTTTTAATTTGAGATTATCTTCGTTGAAATTCAGCGCTCCAACGCGTTAAAGGAGCTTTTGAAGGCATAAACTACAATATAAGGCCGTCTTCACACGCACCTCGAATCCATAAACATGCTTCATATCTCGGTAATTCTGTAGCTCATTATTTTCGTTCAAATCCCCGCTCCGTTTAATCCCGGATTAACATGCCGCTCAAATGAAGCGAAAATTTCTTTCTGGAATCTTTTGTAGGTTCGTGAAAGCTTGTTAGCTATCTATTTACATGATTCATGAGGCCACATAGCTGTTTTACGACTGTTTTCTTCCATTGAATGAGCAGATTGGTCTTTTATATTCTCGGTTCGGTAATTGATATCTTTGATACTTTTTATGCGTATGATTTCGTGTTATTGTTTTATTTCTTTGTCGCTTGTAATAAAACTTTGTTGCGTTTGTGTTAGCCTTTTACCATAATAATATAATAATAGGAGATAGTCCAGTTTATTACATTTCGTACTTTTGTTATTTCAAAATTGGAAAGACGGCCACAGATGAAATATTAAGGGCCGTTTTCACCACTTCGTGATAAAGTGCCAGATAGGCTATCCACAACTTATTTGACAGATTCTCCATACTCTTTCTGACAAGTTAAGTGGTGGATAGCGTATCCGGCACTTATCAAGTAAAGAAACAGGTCCTTAATATTATGAAATAATTAGCTCTATGTAACTATTAGGTATAACACAATATTATTATGTTTTTATATTATTTTATGGTAACCGCTTTTAACATAAAATTAAATAAATTTAAAAAAACCCCCGCCAAAAAACTTTAAAAAGTAATGAAATAACATTTCCTGACTTTAAGTTTAAATCATTCCTAAGAGTAAAGTAATATTTTAGTCCATAATTGTTGTCAAGGTGTGTCGGGGGACCGCCAAGTAAACTACCACAACAGTGACTTTTGCATTTTGTATCGCCATAATAGTCGCTGATTCTCTCGATTCGGGTCGCTGTGAACAGACCCTTAATTTATAATATTGTTATGTGAAATCAAACATCTACATTAGCGGTCCCCCGACACACCTTGACAACAATTATGGACTAAAATATTACTTTACTCTTAGGAATGATTTAAACTTAAAGTCAGGAAATGTTATTTCATTACTTTTTAAAGTTTTTTGGCGGGGGTTTTTTTAAATTTCTTAATTTAATTTTATTTTATGCTTTTTAAACTTGTGCAGAATAATTCCTATCAACTGGATCATATCCCAATGAATACCATCTGTAAAATATGTCCTCTTGGATGAGGCCATCAATATGAGCCCAAACATGAAACCTCCACTTTAGGTTCATACGGAGCTTGGCTCCTATAGAATCCAGGTGATGCTGCAGCAGCAGCATGCAAATATTTACTGTTTATCTACGTCTTACTGGTTGTCGCAATTAAAATGAGCCCAAACACGAAGCCTCTGCTCTAAGTTGGTGAGGAGTTGGGTATCCTATTGATTACCAGGTGATGCTGCACCACCAGGTCAACTTTCCAATAATGTGTATATATTCATAAGTGTCTCGAACCAGGATGCAAAATATAAAACCCATCAAACGACTGCAAGTTGCTAATCGTCCTATCACGAACCAGATATACCGTGATATTTCAGCAATGAGCAGGCTGATGATGATGAACTATAGCTAAGAACACTCACCGTCATGTCAGCTTTCAAACAAAAAAAACTAGATCAAAATCGGTCCACCCGTTTGGATGCTACGATGCCACAGACAGACAGACAGACAGACAGACAGACAGACAGACAGACAGACAGACAGACACGTCATACTTATAACACCCCTCTTTTTGGTCGGGGGTTAAAAAAATATCTGTAGACTGGGCACAGGCAGTGGGCAGGTAATGTAGTAAAAACTGCGGTGTTACTGCAAATTGCTTCGTGGTTATCTATAATATACATATTATAATAAAACTGTAGAAATGAAAATTCTGTACATTAAATATATTCAAAAAATAATAAGCGGGGGGTGTCACTACATCGCTATAGAAGCCCTGTTACGTCTCACTAGGTAATAGACAATAAAACAACACTTCTCAGTAAGTAGGTAAACACTGGCCAACTGGGAACGTCCGCCTCGCTCGGCAGTTTGCGGCGAAGTGACGCGTCGCCCCGCCAGTTGGGCCGTGCTACCGGTTTATTATTTTAACTAGACATCACAAGCCCAAAATGTGGTTAGTTTTTTGTCTGTCTGTCTTCTTCCAACTTAACATCTGGTGTATAAAAATTCCCCCCCACCCCCCACCCCTCTAAGGGGACGAAAGAGGGGGTCAGATTTTGTATCAACTGATGAAGCAGAAATACTTTAAATGGCAAAACAACGTTTGCCGGGACAGCTAGTTTTCAATAAAGCTTGGTATAATCCAATATAATATAAAATTTTCGTATCACAGTGTTTGTGCGCGAACTCCTCCAAAACGGTGGCGACACGCGACGCCTTGATAATAATTTGGCTGTAGCGATATCCATTTTTCTCAGCAATGACTAAAACTAAGAAATTAAAGTTCATTGTCATTTGTCAGTATTCATCATGTCTTTTTCTTTGAATCACCCATAGCATAACACGAATGGTCAACTTTTATACCACAGAATAATCAATCAAAAAGACCTCTGTAAAAAAAGGGATTCTAATTTAGGAGAGTGATTACTGATTAAGCTTCTATTTGTACTATCAGAGAAGTTGATTCCTATGCAGATGGGGGACCTACGTAGTTTGGTCGCTTTACGTCAAACTCAGCCGACAGATCATAATTAACATTGAATTGACTTGATTCGACCAAACGACGTTGGTCTGTCAACTGCATAGGAATCAATTTCCTCGATGGTACATAGATTGGTTCAAGCATACACTTTAAGTTTAAGGCCCGTATAAATAGTTGGCTTTCAAATTTCATCTCAAGACGCTATTTGGTTGATATCCTCTCAAACACTGATCAGCAACTTAGGATGTTATCTAATTAATAGTTTAATATCTGGAGCGTTTCAGTTGATATTAACATCTCACTCACCCCAAATCAGCAACTAACAATCCAAATCAGCAACTAAATATGAAATAATTATTGTAAGCCTATTCTACACATACAAATTACGTTTCGTTTATACGATTAAAAATCGATTTTATTAATAAAATAAAATGGTACGATATTATCTTTATTTTCTCACATATTTATAACACAAATTACCAAAAGTAATTAACCTTGAAATTTTTGTATTAACCTAACTCATTTTCGTTAAAATTAAATGAAAAAACACAACTCTATATCATATTTTATAAAACACGTTCGGTCAAACGGAACGCGTTGACGTCAACAGCTGACTGCTGTCACTGTCAAGTGTCAAGTATATGTTTATTTCTAGGTTATTTCGAAAGAAGAAGAATATTGTTAAAATTGTAAAATCTAACAAAGTCTTTAAGCTTTTTCGTTGGAATATAAGTTATTTATAACTTTACCGAAAGCTGTGTAGTAATGTTTTGTGTTTCTTCATTTATATACTTTATAAATTGATCAAAGGGATGTTATTTGTTAACCCTATACTTTGTTTCAGGCCAACATGTGGAAATTTGTCCAACAGTGACTACTAATAAGTTAACACACATTGTTGCTTTCTTGAAGACATTCAAATTAAAATACAGAACTGTACCCGCCTTACAAGGCCGTCGATGTGCAAAAATATATCATAGAAAAATATAAGAGAGTACTGAAAGAATATACAGCAGACTTCCAATTCAAAATATTTTAAACAGATACAGACAATCATAAATTGGCAGCACGAAATTGGAAGTATTATCTTGAATTGAATTTATTTGAAAATTTGCAACAGCAATAAAGAAAATGTATAATAAGATATTGTATTTTTTCAAACATACCTACATAAGTTTAAAAATAATAAGCTATGAAATTGTTCTGTATAAAAAAACTTTATTAGCCTTTTTACATTTAAACCCATTAGCCCCATAAGGACAGCGGTGACCGCAACAACAATAGAATAACAATTATAGATTTCCAACAATCCGCAATCGAAGGATTAATTTCCTAAATATGTACAACTTTCTACTGGTAACAAGAAAATATTTGACACAGTCTTTTATTTACCTTATCTAATATATAAAAATAAGTCGGATTTTCCTTCCTGACGCTAAAACTCCAGAACGCACAAACCGATTTCCACGGTTATTTGCATTCGATGGAAAGGTTTTGGGCTCCGTGAGGATATATTTTTTGGACCTTCTAGATCCAACTTAATTAACAATTGAAGTTTAAAGTTTACCTTTTTTCTTTACTTTAGAACTTGATAACACAGACACAGTGTATACTTTATATTATATTAAAAATTTCAATAACAATTTTCATTTTCTATTAGAAGATATTACTTTAAATATTTTGTTTTGTTTCTGTGGCGAAGAGTTTAATAATGTAACTGATGAAACATAATATTACGCTAAAAGTTAAAAATAAAAATAAAGGTAAAAGATTATTTTGTTTTTTATAATCCCTACCTTTACTACCTGCGGTGTTTGAAAAGATTAAAGAACCTATTGATTATTCCAACGTTCTTGATTTTACCTAATAAAATCCATCCCAATTGTGTCTTTTTGACTATAATAGTTAGAAACAACTATTAATACCTAATTATTGTTGTCAATATTTAAGTTTTATTGTATTTTTTGCACAATAAAGTAAGTATATTTGGTTATTAATTAATTTCAGTACCTACATAAGCCTTTATGGTATGGCGAAATGATCTGCAGAGTACTTACGGTTTATTCGAGACGAGCTTTTGCCCGCGGCTTCGCTCGCATTAAGAAGTATTATTATATACAAACTTTCATCCCCTATTTGAACCCCTTGGGGTGAGAATTTATCAAAATCCTTTCTTAGCGGATGCCTATGTCATAACATCTACCTGCATGCCAAATTTCAGCCCGATCCGTCCAGTGGTTTGGGCTGTGCGTTGATAGATCACCATGTGAGTCAGTCACCTTTGAGTTTTATATATATAGATATAGATTCATTATAGTATTTACTTATATTAGCTTGATAATGCAATTTATATGGGTACTTACTTTTAATAGATTAATTTAGGTAGTACACAATAGAATAATGTAGGTAATGTGATGACTACCCTTACCTTACTTATTAAACACTGTAAATTCGTTTTAAATATATATTAGGTACTTAACAGCTTGTTATATTAATTTTGTGTTTAAAAATAAGCATTCCATATCCCAGAAAATACTCTTGAAATTAGTTTTTTTTCTTCTAATTGTGGGAAAAATCCCTATGATGGTATGCCTAAGATCGTATTTTTCTCCTAATTGTGGGAAAAATCCCTAAATTGGTATCCCTGTGCGCGCTTAAGTCAAGGTCTGACCACACTCAAGAATTAGCCACTCAAGCAACAGTTTGATAGCACACTTGAGTGCAAGATTTCATTTATTAATACGTTGCCCGCTCAAGCGACAGTTTGACAGTACAGTTGAGTGCAAGATTTGGTTTATTAATACGTTGCCCACTCACTTGATCAAGGCACTTAAAAGCTGTACTCAAGTGAGGTTTATTAATAAGGATAGCAGCTTAAAACACATTTTAAGCGAGCTCTTAGTAGTAAGAGCCAACTATTTATACCGGCCTTAGATTGCTTGTTTTCTATGAGACGCCGGCCGGCCTCTCATAGAAAACAATCAATCTAAAACATATTATCCAACACGGTTTTTTACTTCAACGCGGCGTCACCTTAATGAAATTTTGTATGTACATTCGTTAGGCCTGAGAATAGGTTTTTATCTACTTTTTTTATCGATACTAGAAACTATGATTTATATAATGACAAAACAACTTATGCCTGGTCAGCTAGTATTACATAAATAACATGATTAAAATCAACTCAACGAAATTTAATTATTTGCATCCATTATTAATATGAGCTTACAATTCTTACTTTAATACTGTTAAATTATGATTATGAAAGCATTTACCAGATTTTCATAAGTAACGTCATATATTTTTATTTAAAAAATCATAAAATAATCTGTATAAGTAGGTAATATAATTTTCAGTTGTATCAAAGGCACTACGTCTCTTAAAGAAATAAATAAAAACTCATTAGTTTATGATCTTAGCTTTCAATTTAATATTCTATTTAAGTATATTACAAAAAAGCACAATTTATTTATATATAATATCCATTGCCTAAACTTAATTCGACTTAGATTATAATAGGTAAAATTGTTATAAAATATATAATATAATATAGTTTAAACTTAAATTATATCAACAAATGTCTCAAAGCTCGACAAACTTAAACAAACCAATCAGTCCAGTCACAATAGGCATCGTTAAAATCAAGTAATTAATTATATTATGAATAGTAAATAATCAAAATTATATATTATACATGTACAAAGTAACTGACAGTTTTGTAATTAGTTAATGTATTTGTAAATTCTTAGTATTATTGTAGAATTTAGTAATTATTCTGTGTTTGCTATTAAATATTATGTAGTTATGGTATTTCGATGGATGTACCATCCAGGAAGTTGATTCCTAGGCAGTTGACAGACCAACGTCATTTGGTCGGATCATGCCAATTCAATGATAAATTGTGATCGGCTGAGTTTTACTTAACGCGACCAAATTACTTAAAGGTTAGGTCCCCCATTTGCCTAGGAATCAACTTCTCTGATAGTACAATGTATATATTATTATTATAAGAACTCTGGACTGCGCAAAGTAGGACTTTTGGAAGACATTATAAAGTTAATCCAGGGCTCTATTACTGACAGTGGCATCTCTGTACAGATTAACTCCTCTCAGCATCCAACCACGACCTGGCTGGGCTTTTTCCCCACCGATGGGCTTATCATGGGCATCGTACACCTGGGCTAGGAACATCCTCCGTGGGCGGTCGGAGGCGTTTATTGTGCTGCCGTGGATGAGGAGGTATGAGAAGATGACCACGTCACCGGCTTCCGCGATCACTGGAGTCGCTCCCTCGATCGGGAACTTTGTCTGCAAGAAAATTTTACTGTATGAATCTTATATCTAATATCGCCTTGTCTAAGGAACTATTAGAGATGGCGTTTTTGACGTAGAAATCTTATGAACCATCTTGGAACCATATACATAGATCTACATAATTTTGTGGAATTACATCGAGACCAGTCAGACTAAATTGGGAACTTCGTCTGCAAGGATTATTGTAGGTATGATAAGTGATCTTGCATCTAATCAGGCTTATGAACTAACAGAAATACTATTTTGGTGGCAGATGGTGAATGTAACTATGGCTTAAAAGGGCCTATGGACTAAAATTGTTTATAAGCCAACAGACAAAATATGCCGCTTACAAACTTATCATAATATCTAACTCAACCAAATATCGTAGATCCGCGTTCTGCCTATGAATACTTTTTCCTGATAGTAAAAATCTCATCAGTAAATTAATTGTTGGCCAAACTTTAAAGAATTAGGGCTCGTTTCACCACAACCTGATAAAGTTCCGGATAGGCTATCCACAACTTTTTTGATAGATCCTCCATACTTTATCTCATATCTGTCAAGTTAAGTGGTGGATAATTGGATAGCCTATCCGGCACTTATCAGGAAGTGGTGAATCAGGCCCTTAAACTAACGGCCTGACACTTTTAAATAGTACCCACCTGGTCCACATAATGGAAAGCACTGCCTTCCTTTGGGCCAAAATCTTCCAAAGGACCAAGCTTGTGTGAGCCTGGATACACAAATAGTCCACCATTCTCAGGATTGGCAGCGTCCAGATGGATGAAAGCAGCTGTCATGGAATCCTTCTCGTATGGGAAATAGGGGTAGTCCTAAAATATAAAAAAGTCATAAATAAAAAGTCGGTTAAAATGCTTAGAACGTAGGCAAATGTGTTTCGATATTTTGATATACATTTTAGTGAGGCGGTTATGTTTCAGTAGAAGCCAAACGAGCGTAACTAATTTGTGAGTCGCAGAATTTTGGTTCGGCAGAATTTTGCTGCATTCGGTTTCATACAAAAAGTCCTGTTTGATTCACACGAGCGTAATTTTGTGACTCATGATTTGTATGAAAAGATATTTACGCGGCAGAAATTCTGCGATGTAACTCACAAATTACGCTCGTTTGGTTTCACCCTTAGACTTACAAAAACCAGTGCGAAAAGTAACGTCGACTTATGTTTAATTTTTTTATGTCGAACTCGATTATAAGAAGTTCGTCGTACGTCCGCCGCGTCAGTGAAAAACGCAAAATAATAATATATCAATAGGTCTATAGACGAATTTCTACCTGTTCGGTGACCAAGGTATTGATGATATAATATACAGGGTGTAACAAAACTAAGTGATAGTACTTTAGAGGGTGTACGTGTTTCTCGTAGAGAGTTCACTGTGAAAGTTGCACCGCTGAAAGACCTTTTTTTTCACTTTTGTATGGGGAAACTCGTGACGCTGAGGAGCTTGCCCATACCACAGAATATATATTAGTAGTACCAACCCATACAAAAAGAAAAAAAGCGGCCAAGTGTGAGTTGGACTCGTACATGAAGGGTTCCGCAGCAGCAATAAGGTTTATTTTTATGAAATTAAAAGGTTTTTGATTTATTTTTATATTTCAGTCGATTTAATGAAATTTAGACTAAGGTTTACCATTTATGACGTATAAAAAAACTACTGGCTAGATCTCGTTCAAACCAATTTTCGTTGGTATTTTTTTATAGTAATCTACATCATATTTTTTTTTTAGAATTATCATGCCCCTACTTTAGAAATTTAGAAAGACACATACACAAGAGTCTCTCTCGCAAACTATTCAGGTTAGAAAAAAAATGATATGAGAAACCTCAATATGATTTTTGGAGACTTATCCATAGATACCCCACACGCATCTATCTAAGGTTAGATGAAAAAACAATTTTTTTATTTTAGTTGTACCTATGGGGCCCCCAAAATGTTTAATAATTTTTCCATTTTTGCATCAAAATTTTAATGCGGTTCATAGACTACATCTACTTACCAAGTTTCAATAGTATAGCTCTAATAGTTTCGGAGACAAGTGGCCGTGACATACGGACGGACAGACAGACAGACATGATGAATCTATAAGGGTTCCGTTTTTTGCCATTTTGGCTACGGAACCCTAAAAAGTATTGTTACAGCCTGTAGCTGATGCTATGAACATTCTGACATCTGCTTACCTGGTGCATTGGGTACGACGCTCCTTTCTCTGGTGGTTTGTAATGGGCTTTGGTGTGATGCAGCGCTATGTTTTTGGTACCTATACAGTCTTCCAGAGCATCTAGAAGATCATCATCATACAACAGCTTGCCGAACACAGCATGGTTCATTTGAAGATTGTGAATTCCTTTTACCTAGAAAATAAATGAATAAATAAAATAAAAACATCATAATATTAATACGCGAGCGAAAAACTTTGTAACTCTTTAAATTTACGAAAAATGAGGAAACGTAGATGCATGAAATTTCGCCCAGTTAGGGGGCTCCACAAATTACGTGAGGTGTTTTTTGAATTTTGACTCCCCCCCCCCTCCACCCTTGGTGAGATTTTGTCAGATTTTATTCAAACCCCCCTCCCCCCCCAAAATCTCACGTGAGATTTTTCAAAATATAGGTTTCTTACGTAAACGCGTTGGATTGTTGAATTAATTCAATATTAGTATGAGAAAAGGGCTTAAATTATAGTCTAGTTTAATAATAAGTATTATTTATATAGCATTAAGGTGTACGTCACGAAATGTTACGTAAAAACTTGTACGGGTGGATAAAATAAATATATTGGTGGTTGGCAGTCAGTAGATTTTCTTTCGAATGAATTTGTAAACAATTTCTCTTACGATAAAATCTTAAAAGCATACGTACAGCCTAGAAGAAATGGACGAAAATAGCATTATTTTGTTGAGAAAAAAATTACGTGAGATTTGCCGAGACCCCCCCTCTCCCCAACGTGAGATTAGATGAGATTTGACTCGTTTTGACATTTTGTGGACCTTATAGACTTATAGTAAATTTTATATGGTGAAGGAGTGCATTGAGCTAATATTATTTTAAAACTAGCTGTCCCGGCAAACATTGTTTTGCCATATAAAGTATTTCGCCCATTCCATCAAAATAGATTAAATAGTTTAGGCGAAAATCATAAAAGTATATTGTGCAGTAACCGTACATTTTTCCGGGACAAAATGTATCCTTTGTTGGTCTTCGGGACTCAAAGTATCTCTTTGTCAAATTTTAGCATAATCGTTCGAGCCGTTCAGGCGTGATGTCGTGACCACGCGAATATGGTTTAAATTTATATATAGAGATTATGCTTTTATCATACATTTTTTAACAAATAAAACCTTACACACACTACAACACACACACACAGACTAAGGACAAGCCTATACAATATACATACGAATTGTCATCGAATTATATTTTTCTCACCTCCGGGCGGAAAGCGTCAACTTTCTTCCCGCTGCGCTTACCGATGTTGCCGTTTTCCGCCTCCGTCGATGAGAAAAATAGTATACGCACCACGGGCAGTAAATAAGAAAGCCTCAGATTACATGTGATCTGAGACATTTCTTATTTTCCTGCCCTTGGTGCGTAATGTACTAATTTTATGGTCGAAGTCTGTTGTCAAATTGAAAATAGATAAAATAAAAAGGTCAATTTTTGTACATTTTTTTATCAGAGGTCGAATTTCGACCATTGGGCGATCTCTAGTCTTTATTAAGCGTACAAAGGACACACAGCCAGAGTTTATAACAACAAAAACAACAACATGACGCACTATAATATTATGTAACACTAGGTTAGGTTAGTTACTTAGAGGTCGTCCATTAATTACGTTAAGTTTTCTAGAGAGGGGGGGTCTAGCAAAAAAACTTTAAATTGTGTAAAAAAATATTTTTTCAAGAAATTCTTGTAAAAACTGTCTTATATGAATGTCATAGAACAAATGTTTTTTTCCAATAACCAACACATTTACAGCCAAAACAAAGATTTGCAAAATATCTCGCGTGAAATCAGGGTTTCCCCTTTGTAGGGGAAATGCTTACGATATCTCCTCACCAAGGGGGAGAGGGGTCAAAAAGCCCTCCAAAACCCTCACGCAATTAATGGACGCCCCCTTAGCTAATCGGCTATTGGCTATGCAATGCCCACAAGGGCAAGTCACTCAAGCTTCGACCTTGGCAAGCCGTGTGATCTTCCGTGACTCCCTGTCAGCCAGAAACGGCACTCTAATACAATTATTCCTAATAAGCATGAGCAACACACAAAAACATAAAATAGATTGTAAGTTAAAGTACTACATTTCGTAGGCAATTACATTAAATAAGATTCTTTATGAAGATTTCTTGTTCATAACTAAACATAAAAAAATTATTTTAGGTAAAGTTTAAAGCAATTTCCTTTAATAATCTTTTATAGTTTTTAAATTTTTGATACAAATAAGAATAAAATAAATATTCAAGTAAATATATAAGTTATCCATTACTAAAAAAACATAACTCATATAAGTAATATGAAAAATAAAGTAGACACAAAACTTACAGTATAAGGACTGTTGCTGACTCTATGCGTTTCCTCGGATCCGACCCAAGAGCTCTCCGTTTTGTCTTCATTTTTCCTCCTAAACAAATCGTCGTACTCCCTAGACACGTCCTCAAGCAGCTTGCCTTTTATGACTTTCTTCAAGTGAATATACCCATTCTCTTTATAGAACTGTTGCTGCTCTTTGGTTAGCCTCATCTTGACGACTGAGGCTGACGACTACGATCATCCTTATTTATATTATTGTAATTGCGTCAAGTCACCGATAAGCCCACGGTGGCATTATCAATCAAAAAATATATTTTCATAGTTGAATATCATGGTGTTATTCTACATAAGATTTGCGTGGTAAAGGACAAAGGTTATCTTACTTATCAGTATGGGCTGCGGTGATAGCCCTAGAAACTTCCATGGCCATGTTTTTCTTATTTCTATTGATAGCATTCAAGGTTATTTTTATGTAATTAATTACATGTTTTTAGGGTTCCGTAGCCAAAATGGCAAAAAACGAATGCCAATGGGTTATAAAAGCGGCCAAGTGCGAGTTGGACTCGCCCATGAAGGGTTCCGCAGCAGCAATAAGGTTTATTTTTATGAAATTAAAAGATTTTTGATTTATTTTTATATTTCAGTCGATTTAATGAAATTTAGATTAAGGTTTACCATTTATGACGTATAAAAAAAACTACTGGCTAGATCTCATTCAAACCAATTTTCGTTGGTAGTTTTTATAGTAATCTACATCATATATTTTTTTTTTAATTATCATGCTCCTACTTTGGAAATTAGAGGGGGGGAGACACACATTTTACCACTTTGGAAGAGTCTCTCTCGCAAACTATTCAGGTTAGAAAAATATGATATGAGAAACCTCAATATGATTTTTAGATACTTATCCATAGATACCCCACACGCATAGGTTAGATGGAAAAAATTTTTTTATGTTTCAGTTGTACCTATGGGGACCCCTAAAATTTTTAATAATTTTTCCATTTTTGCATCAAAATCTTAATGCGGTTCATTGACTACATCTACTAACCAAGTTTCAATAGTATAGCTCTAATAGTTTCGGAGAAAAGTGGCTGTGACATACGGACGGACAGACAGACAGACAGACAGACAGACAGACAGACAGGCAGACAGACATGACGAATCTATAAGGGTTCCTTTTTTGCCATTTTGGCTACGGAACCCTAAAAATGAATCAAAAACCTTTTAATTTCATAAAAATAAACCTTATTGCTGCTGCAGAACCCTTCATGGGCGAGTCCAAATCGCACTTGGCCGCTTTTTTAATATTCACATAAGAATAACCTTATAGATTTTATAACGCAAAAAATCAAACAGATAGTGAAGGTGGCAAAGAACTAGTCAATATCAGCACAATTATAATTTATAATAAAACTTTCCATATAAAAGCTACTGATTTTACAGCACTTTCAGTACCTACAAACAAGATGATCTTTATAAAGCTTAAAGTTAAAAAATACATTATTTGGTTTCACACTCAATTAAACCACGCGTTTACTTATAACATAAATAAATAATTATTAACAATCGTTATTTATTACGGCCGAAGTAAAATCAGTGCAAAATTAATTCCGCTTGGCTGAACATTTGTACCAATTTTCATTAAAGGAATATTTAATTAATTGCTTATTTACATCACAATAGGTTGTTTCGTTATAATATATTCATAAATGTATTAAAAAGATTAAAATATCGGTGTGCAAATATTGAATACATTAATTATTACTATTTATTATGTGTATAATACACCTTCTATATAAATATAAAATTAGGACTGGTTACGACAAAATCTTGAATTTCCATGGACTTCTTTTCGAACCAACATTCAACACTTTGTACTGCTAAATCTTAAACTTGGATTGACACGCTACTGTGTGTCTAGATTTAAATTACAATGATAGTTAAAAAGAAAACTAAAAAAACACGCTTTTTTTAAATTTTTGCAAATTATTTTCATTGGCTCTTAATACGTATGAAAATTTCAGAATTAATTAGAATACATAAACTATCTAATATCTATACAATAAACTATCTCCAGTAGTAGCTACTGCCTACTGGAGATGGAGAAAAATCGTACTCAAAGATTCCGTTACATACTTACATACCGCCCAAGATAGTAAAAGCGTGTTAAAAATATAATCATATTATTATTTTAATGGCAAATGCTACACTTTGAATAGTAAATACATATCGTCACGAATGTAATGGTTAAAAACGACTTCAACATTTTTGCTTTTATGAAAAAATCTCAGACCAATAAAAAAAGAAAAAAAATACAATGAAAGTTGAAAATGTTAGACAAGAACAATATCATAAGTCGGTTTATTTTAAAATAGTTCCTATTCTCAGTCATTATTATTTTTAGGGTTCCGTACCCAAAGGGTAAAAACGGGACCCTATTACTAAGACTTCGTTGTCTGTCCGTCTGTCCGTCTATCTGTCTGTCTGTCTATATGTCTTGAGGCTGTAACTCAAGAACCGCTATAGCTAGACTTTTGAAATTTTCACAGATTGTGTACATATCTGTTGCCGCTATAACAACAAATACTAAAAACAAAATAAATTAAATATTTAAGGGGGGCTCCCATACAACAAACTTGATTATTTTGCTATTTTTTTCTCGATATCAATAACGGCAAACAATAGGCACTTGAAATATTCAAGAAATACTCTATATATTATTAGTACTTTAATAATAATTTATAATAAAATTTAAATAAAATAAAATAATTAAGGGGGGCTCCCATACAAAAAACACAATTTTCAGTCTATTTTTGCTCTATTGTGGTACGGAACCCTTCGTGCGCGAGTCCGACTCGCACTTGGCCGATTATTTGTTTCTTTTAAGTTTCAGCTATTTGGAAGTTAAAATTGTTTCCCTCGCTGGGATAGAAAAGAAAACGTTATTTCTCTGGCTATTTTCATTTATGACCTTTCAAAATTTTTTCAACCCCTAAAATTGCTTCAGTCTTTATTATAATATTACATTAAAATATACAAGAATTTTATGTTTTCAATAAAGTTTAAGGAAATGTTCAAAACTTAACAGGATCAAATAACGTACGTCTGCCATCTTTCTAATCTTTCTTTGAAATTTGAATCAAGGGTTACACGTTCAGTTTCTCATCAATCTGATAATTACTGATTCATCAATCTGGTAAAGATTGATGCAAGACCGAACGTGTAACCCACGGATTGATGGACTGATCTTTTATTAAGTACTTTTTAGTTTTTCCAACGCCTCCGTGGTCTAGTGGTACAGAGCGCGGCTCTGGACTCGGAGGTCGTGGGTTCGATTCCCGCGTTGAATGAACGCGTCCAAGTTTACAATGCAGGCTGATCACCTGATTGTCTGGCAAGTAAGATGATCCATGCGTCGGATGGGCATGTAAAAAGTCGGTCCTACGCCTGATCTCTCGCCGGTCGTGTCAGTCTGCCGTCCCACTGGGTTATGAGAGTAAAGGAATAGAGAGTGCTCTTGTGTACTGCGCACACACTTGGGCACTAAGTATAAAAATACTCCTGTGTAGCTGGCCTGGTTTCAATGAAACCGTCCACCGTCACCGAAACCGGTGTGGGAGCTATTATTGTTATTATTACTTTTTCCATCAATCTGGTGTCAATCTCAGATTGATGGACTGAACTGATGCCAGATTGAGCGTGTAACCTACGACTATGAAACAACTTTTCTGATAGTCTCAAAATGATCAAAAAAAATCATAATTCATAACTCATAAGCGTGCCGTTGAAACATAATCCTCCACAAAGCGACTGGCAGCTACATAAATCGGGAATCGATCTGTCGGAGACTCGACAGTACTTGACATCTAGCGTGGCAGCCTCAAGGCTTCACCATAATTGATGAGATGAGTTGAGGAAGCGGGTAAGTAATAAAACTGACGTTTTTTGCATAAATAAAGACTTTAGGTAAAATGAAATCAAAAAAATGTGGACTCTACAGAGCTAGATATTAGCCAGATAATGAAGTAGCCAAGTTTCAAGGTTTGTTAAAATTATAAGGGAAGAAAAATGTTAGTTACTTGGTTCATCCATTCATGTCTATTGTCTTCAATTGATAACAGTACAAGTAGACACCAGATACTGTTGTGTAAAATAAAAAATTTGCTTTGCTGAGTTTAGAACTACATAATATAAGATTAAACGCTGAGGGTTAACTGTTAACCTTTTAGTGCCACGTGCCGCTTTTAAGGCGATGGTGCCTTTATGACCCGTCTCCGCTGAAGTGTTAACAGTTTTAAAGTTACGCTTTTTACGTGAAAGTAAAAAGGTTATAAGATAATAAGTGTATTAAATTATAAAGAAAATATGACCATAGATAACATTTTATGATGACCATAGTACGAAAATAGAGACTACCGCAGATTTATTATTATTGGTAGGTATGAGGATTAAAGTATTGTAGTAAAATTATTGTTTTATAGTTTATGCTAATTAGCATTTAGTTTACATACTCTGAATCATGAAAATTAATAACTGTAAGTATTTTAAAAAGATAAAACCGACTTCAAAATTGTACTTGTATTCAGTAGTTTAGGAGGTAGAGACTTTTAATTCTCAATTATGAATTAAAAGTCTCTAGCTCCTAAACTACTGAACCGATTCTGATGAAACTTGCACTATTCCCTAAGTTGAACAATGTCTAGTACAACAAAAAAAGAATTATTGTAACCGGAGTGGTAGTTCCAGAGATATGCGAATACAAACATAAAAACATACATACATACGTCATACTTACATACATACATACATACACTTTTGAAATTTGGCACATGTGTTCAGACGCTGATATAGACTAACATATACGAAAATTGGGCAATTTTGGAAATATTACATACATACGCGTCGAATTGATAACCTCCTTTTTTTGAAGTCGGTTAAAAAGTCTAACGTAAACTCTACCCACTATGACCTATGATGGTAGTGAACCTGCTTTGTTAGGATTATAATTATTTTAGGACTAGATGTCCCGTGCGGCTTCGCCCGCACTAGGAATTTTACGAAAACCGTACATTTCCCGCAAAAAATACTTTAAATGTCCCTTTACGTGGTCTATCTGTTTCTTCAATCCTATTAGTCTTAGCGTGATACGAGGGCGGGTCAAAAAGTCCGTGACTTTTGGAATAAAACACAGATTTTTTGATAAATAAATCATTTTATTTTTCAACGTAGTCTCCCTTGAGCTCTATACACTTTGTCCAACGCTTCTCCAATTTTTTTATCCCTTCCAAAAAATATGATTTGTCGGGGTCCTCAAAATAGGCCTTTGTTTGCGAGATGACTTCATCATTGGAGTCAAATCTTTTTCCACCGAGCCATTTTTCCGTTTGGGAACAAGAAGTAGTCACTCGGAGCCAAATCTGCAGGAGAATAGGGCGGCACGCGCTTAGAAAATAATTTGTAAACACTTCAAAATGCCGAGCTGTGTTATGAAAGGGTATAAATATTATATTATATTTATTTCATCGATTTTAGGGTAATTTGAATAACATTGCGACACCAGCCCATACAGTTCGCGGCGCGCACACATGCTTAAAAACCTGCTTCACTTTGTTGTTCGCAGCGCTCTGTCTTGAGTTTTTATTTGGTCTGAGGCTTAGCCTTGGTCTCGGTAATGGTTTTTTTTTTCGCAAAAAATAATGCTTAATAAGCACACGAAATTCACTTTTTTCCATTGTTTTCTCAAATTACTGGGTAATCTGTATAATTAATAATTAATAATCTAAAGATAGCTGTAAAACACAAACTAACTGACGCAGCAAGTTCAAATTTTGATAGGAGTCAACTGACAGATGCCTGTTGACAGGAGTAGTATTGCTTTTTCAGTAAAGAGGTCAGAAATTCAAAAAGTCACGGACTTATTGACCCGCCCTCGTAATACATATATTTCCTTCCTCGATTAATGATCTATCTAACACATAAATAATTTCTTAAATCGAAACAGTAGTTCCTGAGATTAGCGCGTTCGTTCGTATCGTTAAACGTAAATAATCGGCCAAGTGCGAGTCGAACTCGCGCACGTAGGGTTCGGTACCATTATAGTGAAAAATTAGTCCATAAATTGTATTTTTGTATGGGAGCCCCCCTTAATATTTTATTTTATTTTAATGTTATTATTAAATATTAAATTACACGTATAACTAAGGATTTTGTGAAAAAATGTAAGTACGATCTACCTGTTGCCATTATTGATATAGAGCAAAAAAGGCCAAAAAAATCACGTTTGTTGTATGGGAGACCCTCTTAAATATTAACTTTATTTTGATTTTAGTATTTAGTGTTATAGCGGCAACAGATATACCTTTCTTGAGTTACAACCTGAAGACATACAGACAGACAGATAGACAGAGTACAGACGGACAGACGGACAGATAACGAAGTCTAATAGGGTCCCGTTTTTACAACGAACCCTAAAAAACGAACATAACACCTCCTCCATTTTGAAAGTAGGTTAAAATTGTAGCCTATGTGTTATTCTGATGTATAAGCTACATTATTGTAAAGTTTCATTAAAATCCGTTCAGTAGTTTTTGCGTGAAAGAGGAACAAACATCCATACGTATACATCCATACATCGTCACAAACTTTCGCCTTTACAATATTAATAGGATAGGATATCCAAATGATAATATAAATACATAGAGGAAAAACTTATCAAATAACATCAATAATAATTTAAAGATAGATAATTATGTAAAAGAACCAGAAGAATTTATTTGTTTTGATCATGTTATCGCAATGGCCGCTTTGATAATATGATAGCGGTTAAAGGTTAAACTTTAGAGACTACAATTATAGTATAATAATTCGCGTACTAGGGTTGCCAACTTTTTTGACAAGAAATCTTAAATAGTATATAAAAAAAAATATCCACAGACGAACGTATAACCTCCTCGTTTTTGGAAGTCGGTTAAAAATGAATTTTCAATTGTGTTAGTAACGCTAAAAGTCGAAAACAGCCGAACGGATTGGCCTAATTTTAGTCTCAAAATATTCGTAGAAGTCCAGGGAAGGTTTTAAAGTGACACGAAGTTCACCGGGACAGCTAGTAAAGTATATTAATATTATTTTTATATTCAGATGTCTGAAGTATTTTGTTTGTGTGCGTGCGTCTAGAACTCTAGACGTATGTCTAGTGGCACGCACGCAAACACCGTGCTGAAGTCTACCGATTACTTACCAAACTGAAACGACGTAGAACGATGCACGGCAACGCCGCATCTGCCGCACCGCTGTGCCGGTCGGAGTGGGGAGTGTTAGGTTTATGTTCGTTACGGAATTTGTTGATTCTGTCGCCGCACTCAAAGCCAGCGATAAAAGCCATGCAATAGCTTAAAACTGTTAACTGCGTAAGATATTTAAAAATTATAATATTTAATCACCTAATTACTCACTATTCATGCCGAAAGTGATGTACTGAAGAAAAAGTGGGACCCCACTAGATTTAACTTTGTGTCAAGCGACGATGCATTTCACGGACTCTGAGTATTGCCGTCACGTCATAGACAACATTGTAACGCCAATACAGCATCATACAATAATAAGTGGTATAGCAAGGAGAAAGAGACTATTTTCGTGTGGAACCGCTGGGTGAATGAGCTATTTTGCAGCAGCACTGACCTCTTTGCCAGTCTTTCGCTCTCCGGACAGGTTGCTCTTCGCATATATCAACGCGCGGCAAATTGCTCGACACTGCACTGGTTTCGTATAGGAATAGAAATTCCACATCATTTTATTCAAATTATAAGTATTTTATGCCTCAGGGTGCCGTCCTAGTTTACAATTGCATTACTTAAAGGCTACAGCTCTTAATTAAAATCCGAGATTCGCAGACTTTTCTCGCATAAAATTGTTGTGTATGAGCTTATAGTCTGCTTCATTAATTGTAGGATTTTAGTAATTAGTGCTTGTGTAGAGTATTGTTATACGGTGGAATATTTTTTATGAAAAGATACTTCAGTATAATACGGATAGCTACAATACAAGGGGTGAAAATATGTGGTTACATAGATGTTAACTACCTGAAACTTGAAAGCCGAGCTTTGTGAGGGCTCGTGTCGTCACACCTTGACTGAGTGATGATAACACGCTGAAAGATAGTCTACATATTATAAATAAAAATTACTATGTGGGAATGTGTGGAGGCCAAAGGCAGATCTTCCGAGTTCCGACCGAGCGAGGTGTTATGCTCGGTCAGGCCGGAGCCAACTGATATCATTTCAGACGTTGTAATATACCTTGCCGTTCTCCGAAACTTCGATAGCGCGATGCAGGATTGTTAGGCGAATTGTGGGTACCGCCATAAGCACAAATCAATAGGCGTGAAAGTATACCACAAATGACAAAATGTTCAGGTTGTGGGATATACTAGGGCTCGCTTCGCTCGCCCTGATAATTTACTTAATTAATAGTTATTGTTAGATGAGATAAAATGATTTTTCGAGGTAGGTACAATTAAAAAACCTGCAAGCTAAAACATAGCATCGAAAACATTACATGTTTCCGTTTATACAAGTACCTACCTAACAAGCGTCGTTTCAGTTAAATACAATTAGTAAAATGAACTCTCTATTTCAGTTGTCAGCACTAACTACATTGAGGTGTGCTGTAATCAGACGACAAAGTATCGAAAATTAGCTCATTAGACTGGGACCGCGCCGGGACTGGCCGGGATTGCCCGGGATTGAGTGGAACTGGCCGGGACTAAGTGGTCGGTGACGGCACAACACTAATTAGATGTGTTGCTTTGTCACAGGCACACAAGTAGTGAAGTAATAAAATAGAAAGATTAAAAATCAATGAGAAAAAAGTATGTCTTTTACGGCTTCACTTTTATGTTTGTATCTGTCCATTTTAGATGCGTGTTTTTTAGTTTTTTTTAAACTATACAGTGTCTAACAAAACTAAGTGATAACACTTTAGGGTGAATACGTGTTCCTAGTGGAGAGTTCACTGTGAAAGTAGCAGCGCTAAAAGATCTTTTTTTTCACTTTTGTATGCAGGGCAAGCGCCCCAGCGTAACGAGTTTCTCCATACAAAAGTTAAAAAAAAATGGTCTTTCAGCGCTTTTACTTTCACATCAGTGAACACTTTACAAGGAACACGTTAAAGCACCATAAGGCCTAAAGTATTATCACTTATCTTTAACCGACTTCCAAAAAGGAGGAGGTTATAATATTGTGTTCGTCTGTATAAGTATTATTGTCGTTATACAATATGGGAAATATTTCTTCTCTCAAGTCTCAGAAACTTTCTACTTGAAAATCTACGAATAATATTTTATTATATTATCCAAAAAAAGTCATACTATAGCGACGCAGTCTTTAGCACTTTTGTCTGAACGCTTTTTTTTATTTTACAACGGCAATTAAAAGTTGTTTATAACCTGAAAAAATATATATTACCGAATATATTAGGTCGGTTAAAAATTAATTCAATTTTGGAACTTTGCAGAATGCACACATTATACAATATTATTCATTTTGCGTTCCAAGATTTAATAAATATTCACCCTGTATTTGTAATAAAGGGTTTCTAAATACCGCAAATAAAAAAACTGATGTTTGAAACGGCTTTTTACGTGGAATTTCAGGAATAGCAAGCTATATTCAGTTTTATGGACGCGGTGTATCTTGTTTGTTTGCGTTCTATGACTTCAGAATCTAGCTGGTCAAAAATTGAGTTATGATTTTACGAAAAGTTTGAGATACCTAGATATAGTTCTTGTTTTATCTATTTCTGTGACTCGTATAAGAATAGAAATATCTCCCAATTTTATTATTTGTTTGCTACCTCGTAAAACAGTGACGCATATTTTCAATATCAGAAAAATACCAATTTTGACCAGCAAATAAGCTTCTTTGAGCACTTATATGTTCTCTGCCTGCTCGGAAATATGGAAGCAAATAAACACATCGAGATTCGAGCACGATTAGATATATGAGTTTTCTTTGTCAGACAGACACAAAGGCGAGCCCAGAGTCGATCATGAGGGCCTGGATAAAGAGGGGATGTATGACCCCTATTAGTTCCTTTCATTACCCAACAAAAGACGAATTATTTTAAATGATATTCCTCCCAACTTTCCCGGTAATGTTTTGGAACGGATCTTTTGTGCGGTAACGTAAAATGTCTGGAAATTTTTTCTAATCGCCGACATAGATTTGAATAAATTAAAGCTATTAAACTGAAACCAGCTTTGCGGTGAACATACGTACCTACCAAGAGTGGGTTGCACCAACTTACTTTAACCATAACCACAGAATATATAATAGTACTACGTACAGAAGTTTATCTTAGAAAATGTATCCAACGAAATGTCTTCTTTAAATCTATAAACATATGGTACCATTTAGAATGACTCAGAGTTCAGCGTCTGTTTGTTTCAGTACCTACAAAAATTTATTACAAGCCAATTTCATTTGTGGCGGTACCCACAATTCACCTAACAATCCTGCATCGCGCTATCGAAGTTTCGGAGAACGGCAAGATATATACAACGTCTGAAATGACGTCAGTGGGCTTCGGCCTGACCGAGCATGCTATCTCGCTCGGTCGGAAGATCTTCCTTTTCCGCCGCCACTAACATCGCTAAATTGGTGACCACCGACAAGTACACGCATCGTTCATCATGGACATCAATCATCAACACTCCCCGCCCCTCCGCACCACGTCAGCAGGCAGACATCAAGCATAACCGGGTCGCCTCGACCATAAGCCGCGTTGGGTGTCCGCGCCGGTCGAACCCGGTCTGGCTTGAACGGGGCAGCCATAGGCTACAACGACCGGTCAGCAAGCAGAGCACGGGGTCCCTCTCCTGGTCATTGCACGCGTAGCTTCGGCCCACACCTGACAACACAAGCGCATTGAAGAATACCACAGGTCTTCGGGGGGGAGTGGTGTGGCGGTACCCACAATTCACCTAACAATCCTGCATCGCGCTATCGAAGTTTCGGAGAACGGCAAGATATATACAACGTCTGAAATGACGTCAGTGGGCTTCGGCCTGACCGAGCATGCTATCTCGCTCGGTCGGAAGATCTTCCTTTTCCGCCGCCACTAACATCGCTAAACATTCTTATGCCTACGGATAACGATCCATATTACACTGAACCTATACATTGAGCGGCCCGCTCGAATGTACTATTGTGCCGCTAGGGCAGCTAGGGCTGAATGTACCAAAAAAATACCTGCGCGCGGTGCGCTATTGATATTATCATGGTATTATAAACCATAAACTACTTTTTGTGATGATTAATGGAAATTTCTTTAGATACTTATTATATTCAGTTTAATGAGAGTAATTAAGTTAAAAAAATCGAAAATGGCGTAACATACGTGCCAATAGAGCAACCAAAAAGATACGGGCGAAATACTTTATTGGCATTTAAGAATGCTCCAACCGGAGAATTAGCAGGTCGGATGTCTGCCAGTACGAATATCGACGTTAATGACATTAAAAAAAGATTCATATTAGCGCGCCTTGTACAATGGCGGTTACGACGCTCGCCGCGTTCTTGATATGGCGAAAATGTATGAAAAAATTTGAGAAATTTTCTTATTAACCCCCGACCAAAAAGAGGGGTGTTATAAGTTTGACGTGTCTGTCTGTCTGTCTGTCTGTCTGTCAGTCAGTCTGTCTGTCTGTCTGTCTGTCTGTCTGTCTGTCAGTCTGTCTGTCTGTCTGTCTGTCTGTCTGTGGCATCGTAGCATCCAAACGGGTGGACCGATTTTGATCTAGTTTTTTTTTGTTTGAAAGCTGACATGACGGTGAGTGTTCTTAGCTATAGTTCATCATCATCAGCCTGCTCATTTCTGAAATATCACGGTATATCTGGTTCGTGATAGGACGATTAGCAACTTGCAGTCGTTTGATGGGTTTTATATTTTGCATCCTGGTTCGAGACACTTATGAATATGTACACATTATTGGAAAGTTGACCTGGTGGTGCAGCATCACCTGGTAATCAATAGGATACCCAACTCCTCACCAACTTAGAGCAGAGGTTTCGTGTTTGGGCTCATTTTAATTGCGACAACCAGTAAGACGTAGATAAACAGTAAATATTTGCATGCTGCTGCTGCAGCATCACCTGGATTCTATAGGAGCCAAGCTCCGTATGAATCTAAAGTGGAGGTTTCATGTTTGGGCTCATATTGATGGCCTCATCCAAGAGGACATATTTTATAGATGGTATTCATTGGGATATGATCCAGTTGATAGGAATTATTCTGCACAAGTTTAAAAAGCATAAAATAAAATTAGTAGATGTTTGATTTCTCATAACAATATAAATTAAGGGTTTGTTCACAGCGACCCGAATCGAGAGAATCAGCGACTATTATGGCGATACAAAATGCAAAAGTCGCTGTTGTGGTAGTTTACTTAGCGGTCCCCCGACACACCTTGACAACAATTATGGACTAAAATATTACTTTACTCTTAGGAATGAAGTCAGGAAATGTTATTTCATTACTTTTTAAAGTTTTTTGGCGGGGGTTTTTTTAAATTTCTTAATTTAATTTTATTTTTCTTATAACTGGAAAAGTTGTTTATTTTTATATAAAATTTTTAGCGGACTTTATAGAGGACTAAATAAGCAACAATTTTTTTTGTATATTTATTTTCCTCAGTTCAGTGTATTTAGGTATTAAGGTACCTAATCAGACCCCATTTTTTTCATATTTTGCGATTATTGTGATGATTAAAACGTATTTTATGTGAAAATTTTGTATGCGGCTATAGAATTTTTATGGTACAGTCGTGGAGAGCGTCCTTAAGTATATTATTTTATGGAAGTGACTAAATAAGTATGTCACCATGGCAAAGTCCATCGCGTATACGGCAAAACAACGGGACAGCTAAAGATAAATTTGTATCGCAATCAGTTTTTAAACAATTGAATACAGCACCATACTTTTTAGGGTGTTTCTCTTTATTTTCCATTTTAATAAAAACAGGTCAAAACTTAAAAAGTATGTCCGTCGCTGCTCGCTCGCGCGCGGCGCAGCCCCACTGAATTATACCCTGCGCAAGGGCAGCCGCGCGTAGGTATATTTTCGATACCTACGCGCGGAGTGAGACAGGCCTGCCATAACTTTAACTTTAACCATAACAAAAAGTAAAAATATGAACTGTCAAATCCCTAGTAAAAGCTTCCATTATGGACGCCATATTTGACGATAACCTTAACTTTAACTACGCCTCTGGCGCAACCCACCCTAGTAAACTACGCGTACACTTTACTAAAATTTGAAGCGACGAAACGAGTCGACAAAAGTTAGCTGTACGGGCTGTACCACAGAATATCCATACATATTATAATAAAACTGTAGAAATGTGAATTCTGTACATTAAAGATATTCAAAAAATAATAAGCAGGGCGTGTTACTACATCGCTATAGAAGCCAAAACTGTGGTTAGTTTTTTGTCTGTCTGTCTGTCTGTCTGTCTGTCTGTATGTTTGTTCCACTATCACACGAAAACTACTGATCCGATTTGAATGCGGTTTTCGCAGATATATTTGTCTTCTTCCAACTTAACATCTGGTGTATAAAAATTTTCCCCCCCACTCCTCTAAGGGGACGAAAGAGGGGGTTAGAATTTGTATGAAACTTTTGCTTTAACACGAAAACTACTGATCCGATTTGCATACGGTTTTCGCAGATATATTTGCCTTCTTCCAACTCAACATCTGGTGTATAAACTTTCCCCCCACCCTTCTAAGGGGACCCAAAAGGGGGTCAGATTTTGTATCAAATTTTTTCTTTAATGGACTTACGTCATATTATTAACTGTATTTTCCAACTTAACATCAGTTTTCCCCCACCCCTCTTAGGGGACAAAAGGGGGGGGGGGGTAAGATTTTGTATGAATTACTGATGAAGTAGAAATACTTTAAATTGCAAAACAACGTTTGCCGGTCAACTAGTTATATAATATAATAGTACTTGGCTGTAGTCTGTACGGTGTCTGTGTAAACTCAAAAGAAATATTATGTAATTTTCAAAGTAAATCATACAAAAGTTTGTAGAGTTTTGTCGAACAACATTATACAGTTAGGTAAAAGAAAAAAGGTTTTATCATAGAGGTAGGTACAGACTAGATAAAACCCACAGGCCACAAGTCCTGTGGCGCCAAAATTCGTTTTGGCGCGTGGGAACCGTAATTTTTTCCATTATAAAAAGTATCCTTTGATCTTCACCGGGACTCAAAGTATTTCGATACAAAATTTCAGCAAAATCTGTTAAGCGTTTTGGGCGTGAAGAGGTAACAGACAGTCAAATTTTCGCATTCATAATATTAGTATGGATTGCCTAGTAGAAAGTACTGCTATAGCACTAAGCCACAAATTCGACCAGGGGGGCTATTACGAGCTCTTATATCCAGCCAGATTACGGTCAGTTTACAGGCCGTCACGTTATCTAGACACCGGCCTGTAAACTGGCCGTAAACTGGCTGGATATAAGAGCTCGTAATAGCCCTCCAGCTTATAATTTTTAGTTGAAAATAAAGTTTTGAATTTCAACCTTTTTTTTATTTTTTTTTTATTTTACACGCCTTTCTAACCAATGCGAGTTATCCATCGTCACATAAAGTAACTCAGGCTGGCAATGATTGTAGGGATTAATCACCTGGAGGGGGGGAAGGCTGCTTCCAAATCGCCTCACGTACCCTATTTTACCTTTCGCGTTAGTATCCTTATCTTATACTTTGTTATTAGATACCTGAAGCGGTGTTGTCGAATATATTGCCATATTCTATGCTTTTACTCTTTATTATATTGGATTTTTTTTATTTAAAATATAATAATTAATAATGCACAGAATGACAGTGCAATGCAGTTCCGTGCCCAAAGCTTAAAAACGGGACCCTATTACTGAGAATTCGATGTCCGTCCGTCTATCTGTCTGTCTTCAGGCTGTATCTCAGGAACCACTATAGCTAGAGTTCTGAAATTTTCACAGATTGTTGCCTGTTGCCACTATAACAACAAATTAGGTAATAAGGTAGGCACTTGATATTATCACAAATGCCTTAATTATATGTCTACTTTAATAATTAATAATAATATTAAAATTAAATAAAAATTTAAGGGGGGCTCCCATACAAAAAACACAATTTTAGCTCTATTTTTGCTCTATAACGGTACGGAACTCTTCGTGCGCGATTCCGACTCGCACTTGGCCGATTTTTTTTATATACCACTACAAAACAGCGGCGCGGCGGTATGCCGTATGCCGTATGGGTCCCTAGACCAATGTCGTTAGAAAATGTAACCATCTATTATTATCCTATGTCATAAAGTTTCATTGATTTGAAAACTGAAGCATTGTCACCAAAAAAATGCTGTGCAGTTTGGCAATTTTAAACGTTTATTGTAAAATGTAAACTTACTTTGAAGAAATAATGAAAAATAAAAATAAAACATACCCCCATTTATAATATATTAAGTTAAATAATAATTATTAGTTTGGATAATATTTTTACCAAGTTTCGCAAATAGAACTGGCTCTATCACTGTTCAATGTTCATCAATCTAGTTCGTACCTCCCGTTCCGCAGTCTATATAATATGATATTCCACTACCACAGCCTATTACTCACATGAAATATATTAATACTGTAGTTTTAACTTTTTAACCGTCTTTGTTAAACTTACACCTGATGATGATTTAATTCGAAACCGGTCGTGTAATTTGTTAAAATTGTTATAATTTCTTAAATATAGTGGAAAAAGTGCACGAAAATTGTGTTTCATTAGTGTTTTTAACCGACTTCAAAAAAAGGAGGTTATCAATTCGACGCGTATGTATGTAATATTTCCAGAACTGCCCAGTTTTTTTTGTATGTTAATCTATAACAGTTTCTGAACAAATGTGCCAAATTTCAAAAGTGTAGGTATGTATGTATGTATGTATGTATGTTTTTATGTTTGTTCACGCATATCTCCGGAACTACAAGTCCGATTCTTGTGATTCTTTTTTTATTGTACTAGGTATTGTTCAACTTAGGGAATAGTGCAAGTTTCATCAAAATCGGTTCAGTAGTTTTGGAGATAGCCAGTTTTAACTCTCAATTACGTACAATTTTGAAGTCGGTTTTATCTTTTTTATCCTACTAATATTATAAAGGCGAAAGTTTGGATGTATAGATGTATGGATGTATGGATGTAGGATGTTTGTTACTCTTTCACGCAAAAACTACTGAACGGATTTTAATGAAACTTTACAACAATATAGCTTATGCATCAGAATAACACATAGGCTATAATTTTAACCAACTTTCAAAATGGAGGAGGTGTTATGTTCGTTTTTTTATGCTCAACGATTACTCCGCCGTTTGTGAACCGATTTTCAAAATTTTTCTTTTGGTGTATAGGGCATTATCCCAATTTAATATCATGTTCACAAAAATGGTGATCTGATGAAGGAATCCATGGGTAATCGAGGGAACTCCTCAAAATTTATATGGAAACATGTGGTGACTTTGGTTTCATGAGAAGTATTCCGAGTATATGCTAACAACAAGTAAGATTTTGGACCCAGCGACACCCACCCATGGTTCGGGAGCTGCTGAGAGAACTCCTGACTCTTCATAGATATACGATTGAGAGTTTCGGTGTTGATTTAAGATCGGAAAGCAGATTCTACTATGAAAATTACATTCGTCATCATCATCATCATCACTACCAAGTACCATTTTTTTTATGAAAAAACAAACGAGCAAACGGGTCACCTGATGAAAAGCAACTTCCGTCGCCTATGGACACTCGCAGCATCAGAAGAGCTGCAGGTGCGTTGCCGGCCTTTTACGAGGGAATAGCGTAATAGGGTAGGGGAGGATAGGGAAGGGAATAGGGGAGGGTAGGGAAGGAAATAAAGGAGGGTAGGGAAGGGAAAAGGGTAGGAGATTGGGCCTCCGGCAAAGAAAATATACACTACGCGAACCTCCGGTCAACTCACCACTCGGCGAAACACAGCGCAAGCGCTGTTTCACGCCGGTTTTCTGTGAGCCCGTGGCTCTCCCACGGTATCGTCCCATGATACGTTTCATAGTCTTTTAGATCGAGACTCGAGTTTGTCAATCGATTTAAAAAAATGTATATCTACTAATATTATTTAAAACCTGAAGAGTTTGTTTGTTTGCTCGAACACGCTTATCTCAGGAAGTACTTTCTGGTCCGATTTAAAAAAAAATTCAGTGTTAAATAGCTTATTTATCGAGGAAGGCTATTTATTATTACTTACGCTAAGACTAAAATATATATGACCGAAGAATCAGAATAAAATGTGGAAAAACCCGGGAAAATTATTAGAAACTAGAAAGGGTTTATCTCACGAAGTACTAGAGCATTTTTGATATTATTTGTCACAACGATTTTGATATAGAATAGACCACGTGAAGGGACAGAACTTTTTGCGGGAAAATGTACGGTTTTCGTAAAATTCCTAATTTACGCGGGCGAAGCCGCACGGGACATCTAGTTTTCATATAAATATAGATACATGCCCGTAGCGTAGGCCGCAATAGTAGCGGATTAAAGCTCGTATAGCCAGTTCAGTATTGTTTCACCTCGGATTATCTCTGAATGTAAACTTTATGTAGTGGGCATAGGGACTTTAAAAAAACTCTAAGCATTGTTGTTTAGTATCAATACACCGTGTATGGATGTGGTATGAACAAAATAGCAAAAACATTTTAGCCTCCTATTCGAATATATATTGTAGATTTGAAAGAGCATCGACCGTTAGAATACGATATAAACAGAATCAGCGCATACCGAAACGAGATGCGACAAGAGAGAATAATAAATAATGACTTGATCACAGCCTCTCAGCCGAGTCGAGCGCCGAGATTTGTCGAGAACACTGTCTCGCCACTGTCTTGCCACTCTACTCGGTAGGTGTGATCAAACCCTAAGTATACTACCTGTTTTAACCAACCGCCCCCTTACGCAAGTGTTCCCTACTGCCATTAAGGGTACATAATATTATCCTTTAAAATGTCACAAATTTTTGTGTCACCTAGGTATTTAGGGCGTTAAAACACTCCTTCAACAGCGCTACCACTTTTACGGGAAAGCAAAGAATACATAAAGTATTTATCATCACTCCTATTTACACCCATTGCATACAGCGTAAATTGGTTTCAACGCGCGTCTTACTTATAATATTATAATATTATAAATGCGAAAATCTTGTTTGTTTGTTACCTTTTCACGGCCAAACCGATAAACCGATTTTGCTGGGTATGGCGATACTTTGTTAGCCTATGACATAGGATAACTTTCATCCCGGAAAAATGTACGATTCCCTGAATCCCGCGCGATAAACAAATTTTGGCGCAACGGAGTTGAGGGCGTCATCTATTAGTCACATACCGTACATACCCTAAAGCATTATCACTGCAGCCACAGAATATATAATAGTACTGCTGCAGCTTAAGACGCTATATTGATAGTAATTTTACCGCAAGGGCAATTTTATACTTAATTTGTATGACTATAAAGTCGTGAATACGCTGCGGCTAGAAGCTATCGGCTCGCTCGGAAAACATGCGAAAAAACGTAATTTTGCTTATTTAAACAATAACTAGGAGCATTTAAGTAAAATGCTTCTATACGATTTTGGGTTGCAAAGGTGTCTATTAATTAGACTAATTTCCTACAGTACATCTATTCTCGTTTAAAAATAATCTTCAAATTTCGTATTTTTAAGAGGTCATTTCGATCGAGAAATATATCGAGGCAAAGTACAATAGGCAAAATCGTGTTTCTGGTTCTTCTCAAACCTAGATAAGGCTATGAAGATATTATGTATATCTCATTACCAGATTTGTAACATTTCTGAGGGTCCTATAGTATTACTTCACAAAGGACGTTATTATCAATATAGCGTCTTAATGGAACACCATATACCAGCGTAAATCGGTTATTACATAAAAGTTATAATGGAAGTTTTGTCATAATGATCGCAATAATTCCCACCAAACTGTAGTTTTGTCGTGCGGTCGGGTGCGTTCATCAGTTTTATTAAACACGTCGTTAATTACAGTTAATTTATTGTTAGTGTCGTAATTAGTGGTCGCCGGTCGCTGCTGTTATTAAATTTATATACTTTATAATATAATGTTTAAATTATACTGATTCATAGGCCTCAGTTGCGCAGTGGCCTTGGAATCGAGGTCATATACGGTATACCCCAATTTACCCCAAAAACCCCATTTTCAGTCTCCAAATAATACAACTTCAATACAACCTCGTTCCTTGTTCGATTCAGTCCGGAATCCGGATTCTCAGAAAGCAAAAAATTCTAATCTAGATAAAGGTAACAGCTGTTTGTGGTCAGAAACAATTTTTTAATATACTTAACTTTTGCAAGGGAGGTATAGTAACCGAATACTTAATTATTGATCACGGACTTTTCTGTAGACCTTTTCAATGTGTACAATACTTAGTACATTATTTTGATAAAACTCGTAGGGTTCAGCCTGCGTTTGCAATGTAAGCGGAAAAAATGTAATTATTTACGACATCACATTAGAAACCTCAAAAATAACAGTACTTCTCCACTATTTAATGGATGTTATTATACATTTAAACCTTCCTCTTGAATCACTCTATCTATTAAAAAAAACCGCATCAAAAAAGGGACAGAGAAAGCGACTTTGTTTTATACTATGTAGTGATAAAATAAGTTAAAAATTAAAATCAAGAATCTTGTATGAATTTCCACAAAGAAAGTTTTAAAATTTTCGGCTTTTACATTATTCAAGAACGAGTAATTTCCGTGAAGTTTTTACTTTGGATGAGGGTAATATTAAACGTTCGCTGTGTATCAAATTATTCAAAACTAGGCCAATAACTTTACAAAATTGATGCGGTATTTTAATGAAACGAGCTAAGTAAAAATATAATAGGGCTATGATATGATTTCTTGCGAAATATATAGTTGTTAAATAATATTTACATTTTACAGGTTACTTTACCTGTATTATTTTTGTAACTATTGTTATGTAACTTTTATTAAGTTGCCTGGCCAAAGGTGGCGCAGGAGCGAGAAAAATAGAAAACCCTGGGGAGGTGTTTTCCTGACAATAAGCTGGCATTGCGTTTGCGAGTTGCATTTCGGTTCGCAAAATCGTCGAAACATACCTAAGCGTTCTTTCACGCCGCGCCGGCTTTCTATGGCATTGATCGGGTAGAGTCAATCCATTCGTTCTGAAGGATTCCAAGTTAATCAAACCTTGAATTTATTACTATACCATAGCAGAAATCGTACACCTCCGTCTAGAACCAAGCTGTGAACCACATGACCTCCAAGGTGTTCAATGTTCATAGTAATATCATACTAGACAGAGTAAAAAATAAATCATAAAACTTTTTCGTTTTCGCTTCGTTATAGAATCGCTGATCAAAATGTATGGAATTGACCACATGACATAAGACGAGTCGAACGTCAACGTCATATTGACGAACGCTTATGTCAATTCCATACATTTTCATCGGCGATTCTATAACGAAGCGAAAACGAAAACATTTTGGCTCACCCCCAAGGTCTGCATCGAAGTCGCTAAAATTAAATGTTCATAACATTCAACGCAACTCGAAAGCAAACGTGCAATAAAAATTAAAATCATAAAGCAAATTGGAATTATTCAATCAAATGTAAATACGAAATAATAAGTACGAAATGTAAAGCTTACCTAACATGTGCGCTTCAGGCTTCTAAATGTGATTGAATCTATAATAGTGTAAAGTTACATTAAAATTGAAATATTTGTTACCATGTACATAACGTATGTTTCTTTTTCGTTTTTACTTTGTAAGTATTTTGCGTCTTATTTTACTCAGGAAATATTTAAAAGTCTACAATATGACAATTATCGCGCGCGACGAGCATATCTAATAATCTAATGGTGCCCTCGAATTCAAAGTTTAACTATTGTAGTTAAGCACTAGGATGAAAAAATACAATGTTTCAAATAATTATACATCATTAAAACTACTGCGTACAATTTATTTCCAGTGCTCTCGATCTTTCAGACTTTTTCTCATCATTCTACAGAAGATAACACTATCCAAATTTCTTCAAGAAATGTGTTGCTTACTAATTCGACGTTTTATAATTCCTTAAATCTGACAAATAGAAGGTAATAACAAAAACATCCAGATTATAATATAATATTATATGTTACGATTGCCAGTACGTGTCGTGGCCGTTTTCATTAGAGCCACACAACGCGAATTTCGCGTCGTGGCTGTTTCAGTGTGACCCCAACGCGTTGTGAGCTATTTTTTCGCTCACTGAGCGTTTTCGGTCTTTGAGCGTAACATATACACGCATAGACGGCCGCATCTTGCAGTCGGTTGTCGCACGGCGATCTGCAGTTTCCACACTAAATTCATATCTGCAATGCACGGACCGCTCGAGCAGTTCTCGTAGATAGCAAAATGTATATCGTTGTGTAATTTTTCAATATAATTATTGTTTAAATGTTAAATGTTTCAATATTATTGACTCCAAATTCTAATACCTCTAATTCGATTCTTAAGAAGAATATCTCACGAAATAATGAAAGCCTCACTTTCTTAGGCTCTTTCTTTCTTCTCCAGACAATTATCCCAGCCCGTAAGAAGCGAGTTCTATGACCCCAACTGGGGCTACGAGCCGTATTGGATCCATGGTGACTACTACTTCAACATCACCAACACCACTGTCATCGATCCGAGGCTCAACATAAGCACCATCTGCGGAGGACCTTGCCCCTATATCTTCACTATGTATGTCTATAAATACTACTTCTTAGCTTACTGTATACTGTATAGTTTGCCAATAGAGCTTTCGTGGTCAAGTGGTTTAAAGCTTGGCTTGAGTTTCTGGTACGACCTTTGGAGGTCGTGGATTGGATTATTATCAAACGCACACCAAAAAGTTTTTCTCTGCCAGATGCACACAAGAAGAAACTGACAAGAAATCCATGTAAAAAGTCATATTTTGAACCAAATTTGAAATCACGGAGTTCCCCCATTTGCTTATTATTAGTTTGTTTTAGCTACGGTGTGATTTGCGCGAGGAACAACAATATGACCCACAGAACATTCAAGAACTATTGTGAGCTGGTCGACATAGACTGTAATAATCGCATGAGTGAGTTTCGTCCCATTTACTAAATTATCCGTAAAAAAACTCAGAATGATCAGGGTTTTCCGAGGTTCTAAAATTTGGTTTGGTATAACATAAAATATGTTATACAAGTAAACAGATACTGCCAAACGATGACACGATAGATTATAAAATTATAATTTATAACACACAAAGCTAACGACGATGCAACAGTTATATTTTCCTGACCGAAGACATCTTTATACTTTTAGAATGGACCATCATATACCGTGGAGAATGTCACGAGGCCCTTAAGCCGTATCCGCTCTGGTTGGCCAACGCCGAAGTCGATATTCCAAAGCGAGCCGTACAATATGTCGAGGATTTCGAAAAGGCATACCCGAAAACATCGACATTATCCGAGTTACAGCAAGAGATGATGGAAAGAGGAAAAGAATAAATAGATTTTGTAATACTTTGTTTTAATAAGTCAAACATCTGTGAACGCACGAAATGGAATCGGACGGATCTTAGGGTCCTTCGATAATATTGTCATCAAGATGACTGTAAATAATAATATTTAAGCAGCTTGGACGTTAAACGATGGCGTTAAATTCACGCGCCAAGATTCTTGTAGGGCGATATTTCGCGTGAAAATTGTATACCCTCTACGTAGTACGTATTAGGCACACGTAGATGACTTCAATTTGCGTGAGACTCGCTAGAACATGTGCATTAACGAGACATATTGTTACGATTTCAGCTCCGATGAACTCTAATAAAAACACTACAAAAGATCATAAAGTTTGAATAGCTTCTCAAACTTCACGCTCTGCTCCCCGTTTTTAATTAGTTTCTGATATAACGCGCAGAATGGAAATAACTTTAACAATTTTGTGTATGTGCAATATGGTTTATTTATTATTTTGTGGTTTATTTTGGTGGGGTGAAAATTGAAATTCATTAGACAGTGAAGGAGTAAATAATTATGAGAAAGACAGACTGTCTCTTTTACAAAGGACTGAAAGATACCAAAATGTCTCAGTCTGACGGTTATGAAATAAAAATAAGTACCTATATCAATTTTGTTGTGTTAAATACAATGATTAAGGAATATGTTTCAACTTTCAGACCTTTTGCTGCGTGCTCTCGAAGTGATTTCTCAAAATATTAGTCCAAAGGACAAGGAGAAACTTGAGTAAAACATTTTTTTCAATTTTTTGCTGACGGCACCGAATGAGTTCTATTAGCATTTTTTTTTATTACAGGATGTACCTACATTACCAAGAAGAAAAAATGGAGGCATGGGATAAAGAATACAACCCGAAGCATGGTTACGAACCCTATTGGATAGACGGTCACTGGGTGTTCCAGACGCCCACGGTGAAGGAGGGCGAGACCACAACTCCAATGCCACAAGTCTGCGGAGATGAGTGCAGTTATCTGTACCAACCGTATGTCATTGTCAAGTAGAAGCGGTGTCATGATAGGCAATAGATGTGGTTGTGAATATGTAGAGGGGACTATTCTTGTATGGCAGAGGTTACACGATCAAATTTTCATCAATCTGATCCATCAATCCGATCCAGATTGACGAAAAATTGATCGTCTAACCCACGGATTGATGGATTGATCATTTTTTTATATGGAATTTTCATAACCATCAATATTCCGTCATTGATATCAGATTGATGGATCTGATTGATGAAAAATTGATCGTGTAACCTCTGCCATACAAGAATTAGTCCCCTCTAGATTTTACGCGTTATAAACAAAACTTAGCAATCATGGCGGTAAAAGGCAACACACCAGTCGTGCTATGCTCTACGTTTCTATACGCCAGCAAATACGCCTGTAAAGCGGCATCTAAATCGCAGCCGTCCCGAACTGACTTCTTCAATGCTCGCTTACAAATCCTGACTGCTCCCTCAGCGGCACCATTAGAGGCCGGGTGATAAATCGCCGAAAACGAAATTTTTATACCATTTGTTGGCGACGCGACCACCACCGTACTGCATTTTGCCACATTTAGAAAATGTAAAAAAAAGTTATTGTTTATGTTTTGTCTATGGCGAAGCGACGCCGCGAAATTCAATTGTTTTGTTCAGTTGTTTAAAAGTGAATGTCGGGCGTCGGGCGTCGGCAGTTATAATTTAGTCTTAGTTTTGTAAAAGTGTATTTTGAGTTTTTCGTGAATATATCGGACTTTCTCGTGCATTCAAGAATTTTATTCCAAATTCCTCCTCCCGTAGCCTACAAAGGCTGGTCCTTCGAGCCGCATCGTCTACTTTTCGTCGTTTAACCAGCACGCGATGTCCAATCCTCTGCCACACGATATGGTACTTACTCGTGGCGCGAGGCAGTGGATGTTGCAGAGTCAATCGGCGCGGGAGGAACCTTATGGGGATGTACGAACTACCGGGGACCACGGCAACAGTCACAGGTCGGAGCCTGTCTGTCGTGGATCCATAAAGTCCGAACGGAAGACTCACAGTAAGTCGTCTAAAATGTCTAGAAATCTCGAGTTCGAGGCGCAAAAGAAGCTTATCGAGCTGGAGGCTGCAGAGGCTGCAGAAGCCCTTGCGAAGGCGCAAGTGGAAGCTCAACTGGAAGCCGAACGGAAAGCCGCAGAAAAATTAGCCAAAGTCCAACAAGAAGTCATAGAACGAAAAATGGCAGCGAAAATTGCAGCGCTTGAAGAGCAATATTCACACAGAAGTGCAAGCTCAGAATGCTCGTCACTATCGAACAAAGTCGAAGAATGGCTAGAAAACGGCGAACAAAATGTCGATGTTGAAAATAATCATGTAAATAATAAAAATAATTATTTTCATCGAAGCGCCGACGCCATCTTGTCCACCGCGCATACGCGGGGCAGGCCGGCCGCCGCCGCCGCCCGCGCCGAGCCGATCGAAGCCGCGCGTTTCACGCCAAACGACGCGAACACTCAATCGGACTTCAGTAAGTTAGCGGAAGCGCTAAAGGAAGTAGCTGTGGCCGCTACTACTAATGCTGCGAACGCGGGAATGGTCAGCCGATTGTGTACCCCGAAGGAGCTACCTACATACTTCGGCGACCCGATGGAGTGGCTCGCCTTCAAACAGGCGTACGAGGAGTCGACGGAGGTCTGCCAGTTTACCGCCAAGGAGAACATGTGGCGCCTGCGAAAGTGTCTCAGAGGAGCGGCACGAGAGTCCGTCACCGCCCTCCTCATCAGCGCCGCTGACCCCGAGGCCGTCATGTCAACGCTGGAGCTGCAGTTCGGCCAGCCGGACGTCATCCTGCCTAGGATACTCAACGAGATACGGAAGCTGCACCCCGTGGGCCCGGAGTACCACCGAGACATCGTCAGCTTCTCGATCAAGGTCAAGAACTACGTGGCTGCAGTCAGGTGTCTGTCCCAGGAGGAGTACCTACGCGGAGTGAACATAACGTCCCTAGTTTTGTCTAAATTGCCCCCCATACTATTGTCCAAGTGGAGTGATTACAGTTATCCCTTAATATGTGTTAATAATTCAGTGTGTAGACTCGAAATTCTCTCTAATTTCCTTAGTGAAGAGGCCCTCAAAGTGTCCAAAACCTCAGTGTCCCTCTGTGTGTCCAATGACTATTTTAAGAACCGTAAGTGTGTGTCTAGTGACTCTAAAAACGTAATGTTTGTGCATAGCAAAGTAGGTAATAATAGTAGGTCTAAATGTAAATATTGTAGTATAGGTGTGCATATTTTACCGGAGTGTAAAAAGTTTTGTAGGTCGCTGCGCAAAGACAGGTGGGACTTTGTGAAACGTCAAGGTTTGTGCTACAAGTGTCTGAACGGCCGCCACAACCGGGAGACCTGCCCAGCAGCAGCGTGTGACGCCGACGGCTGCAACCAGTCGCATCACAGGTTGTTGCACTTTACTTTGCCGCAGCATAATGTAAGTACTGCACAGTTGTCTAATGTAGGGTCTCAGGTACAAGATGTCGAAAATATAAACACCTGTAGATCTGAACAAAGTGTACATAGTGTAAATACAAACAGTACGTCGCAGGAACAAAATGTGTCCAATGTAAATACCTGCAGTACATCACAATGTCTGTTAAAAGTCGTCCGTGTTAATATTCACGGCCCTAATGGTGTTATAAATTGTGTAGCCATGTTAGACGATGGCTCTAGTGTTTCTTTAATAAGTAGTGAGTTGTCGAATAAGTTAGGTTTATGTGGAGATAGACAAACTTTACGTGTATGCGGCGCGTGGAATAACACCGCGCTAGAATGTAACAGTACGGTGGTACGGACGTGTATTTCGAACTCTGACGGACAGAAGTTCGAATTTACCGCGCGCAGCATAGATGAGTTAAAATTACCGGTGCAAAACTTGTCGTCTGTAGATTTCTGTAAATATAAACATTTAAGTCAAATTCATAATAATTTTGCAACAGGGATGTGTAAACCTGAAATATTAATAGGTCAAGATAACTATGATTTGATTTTGCCGCTCAAAATTATGAGAGGCAAACCTAACGAACCTTACGCGACACTGACCCCACTAGGTTGGTGTATCCACGGCTTAGTGTCCAACTTACCTGATGTGTCCCACTCAGCGCTGCTCATCTACGATGAACCTGTTGTCCGCTCGGCTAGTGGACTTTATGTAAATAGTAAGACTCCGAAGTCACTTCCGCGCGCTGAAAATAGTGTAATAATTATTAAGGTCGAGAATAAAATAAAAAATGACATTAGTTTGCCGCGCTATTTTCAAAATATAAATAGTCCTAGGAATGTACTCGATGCACCGAATAGCGAGTGCCCCCCGTCTCCCCGCGCGCTCTTCGCTTCCCCGCGCGCGCCCGCGCGCGCTCCGTCGCCCGGGTCAAGGACACGAACAGCTGACGCGTGTACTTACGTTTCGGGCGGTTACAATAATTTAGAATTGCATTTATTTTGCGACGCGTCTACTAAGGCTATGTGCGCTGTCGCTTACTAGCGCTGGATGTCAAATAGTAATATTCGCGTTGCGTTTATTGCCAGTAAGTGTCGAGTGGCTCCCTTAAAACTTACGTCGGTGCCACGCTTGGAACTACAAGCTGCGCTTCTCACGGCTCGGCTCGCCGACACTATTGGAAGGGAGCACACTATGAAACCTGTAAATAGATATTTTTGGTGTGATTCTAGTACGGTTCTACATTGGATTAGGAACGACGCGCGCTGTTATAAAGCTTTTATTGCTCATCGTCTAGGGGAGATAGATGAACTAACAAATATTAATGAGTGGAGGTATGTACCTACCAAATTAAATGTCGCAGATCTGGCCACAAGAGATTCTTGTGATTTTTCAGTTTTTAACGCCGATAGCGAGTGGTTCCGTGGCCCGAATTTTTTGTATAATGATGAGCCGTTTTGGCCAGCGGATTTCTTGGTACCGAAGGTCAATAAGGTGGATCTAGAGTTTGTAAATACAGTCCACATGGTCGAAAATAATCTACCTGCTGTGCCCGATCCGCTGCGATTCTCATCGTGGCTACGGTTACTTAGGTCTACTTGTATAGTTATTTCGTTTGTTAATATTAAATGTAAGAAGCTTACCGGTACTATCGACGGTGACTTAATGTCTAAGGCTGAACAGCTGTTAGTTAAATACGCGCAGCTACAGAGTTTTCCCGAAGATGTACATAGTCTGAAAAATAATATTTTTGTAAATAAGAAAAGTAGGTTACTTACCTTGTCTAAGTTTCTCGTCGAGCACGGAATCCTGCGCACCGGTAGTCACATCGACGCGGCACGCGACGTCGGCCGGTTAGTGTGAAAAGCCCGATGGCCGCTACACTTGCATTCTGATAAAACGGTACGAATTTGCGAGGTGACCTCCCTCCAGTCCGCACTGGGGTGGGGCATGGGAGCGTCTCATTCGAACTGTCAAAGGTTCACTGAGAGTCATATTAAATGAGCGCGTCAGAGTGGTGGACATTCGCACTAGGGCTGGAATCCTAAGACGCTCTGCGACCCGCGTCGCACGTGTGCCTATGGGCTAAGAGTGCTGTTCCAGCACTGGGGTGGGGAATGTTGGCGACGCGACCACCACCGTACTGCATTTTGCCACATTTAGAAAATGTAAAAAAAAGTTATTGTTTATGTTTTGTCTATGGCGAAGCGACGCCGCGAAATTCAATTGTTTTGTTCAGTTGTTTAAAAGTGAATGTCGGGCGTCGGGCGTCGGCAGTTATAATTTAGTCTTAGTTTTGTAAAAGTGTATTTTGAGTTTTTCGTGAATATATCGGACTTTCTCGTACATTCAAGAATTTTATTCCAAATTCCTCCTCCCGTAGCCTACACCATTGTTTGTCAAGAAATCGATATACTCTCGACTAGAAAAAGGTGGCCCGTTATCGGACACCATTAATCGTCTATTATGGCCCAACCTGTAAAAGGGTCTTTGAGCTTAAAGCCCCGTAGCTCATCATTCTCAGACAAGGAAAAATAATAATATGTCATAATATTATGACTACATAATACCTACATCCAAAGTAACTATCGGCCGTATTAACTATCCATACTAATATTATAAATTCGAAAGTGTATTTGTCTGTCTGTTACTTCTTCACGCCTAAACTGCTTTGAGTCCCGGGGGAGGACATAGGATACTTTTTATCCTGGGGAAAAAGTAAGATTCCCCATGATAAACGAATTTTGGCGCAACGGAGTTGCGGGCATATAGTTCATAATAATATTTTGTAGACAACCTAGTTATAGTATGAAGCATTAACGTAGAAGAATAGACGTGGGAGAGCCATGTTTCGGCACGAATGGGCCGGCTCGACCGGAGAAATACCACGTCCTCACAGAAAACCGGCGTGAAACAGCGCTTGCGCTGTGTTTCGCCGAGTGAGTGAGTTTACCGGAGCCCAATTCCCTTCCCTACCCTCCCCTATTCCCTTCCCTTCCCATCCCTACCCTCCCCTTACCTTACCTTACCCTATTCCCTCTTAAAAGGCCGACAACGCACCTGCAGCTCTTCTGGTGCTGCGGGTGTCCATGGGCGACGGAAGTTGCTTTCCATCAGGTGACCCGTTGGCTCGTTTGCCCCCTTATTTCATTAAAAAAAAAGGCGGACGGAGTCTCATTATACACAGAACTGTGTCCTCAAGAGTCGGCCAGGCTGGCTGCATGTACACGGTCCGCACGCACACATACTTACGCTAGTCTATACCATTTGATAGGCGTAAGAATGTGTGCGTGGTCGACTCTGAAGACACAGTTCTGTGTATAATAATACTCCGTCCGCCTTTTTTGTACGTTCATGGTACGAAGATTTTAGTACATCAAGTACATAGTAGGGCAAACTTACAACTTACATGCCATTTTAAAAAATCATTACCTGAATAGAATTCGTGAAGTCTGCGGGCGTGACATAGCCGACACGTCGGTGTCGGGTTGCCTCTACCTGGGTTTCCTGAAACGCTGCGACAACGCCGAAATGGACGACCACATGGTGTACGGCTACAAAACCTTCAACACCTACTGCGAGTTCCTCGACGTCAAGTGCAAAGATGCCGAGAAGGATAAACGTAAGCTTTTAGGGCCTGCTTACATCTACCTAGCATTGCGGGGATCATCTAGTGATAGTATAGGCACTCGGCCGAGGGCACTGTTCCACCACTCTACTCGGTAGGTGTAATCAGTAGGCCTACTATGAAACCGTTTTGAGACTCAAACATACGAATGAGAATGGGGCGTCCGCGTCCTGAGGGTGTAGTGCGAGTTTTATTCGATCATACTCATCGAGCACGTTAACGCGAATTTGTATGGGATCAAAGCGGTATCCACGTTAGACAGTAGATGGCTCTGCTTTGATCCCATACAAATTCGCGTTAACGTGTTCGATGCGTATGATCGAATAAAACTCGCACTACACCCTCTGGTCTAACATCGTCATTTCTCGTTTGTTACAGTAAGACGCGGCATTCTCGTACGATTGTTTGAGTCTCAAAACGGTTTCGTGGCGGTACGGCCCCATATTTAAGCTTACTTGCGACAGTCAATTATATTACAATAGTCAAGTTGATAGAAATCGTGTTGTTTCTTCATTTAATGAGGAAAGGAGTGACATTTTGACAATCGATTAGCAATTTTGTCCCGCAGAGTGAAAATCGGAAAATTCCGACCGCATGCAACAAGCGTAAATTTTACAATATCTTCTGACAAACTGCGAAGCATTTGAATTGAGAGGGCAATTTATTAAATGCGGGAAAGGCGCTGCAGTTTAGATCTTTCTATTTACTACCCGGCGGATGCTTGCAGCGGAAGTGGTTATTCATTTGGATAGATCGTTTCGATCCATCGTAAAAGATCTATACATATTATAATAAAACTCTAGAAATGAAAATTCTGTACATTAAAGATATTCAAAAAATAATAAGCGGGGGGTGTCTCTAGATCGCTATAGAAGCCAAAAATGTGTTTTTTTTTTTGTTTATCTGTCTGTATGTTTGTTCCAGCATCACACGAAAACTACTGATCCGATTTTCGCAGATATATTTGTCTTCTTCCAAATTAACATCTGGTGTATAAAATTTTACCCCCCACCCCTCCAAGGGGACCAAAGAGGGGGTCAGATTTTGTATCAAACATTTTTCTTTTATGAACTTACTTCATAATTTATTATCTACTGTATTTTCCAACTTAACATCTGGTGTATAACCCCCCCCCCCTCTTAAGGAACAAAAGAGGGGGTAAGATTTTGTACTGATGAAGTAGAAATACTTTATGTGGCCAAACAACGTTGCCGGGACAGCTAGTACATAATAGTCCTCACAACCGTGCTAGTGTAATTAGTTACACTGTTATGACTTATGTTGTGTTACTCAAAGTTTGATCAATTTCAGATTGGATGTTCGTCCACGTAGGCGCTTGCAAGGACCAGGATACCGTGATAAAAGAAATCCGGGAACGAAGCAAACTCCTAAGTCGATTGAACCAATACCTACCACAAATAGAGCAGACTGCTAATGAAAGAAACCTCACAGCGTTTGCGTAGAATAAACCGTTTTAAAAAGTTTAAGAATATTTAAAGTTCATTTAAGAAAATATTTTTAAAAGAAAAAAATTATGAGCTTTTACAAACATATTTTAATATAGAGTAGGTACCTTCTACATCTTATGAGGAATCTACTTCCGAGTTTGTAGATGTTCTAGTTTCTGAGATTACGTGATTAACGAATTAGGTATTTAGTGAGACAAATTTGTATCTTAGTTTAACTTTTTAGACCATATTTTTCAAATACTCGCCTTTACATCTCTATTACAGGCTTAGCTGGGAACTATCGCTTCTCAAACTTTGGGAATCGTATTTTATCGCTTTAAACATTTCGAGGATAGGAGTGTTCGCCCGTCTTGTTCTGACGAATACAAATGACTGGGGAGCGTTCACTGAGAACATAGAGCTTATTTCAGTTCTTACACACCATAAATATCATACAGTAAGAGTAACTCTTCTCTCTACAAAAGATAAGGTAGACGTGTCCTTAAAATTTCGCTCAACACAGCAACATTTTTATATTATAATATTGTAAAACCTTTAGGGGCTACTGATATGGAGAGCCAATGAAACTCAAAATACGTATGAAGATGTTCCGGCAGAAAAGAAAAAGCACCTTCACAGTGTGACTGTACTGAGATTACAATGAGTGATGAGCAGTATCAACAATTACAAGAGAAGGGATGGATACTGGTAGAGTTTGCTGACAAGAAATCAATTGCTTGTAATCTTCTTGTGTAGCAGCCAAACCGCTAGTGCTCGTGGACACGATTTGTAAATCGAGCCTAACACGCCCTCATTACTTCAGTGCTTTGATACAAGTTAAATCTAAATCGATATTTGCATGTACCAGATTCGGGCGGTTCAAAACGAAGATGGACTACCGTTTGATCGTGCTTGTTTGTTGGTAGTACGAGGGCTGCTATTTATGTATCCGGAATTAAAAAAAGAAACAAACATATATCATTTAATATGGTTTTATTGCTTTTCAAAATATTCGCCGCGATGATCGACACACTTTTGCATACGCTGGAACCAATTTTCATAGCACTTTTTCCATTCTGATTGAGGTATCTCCAAAACGTGCATTTTGAACGCATCAACAGCCTCTTCGCGGCTCGAAAAACGTTGACCACGTAATTTGTTCTTCGCGTATGGAAATAAAAAGAAATCGTTAGGTGCCAAATCAGGGCTGTACGGCGGATGACCAGTCAATTCGATCTTTTGACCCTCCAAAAACTGAGTTGTTTCAGCTGAGGTGTGACAGCTAGCATTGTCGTGATGTAATATGATTCTGCGTTGTCGGTTGTCCTTTCTTATTTCTTCAAAGACTTCTGGTAAACAAATGGTCGTATACCATTCAGAATTAACCGTTTTACGATTCTCTAATGGCACTGTAGCCACATGTCCATTAATTCCAAAAAAACAGGCGACCATTTGCTTCAAAGTACTTTTTGCACGAGTAACTTTTGTTGGTTTCGGCTCATCTTGGAACACCCACACCGTTGACTGTTGTTTAGTTTCGGGGTCATATGCATAGATCCAAGATTCATCACCTGTGTAGATATTATAAACGGCTTTTGACGTACCACGGTTGTATTTTTTTATCATTTTTTTGCACCAATCGACACGAGCCCGTTTTTGATCGATTGTCAAGTTGTGCGGAATCCAACGCGAACATATTTTTTTTACAGCCAAATGTTCGTGTAATATCTTATGTATGCTCGTCATACTTATGCCTAAGGACGCCTCTATCTCGCGATATGTAACATTAGACCGATAGGACTAGGTTTTTTGGTTTCAAAAATTCTAAAGTTTCTAATTTTTTGCGTATAGCTTTGGGACCACTAGGTAAACCTAAAAAATGATTTTGTGTCATTTTGGTCGACAGCTTCCAGAGATATTTCGGGATTTTGATTTTTGGTCGCTATAGGCCGAAAAAAATCTTAAAGTTTAAAATTTAGCTTTTGTGATATTGCTAGGGTAGTAACTGATGTGCAGACACGTTTTGTGTCAGATTCATCCACGGGTTTCCCAGTAATTAGCAAATATTAGAAACGTCGCCTAATTGCGTCGAAAAAATATTAGAGTTTGTAAAATCGGTAAAATATGGTTTAGTTTGTTGATAACTGCTACTGGTAAAGTTTTGTGTCATTTTCATCCACGGGTTTTGAAGAAATTTATATTTTTGCTTTCAACATCCCGTAAAAGCTACAAAAAGTGATTAAAGTTTTTAGAGTTTACATATTTACAATTAAAAGGTCTATTGCAAACCACATTTCAAAATTTTGTTCCTTTTCAGCCCCGATTTTAAGAAAAATTGACGATCAAGTAAAGCAAAATTGATTTTTATACTTGTTAATAGGCCACAAACCATTTTATTTTTAAACATAGATACAACATCATATTTTGAAGGACTTGTGTAAGAGAAAACACCATATTTTATAATTTTTTCGATGGGAAAGAAATAAAAAATTTGCATCTTATTTTCACAAACATTCAACTTAATTTTGAAACTTAAAGCTCAGTCAATATTTTAATATGTACTAAAAAATCTACCATTATGATATTTATTAGTAGTTTTTTAAAAGTTTATGTATTATTTTAAGTTGTTGAAGAAAAACAACTTACTACGTCATCAGCACTAAATTCTCTTGTGTTCACTGTTCAATGATTTGAATTTTATTCTATTTGTAAAATAAAACTGACAATTTAAATTGGTTTGAGTACCTTTTCAAGTAGGGTTGCCATCAGGCGTTTGGATAAAGTTAAGTAGTTTTTTTTAATACGTCATAAAGCATAAGCCGCAAATCGCAATTTAGCTTTTAAGTTTTACGGTTAAAGCTGCGCGTCCACTGGATCGGAGCGTACGCATCGCGGCATCGGCATTTCGTCTTACGAAATGCCAATGGGGTGCTTCCACTGCATTCGGATTCATCATAGGCAATTAATTAGTTATTATTAGTCCGTCATAGACTGTTAACGTGAATTTGCGTTATAGAGGATATTGTTGTAACTAGCTGTATTTTATCAGAAGAGGAAAAGAGAAACAAGAGAAAATGAAATTCATTATTTCCCAATTTCATCCCAAATATTGTCTGTCCTCAGTTGGTTATGATGATGTTGAAGTTTTAGATTATAAGGTTCTTCATATTTTTCTACAAAAGTAATAATTAAAATATCATCATTCATCGTGAATAAGTATCTAACACGCCAGAATTTGAAATCTTCGGAATCCGAATGACGCGTTCTCTGCGGGAGACGTCTTCGTCATAAATACCGGCCAGTATCTAGTGGACGCAGTAGTCAGTACCATATAAATCAATACAAAGTAACAAATCCGTACGCTGCGTATGCTCCGATTCCGATCCAGTGGACGCGCAGCTTAAATTAGACCGCAACGTGACGCGTAGATGCATACTATTAATAATAATAATTAAACATATTGTATGGTTTTGACAGATCAACTACGTGAGACTTTTTTTATAAAATAAGGAGGCGAACGAGCAAACGGGTCATCTGATGAAAAGCAACTTTCGTCGCCTATTGACACTCGCAACATCAGAAGCGCTGCCGGTTTGTTACCGGCTTTTAAGAGGGAATAGGGTTAGGGGTCCCTCCCCTAACCTATAACCCTATTCCCTCTAGGGTTGTAGGGGATTAGGCCTCCGGAAAACTCACTCTTTCGGCGAAACACAGCGCCTGTTTAGTCTGTTTTCAATTATTAAAAACAGTAAAACTACTTAAATGTGGAACCCAGACACGTTGGTGCAATTGACACGCTTTGTTCATCCCAATAACTACCCCTGGCACTTCACACATGGACACTTTAAGGAGGACATGGGTCTGGTGACTCTACTGGCTGGCAGCTGGTAGGTTCGTCAAAAAATGATATCTTATTTTTTGACGAACCTACTCTACATCTACATCTCATAAAAACTACCAACGAAAATTGGTTTGAACGAGATCTAGCAAGTAGTTTTTTTTGTACGTCATAAATGGTAAACCTTAAGAGCCTGCTGCTAAAACGCTAGCCCCGCCTACACATCCCGCTATCCTCCAATCGTGATACAATGATTCCATGAATCGTGCTCCCGAGCAATGTGCTTTATGCTGCAGCTAATAGTGAACAATATTGCGCAACAACGGTCCCCGCATTATAGCACGAAAGTAAAGGTCGTAAGTCCCAGAACTGTGTTTTGGTGATTACTTAAAAAATTAATACAATACAAATATTTCCGCTAGCTATTATTTTATAAAGTGTGTGAATGTAGTAGTGCATGTTATTTAATGATAGTAACTCAATAAGTGTAACAGATATTGGTTGAAAAGCCCAAAAATATTCATAATTTCGAAAAATAAAACTATCGAGTCAAAATAAGTGAATCGTATTTTCCGTAAGTTAAATATCAGATAAATATACAATGATTAAATAAATCTCAATTTCATTGGAGTCAATCGTCTTCCGGGAGTGTAATACTTAGTAGAAAACACAGCAAAAAATGATAACCCGGTCTCAAGGTACAATTCCGTGCATCGCGACAGTCGTCGGCAGTGCGCGGCTTACGACTATCGCGATGGACGGAATTGTACCTTAAAACAAAAAAATTATCTAACCCATGCATGTGTGGGGTATCTATGGGTAGGTCTTCAAAATTTTCCATCCAAAACCATCAAAAATGTCAAATTTGTACAACCTGATCACGAGGCACATGTCAAACTTGTGAAAACCAACTTCACTCTGGACCGGGTTGGCGCAATCTGTAGAAGTCTTTAGACAAGATATTCTAAATTCGCTGCTAGGGGCACATGAGTATTGTCAATGAAAAATATCAAAATATCAAATTAAAATGTTTTATTTTTAATGCTAAAATAATGCAATCGTGAAAAACATAATATTATGTCTTATACTTAATAATATCATAATATTATTTGTAGTATGTAATATTATTTAATTTGTAGGTAACAACCCTGGGAACGAACTCTATACTTGAACTCGTACCACCGACCACAATAGACATAACTACCAGTAGTTCGACTGCAAAGAGACGGACAGGTTTCAATATCTGTTAAATTCGTCAGGTTTCACCTGACAATTTTAATCGCATGTGCCAAAACATAAACAACAATACGACCAAAGCGGAACACGTCCAGCGAATATGTCATAGTTTTAAATTCGTAGATCAACCCTAGCTCTGCTAGCGACGATTTTCGTCGCTAGGGTTGTTAACTTGTTACCTATGAATTTAAAACTAGGACATATTCGCTGGGCGTGTTCCTCTTTGGTCGTATTTTTGTTTGTGTTTTGGCACATGCGATTAAATTTGTCAGAATCCAATTTTGAAATCTTTATTTTAAATATTTAAAAATAAATTATATCAGCCATCGCGTGGTACATTCCGTTCATAATCTTAGTGAAACCCGACGAATTTGACAGATATTGAAACCTGTCCGTTTCTTTGCAGTCGAACTACTGGTAGTTATGTCTATTGTGACTCTGACGAGGATTACGAGAGTTAAATTACAAAATTGAAAAATTTTGACATTTTTTGAATGCGTTGGGCGAGTGCGGGGGCCGGGGTGTGAAGTGTGCAGGTGAAAACTATCAGTATCACTATCAGCGTAGCGCGCGGAAAAACATTATTACTTATTTAGCTTTTGCGAAATAGATAATACACAATTTTAAAAAATCAGAAGTTTATCCATAGTGGATCTGTATGTCTGTCTAAAGGCTGTATCTCAGACAGCCTGAAGACAGACATACAGACGGACAGACATCGAAGTCCCAGTAGTGGGTCCCGTTTTACCCTCTGGGTACGGAACCCTAAAAACGGTAGGACATTTGACAGAGTTTGCTCAGAATCTGTTTCACACTCGTCCTGTTCTTTCATACTGTTCATATTTTTGTCTCTAATTTTTAAAGCAATTGGTGAAAAGGACTCAAAATGAAAATATATATTTCTTACTTCTTTAGGATGTTGAATATGTAAACGCCTTTAATTAAAAATATCTTTTTCGTATTGTTTTGAGCTTGCAAAAATAAAAATGATTAAAATCTCGAAATATCGTGGATGAATCTGACACAAATTTATTCTATGGCTTTATTTAATAGACCTGATCGCAATTATTGTGATTTCAGAAACTCTAATATTTTTTTAGATAGTGTTTTAAATAACTGGCAATATTTCGGGTTGCAAAGGGCTAAAATGGTTTAAATTAGGTACCCACAATCCGAAGACTAATCTAGATATGATGCTATTGTTATATTTAAGTTAAGTTTTTGCTAGCTAGTTTTATACAAATTTTAAAAAATCGACTACAAAATTTTGATTTTCTCAAAAACCTATTATCAGAAATGACACAAAATTTAAAAATAACCTAATAAGACATGACTCCATCCATGTGCAAAAATTCAGAAACTTTAGAATTTTTGAAACTTAACACCTCAAAACAAGCTAGTCCCGCAGGTCTACATGACGATCACGCATTATTAGTTCCCGCACAGCATCTATATTTTGTGGGACAACAGCTGTTTTTGGGCGACCTTCTTTATTTTCATCCGTGAGCATAGACCGCCCACGATTAATCTCACTGTACCAGTGATAAACAGTGGTTTTTGATGGTGCTTCATCTCCAAAAGTTGCGGTGAGTTGAATAAAGCACTGTTGTTGATTTAGCCCACGCCGAAAATCGTAGTAAGTCATTGCACGAAAATGTTCACGCGTTAAATCCATGGCAAATGAAGACACGCAATTTTCAAAATGACGCCACAATGGAAAAATAATTGACAGTCACATGAAACAAAATGTATTCTTCAACCAAAGAGTTATATTTTCAAATGTTGTAATTACTTTTTAAATATTGTTCTTGTAAGTGGCCAGTTCCGGATACATAAATAGCAGCCTATGTAAGCAACATTCTTTATAAAGACAAATAGAAAAGGAACGATCATCTTTTAACAATTAATAACTGAGAGATTTCACTCTATTATCCTCAAAATATGCAAACAAAATGTTAAAAGAGACTGCTTATTTGATTAGTAGTAATAATCAAAATACAAGCAGTCTCTTTTAACATTTTCTTAGAAAAGTTAAATACATAATTGCAAGTTTTATTTAGCGAAATTCCAAATTCTGCGTAGTAAACGTAGATTTTTAGGGGTCAGATCACATCGAAGCTGGACGTTTAGTTTTTATGAAAAAAAATTCACTGGCAAATGTGCTGTTATTTACCATGAATATTGAATAGCCATTAAAAACATATTTTAAATGTTCTTCTCAAGTGAAATTCAAATTTCGTACTACTTGTAGGTGAGGCAATCGGCATAATTTAAACATTAATTTTCGCTAATTATGTGTCAGACTAATTTGCTTAAGTTGCCACGATAATTTTAATAAGACTTGTACAAAAAATGTTAATTTCAATTACAATTTAATGGAGGTCTCATAAATAAGACTTTAATCTTCGTTTTGAAGTAATTCGTCCGTAAAATATTATAATATAAGTATTTGACTAAAATATCAAATCATCGTATCGCGGTGTTTGTTGCGAAACTCCTCCGTAAAGGCTGAACCGATTTTGATAAAATTTTGTACGCTTTTCAGGTAGGTCTAACTTCTAAAAATTATATCAGCCACTGCCCATAACATCCTTGCTGGTTTGTCATTAGAGAGAGATTAGAGAGAGGTAATAGTAAATGGACTTGCGTCGGTTGATCGTGTTATGTCAAGCCTAGCCGACAGCTAATTGTACAACTTGGAATTAAAATACCAAATAAATAAAAATTTTATTCCATTTAGAACAGTCATTTATTATAGGTACCCTCATTTAGGGAACAAATTCGGCATTGGCCACACACGAAATTCAAAATCCGATATAATGACAAATGACCGGAACCGGAAAAAGAAGTATCGGCTAGTGGTTTGTCAGAATTAGTGGTTATCATTAGAATGCGGGCGGCCGCGTCTGAGGCCCATTTGTCAGGATCACCTTAGCCTGGCCCTTATTTATAGCCTGGGTCAGGATTAAGCTGCCCTTTGATTGGTAAAATTAATTGAATGCCCAATGGAAAGTCACAACGATGAGGATCGTACGAAGCTAAAGTTGAGGGGCTTTTTCTGCTATTATTGCTTGTGTGATGGTGGTGTTTGCACGTTCTTGTAGTGTACGAATAGGCAGTGTGGGAAGAGAAGAAAGTGCGGCGTGTGGTGCGGCGCATGCGGCATGCCTATGCGTACATTTCTACACTCACTGATTTCTGAGGTTCTCGTTGATATTGCGGATTTAATTGCTAGAAATATTATCATTCTAAGTAGAAAGTAATTTTGTAATCTTAGAGTCAAACTCCGGGGTCTTGAAAAATAATTTGGCATCGGATACTCATAATTACTGTTGTGATCGATTTTTGACCTTCTTTCTTGGGTATCTGCCCAACTGGGTTAAAAAGTAAAGAACGAGAAGCTCTTGTACTATCAGAGAAGATGATTCATAGGCAGACCTACGTGTTTGGTCGAGTTGTGTCAATCCCAGCAGAGTGCCAACAGATCATGACTTGGGGTCAACTCAGACCGCAACGCGACGCGGACTCGTAGATGCATTTCTAAATCTGTATAGATTTGTGATATTTTAAGGTTTTGAACACTTACGGATTTTGTTGCGGAGCACCTCAGTCCACGGCCGCTGAAAAGCAGCCGAAACGTCGGAATTAATAAAAGTGCTCCGCGACAAAATCGTAAGTGTTAAAAACCTTATAATATCATGAGTGATACTCGCGTAAATTTAGAAATCTGTATAGATTTTACAGATTTGCAAGACGTCTCACGCAATTGAAATCTGGCAATTCAGTACAAACGTAACTTAGAAATACATCTACGCGTCAGTCGTCACGTTGCGGTCTGAATTAACCCTTACATTGAATTTACATAGTCCAACCAAATGACACGGAAGTCCGTCAACTGCCTATGAATCAATTTCTTTGATGGTAATATACAATAATTATAGCTTGGGCACTATAAAAATTGCTTTTGCAACTTGACCTCCTTGCAACGAAACCGGCCACCGTCACCGAAACTTGTGTAAGCATTATTAAGGACTTACCCAGCAATGGTCGCTAACGCCATTAATGTCTGGAGACTGCGAGCAGCTGTAATGGCTCATTAAATTCAGATGATCAACGAATTATACGGACTGTTGGACTTTTTAATATGACGTTCTCAGAAAAACTTTTACTTTATACTTTAATGAATATCTTTAACTTTTTCTCCGTAGTTTCTTTGAAGAAGACACAGTAAAACATAATATTATTAATTTAAGCCAAACATATTTTTGACTCATACTTTTAAAAAAACAAGGTCTCTTTTCATCGAGCTATGGTGGGAAACCATGATTGCAAAACTGTTAGTATCATGCACAATCGACGTCGATCATGGACAATAACAATTATAACCACATAACAATAATAACGCCCCTACACGTTCGCAATTGCTCGTATTGGGCCAACATGAGCCAACATGGAGAAGTCATGATATAAATAGAACTAAGTAAATAGTTCAAACATTTAGTGAAAAGTTTTGAAAAAGCCACGCGATGCGTGGCCTTATTGAATTTAAAGTCAGTCGGACTTAAGTACATAATTAAGCTTTCTTTTATTTTGTATGCAAACTTGCGTATAATAATTATGCAATAATAATAAATGTAAATACACCTGTTTAATAGGAATTCTTTATTATTCAAATGTAGATCCTATGTCAAAAGCCATAGGAAGTATTTCAAAATGTGTGTGAATATATTTTACTAACGAGGATAATGTTGCCAACCTATATCTTTTTAAATATTTTCCCCACATGTTTAAAGCCTTTGGCCAGGAGCAGGACTACGATAAAATAATATATTAAAATAGTTATGTGCTAGTTTTAATTTCTGTTATTACAAAATATTATCTAGATTTAATGTTCCCTGTCAATGCAACGTTTAGTATCAAAAGTCTTCGGCAGAAAACTATGATTCAGCTTTTAAATATTATTGTTATTTTCTAAAACTAGTATATAAATTACATTATAATATTATTATGTTTGCCTGCTTAGGGGGCCTCCACAGAGGTGTTTTCTTGAATTTTTTGAGAACCCTGGTGAGATTTCGTGAGATTTTAATTAACCCTCAAATCTTACGTGATATCTTTCAAAATGTGGTTCTTACGTAAGCGCGTTGGATAATGGATTGTTAAATTAATTAAATGTTAGTATGAGAAAAAGGCTTATATTATTAAAGTTTAGTTTAATACTAAGTATATTTAACTTATAACTACATCTTCTGAAATCGTAAGAATAGAAAAATCATGGCCGATCATTAGAGCCTTGACAGTGATGGAGGTACAATAAATTAATGTTTACAGGTAAATATCCCACATTTAGGGGAAATTACGTATATCTAATAAATTGGCAACAAAGAGGGTGGGCTAGTGTAATTTGTCTAGTGTGCGGAGCCGGGCCGCACAAAAGAGGAGGAATGGTGGAAATTTGAAAAGGCAGCGGAAAAATTATCCTCACATACACTCGTACGAAATAAAATTACGGTACCTACGGGTTCGTTGAGAATTATGAGGGTCGCATATTTTATGACTCCTTTTGATTGATGGCTATGAGATAGGAAAAGTTAATTGCGATTTCTTTGTATTCGACGGGAAATGAGTGTATTGTAAATGTTTATTAAAAATTATTGAACGATTTCTCCTCTTTGTTTGCTCGAACAATGGTCCTTGCTGAAAATGCCGCTTTTTTGTTATATCACACGTTTTCTTTTATAAGGTTATAAAATAAAATCGACGGCTAGCATTATAACCTCATTTTCTAAAGATGGACTTCAAAAATAATTATCAATTTATCATACATTATCTTTCTAACACGGTTATAAAGAACTATTACATATTATCTCTATAGTAAATATTATGTTAACTCAAACTTCATCTAGTAACTGAAAAACACAAACAAAAACTCAAACTGATTACTACCCCTAGGGTCCGACCAGATCTATAGTCATATTTAAAATCTAATCTAGATTTCAGCTTTAAATACAGTGCAACCAGAACGTTTGAGTAAATGAAGCCATTAAACTACATCTAACTATACCCCAGGGAAACCTTAAAATTAAATAAGGTTGGCAGAAAACTTCACTGAAATAAAGTGTTTCAAGAGACTGTTTACAAATGTATAAAGCTTGGGTACACTTGCAATCGTGAGAGAAATAAATGTTGAACATATACTTTCACAGTAATAATATACACTTATTTTCTGACCGGTTTCAATAAAAAAATCGGCCAAGTGCGAGTCGGACTCGCGCACGAAGGGTTCTGTACCGGTATAGAGCGAAAGTAGACAAAAAATTGTGTTTTTTGTATGGGAGCCCTCCTAAAATATTTACTTTATTTTAATTTTATTATTAATTATTAAAGTACAAATACAATTAAGGATTTTGTGAAAATTTCAAGTGCGTAGCTGTTACTATTATTGATTACGAGCAAAAAAGGCCAAAAAAATCACGTTTCTTGTATGGGAGCCCCCCTTAAAAATAAACTTTATTTTATTTTTAGTATTTGTTGTTATAGCGGCAACATATATACACAATCTGTGAAAATTTCAGAAGTCTAGCTATAGCGGTTCTTGAGATACAGCCTGGAGACATACAGACAGACGGACAGACGGACAGACGGACAGACGGACCGCTGCTTTTTTGTCTTCATGACACGAGGTGGGCCGCGAACATGAAATGTTGACATAATATTGTATGTATAATATGTATGGCGTGTCTGAAGTCGTTCCGGATGAATTTAGCAGCAAACACAGCGACAGGAAAATTTTATATTATGTGAAATTATTTTTACCGATTTTTCATCACGCAGAAAAAGTTGAAAGGGTGTATTAAATTTATAATTTGAATTAATTGACCCTAAAGTAAACAAACGTGCTATGTTAAGGCTATATTTAAGGCTGATTAAGGTACTTACTCTAGGTATAGACACTTATAGCAAAATTATAGCACGACACTGGAGAATTTTACGAAGCATTTGAATTAATAGCCATTGTAAAATTCAGGTTTATTGTGCATATAACGAGTAGGTATAACTTTTATGACTAACCTTAAATGTGACAAAATATACTAAATAGACGCCTACATTTATATCGACTACTAGCTGTTGCCCGCGACTTCGTCCGCGTTAGTATAGTAGATCACGTTCCAAGTATTATTTTTCAAAAATATTCAATGTACAGAATTGACTTTCCTACGATTTTATTATATGTATAGATGACTTAGTTTGTTCCTACAAAGGATAATTAAGACGCAATACAAACTCCACGATACCTTTTAATTATGAACAAAAGTTTCATAAGGAATAAGGGGGGGGGGTTTGGGGGGGCTGCGCCCCCCCAAAACAAACGACACTGGATTGGGGAGGTGGGGGGGGGGGGGGTTGGGGGGGGAGGCGAAGCCCCCCCCCCCCCAAGAAAAGACCGATGCCAAAGCTCCCAGCAGGTTAATCAAACGACACTCGAAATTTGTATAGAAAAGATAGACAAAAGCTCATAACATGGCAAGGAGTGAAGATAGATACAAAGTGTGAAGGAGAAATTTGTAGGAAATTTTATGGGCTTTCATTACGTACAGGACATTTTCTCTCTACAACGCACCGTTTTGGCGATATGAGCAAAAAACTAAAAATTTTGAAACTTGAGCCCCTCCCTCCGCCCTAGGTGATATCGTCATAATATATAGCCTATGTGTTGACCCGACCTCTATATAATATTCGTGCAAAATTTGAAGTAAATCCATTCAGTACTTTCTGAGTTTATCCCGGACATACATACAGACAAACAGACAAACAGACAAAAATTCTAAAAACTATATTTTTGGCTTCCATATCGATTGTAGATCACGTCCCAAGTATTATTTTTCAAAAATATTCAATGTACAGAATTGACTTTCCTACGATTTTATTATATGTACTAGCTGTCCCGGCAAACGTTGTTTTGCCATTTAAAGTATATTTTCTACATCATCAGTTGATACATGTTTTACCCCCTCTTTTGTCCCCTAAGAGGGTGTGGGGGGGGAAGGTCATACACCAGATGTTAAGTTGAAAAACACAGTTAATACCTAATATGAAGTAAGTCCACTAAAGAAAAAAGTTGTATACAAAATCTGACCCCTCTTTGGTCCCCAGAGAGGGTTGAGAGGGGAGGGGGGGGAGGATTTTTATACACCAGCGGGGCTAGCATACGGCTGTAGACAAACGAAAGAATCTAATATTTTGACAGTTTGCCCGGAAAAACACAGGAGAAAATGTTTCTTCCGTATCTCGATTTCTTCCGCTTTTGAAAATCTATAAGTCAAGCATGACGACCATTTTTTATCCGCTTTTGACATTTAGTTTCTTTATTCTTTTTTTATTTTTATTATGACACTTGGCTATAAAACCATAGCCAGTGTCGAGCAAATTCAAAAAATCGATGTATGGCAACCCTGTCTATAGCCAGAATTACAGTTTTGATCTACAAAGTACAAACTACGAATAATAAAGTTCAATTCAGACAGTTGCTACACGTCGATTTTTCGAATTTGCCGCCATTTACTCGACACTGGCCATGGTTCTATAGCCGAAGTGCCATTATAAAAAAAGGAAAATCAAGAAACTAAACGTCAAAAAAAAATAATTGCCGTTGCTATAATGGTTGCTATGGAAAGAGTTTCTTGTCTTTGTCCACTGAAACTCAAGTCGATGGGTGGCGCCATGCTCGGGAAAAAGATATGTAGACATGGGAAAGAAACTGCCATTACTTTCTTCCGAAGAATCGACTGGGCAACGCCGTGCTAGCACCGCAGATGTTGAGTTGGAAGAAGACAAATATAATATATCTGTGAAAACCGTATGCAAATCGGATCAGTAGTTTTCGTGTTAAAGAAAAAAGTTTGATACAAAATCTGACCCCCTCTTTTGTCCCCTTAGAGGGGTGGGGGGAAAAAATTTTATACACCAGATATTAAGTTGGAAGAAGATAAATATATCTGCGAAAACCACATTCAAATCGGATCAGTATTTTTCGTGTGATGCTGGAACAAACATACAGACAGACAGAAAGAGTGACAGACAGACAGACAGACAAAAAACTAACCACATTTTTGGCTTCTATAGCGATGTAGTGACAAAGGTGTAATTTCGGGTGTCATTTCATATCTTTTATGTACAGAATTTTCATTTCTACAACAGAATAATGTCTTCCTCCCGCACGCGCTTTGGTGACGCCCACTATCTTAATATTTTAATTTCGCCATAATTTCAAAACCAAACGTCCAATTTTAATCATTCAAAGACCAAATATTATCTACATAAACTGTACTTAGTGATAAAATAATTTATTTTGATAAGGATTAATAACGTGAGTAAAATATATCCGTTTAAATGTAGTCCAAAAAAAATTCAGGATTTTTAAATAAATAAATGGTTATTGTGCCTCACTCGACATAGATAGGTATAGTGTGTCGCGGACTTTTTTGTAGATATTTATAAGATCTACAATTACTTAGAACATTTTATGGTTCTATCTTTTATAGTTTAGGCAGCGTACGCAAAATAAGTAACTTTTCTAGCTGATTTTTTACACCTTGCGTCCGAAAAACTCAAATATCTTACGGAACCCTACTTTTTTCCAAAATAAAATGTAGCCTATGTTCAGCAGAAATAATGTAAGATTCCAATAGCAAAAGAATTTTTCAAATCGGTCCAGTAGTTTCGGAGCCTATTCGACTCAAACAAACAAACAAACAAATCTTTCCTCTTTATAATAGTAGTATAGATAGATAAAATATGTTATCTTGAGGCGTCATAGGAGACCTTTACTAGAACGAAGAACGAAGAAAATAAATATCTTTGTATTTTCCGTAATTACCATTGTTTAATTTTTTTTAATGTGCAGACCGCGAAGGTCATTTCATTTCTTAAAATGGACCCCGAGCGAAACTAATTGGCGACCCCTGCCCTAAAGTATTATCATTTATCACTTAGTTTTTTTCCACCCTGTATAATATTATAACAATTTTTTTCCAAGCCGCCGCTTTATAGTTTCAGAACAATACCACCAAACTTTATTTATACTTATTCGTATCTTTAAGAATTCCCACACACCACACAACTTTATTAACTACCTCTTGAGAAATTTATGTATTATAGTGGTCCAATTTTCTGCATAATAAAACAGTATATCCAGCGGTCTTGTATTGCAGATATTAAAGCGTCGAATAGTAAAAGTTTTATTTCCCAGGAGCGGAACGGCGACTTATGACGAAACGTATCCTCGTAATAGAATTCCCAACGACGTGAGTGATGTTTTATGTTTCGTTGTGCTGTGTGCATCTTATTTTATACTCCTACTGGGACGCCGTGTGACGGCATGCATAATTAATTTTAAAAATTGTTTAGGGGAATAACTTAAAGTTATTACCATCAAAGAAATTGGATCATAGGCCGTCGACCATAGACTTATAATATACGACGGACCTACGTCACTTGGTCAGATTATGTCAATTCTATGGTTATCCGGCCACTAGAGGAGCAATAGTCAATAATATCACGTATTACGTAATATTATCGACCGTCTAGGGTTGATATGGAACATTGCGCGCCTTTAATCTAATTATTGTCAAATAAACCTTTCAATAAAATTGAAGCGTGATATTAACAATAAAATTGTTCGTCTAGGGCCCGGCTTAGTCGTGATATTCTGTTAGCTGGGTTTGACATAAAGCGACAAAAACCCACCACCTGCAGAATTTGAATCAACTTCTCTGATAGTACGTTAGTACGTTATATCCTATCAAAAACTTAAACTATAAAAAATGAGAATCAAGTTCCCAATTAAGGATAAAAATACGTGATATCAAATGTAGGTGGCTAGGTAGGTGCCTACCATCTACCTAGTTAGGGCTAGTCAGAACTGATAGGTTCTAGGAACATATAATTGGATGGGATAGGAATCTAATAACTTATAACTTGAAGTTAGTACATAATGTTACGTCACAGCATAAGGGGGGCTTATACATGCACTGGAGATATTATGAGGAGGTATTAGGAGTAAGTGAAATAACCCATCGACTCCCAGTCCCAAGCGGCAACCGGGTGCCGCATAAGGCGCTTTGCAGACGACGGGGCGAAACGGGCTTTTGTCCGCAAAGCGATAAAGAGCGCGTCTGCCCGTCGATGTCAGCGGCTGCCACAAAGCCGCGTACACAAAGCACACGCCGTCTGCGTTACTGCATGTAGTTTGTATGATCCACGGCGGGCATCTGCGGACATGCCGCGCCGCCACTGCCGCCAGTGCTCGGCGGGCACTGGCGGCAGTGTCAGCGCGGAGCACTTGCCCACCATGTGCGTTGGTAATATGTATAGGATTCCTTTTGTGCTATCGTTCGCGGCGAAACTGTCCGGCCCGCCCCGCCCCGTCGTCTGCAAAGCGCCTAACAATTGAATATCTATTGTGTCTGCTATTCCCACGATCGAGGTAATAAGTAATAAAACGATAAAATTGCGGTATTACAAAATACTTTTATTTACAATTCATAAAATAGAAAAATATGCTATGACATTATGTATAACTTAAAGTACGTACTTATCAATTAACAATGGTTCAACCAACGTTGTAAAAAACTAAATTACGAAGACATAGTAAAAATACGTACGAAAATTGTTCTGGTAAGTTCTATCACCGTCGCGAGTTCACTGTCCGTTGTACCGAGGACATGCCGTCAACGAACTTGGTGCGAAACAGGACGTTAGCGTTGTTGAACATACCGTCCTTCAGCGACACGATAATGAACTGTAAAGACACGATGTCTCGTTAGTTGTAGAGAAAAGTGCTTTGGAATTTGGAAAGATCGTAATTTTAAACGCCAATAAACCTAGGTCTTCAATATCAAAGGTAAAAAATAAAACGCGTCCACTGAATGTTAACAACAAAAGGAGAAAACCAAAATTATAATATTACGGACCATTATGACGAATGAATTGACGCCACGGTTCAACATACGCGTATATAGGCCGCATACACATGCGTTAACGGACGCACGCACTACGTACGCACACGCACAAACACACCATTCATTTACTGAAGTAAAAACAAATGAAAATAGTGTCCAGCGTTATTTCTTAGCAAAAACAAAAGCTTATTCAATAATCAATAATCTTACCTGCGAATGCTTGAAGTGCTCTTTCAACATCTGGCCTATATTCTGCGTATGGGACAGGTCGAGCGCGGCGTCCACTTCATCCAGAATATACAGGGGCGCGGGCTTGAACAGCAACATGGCGAGTACTAGCGATAGTGCCACTAGGGACCGCTGACCACCGGATAATTCGCCCAGCGAATCCTTCCATGTCCCGTTGAAGCCGACTTTGACCTGGGGAGATAAAAGTTTTAGTGATTTGTATTTTGTGTCAGTACTTGAAGAAAGTTAAGTGCCCTTAGTATTCTTCAAGTGCTGATACATGTTACCACAGTAGTTGAATTTACACTCATATGATACAGTGCTCAGGTGCATTACGATACAAATATAAGTTCGATCACACTTTCGTAACGATCTCGTCACGCATTAATTGCCAGCTTACTCTCCAAGTCAGGCGTGCGTAAAACAGTTTTACTTCAAAAAATCTCACCTCCAACCCGTCCAACACTCCCTTCCCCGGCGGCGGCTGCAGCTGCGCCTGCGCACCCGGCAGTAGCGAACTGAATATGGACCCGAAGTCGCGCGTCACCTGCTCGCACGCCGACGTCAGAGTGCGCCGCTTCTTCTCGTCCAACTCCGCCATAACTTGGACGAGTTTAGCCCGGTCTGCCTCCACGATCTTCTTTTTGCGCATCACGTCTTGGTACTGAAAGAGTCTATCTCTATAGTTTATTCGCGCAAGGAAAAGAGAGGTTTACTTCGTTTTGTGAATACGGTCTGTGCGTAATTTGTCATGTTGATTGACGTTTTACTGGAACGGATTATGAAATAATCTTAGCCAGTTATAAGCGGACAGACTTAAAAAGAGACATGATAATATTAATTTATTTTATTATGACTTTTTTTACGGAATACGTTACAATTCCATCTCGACAAAATGCACGGTGGTATCATATACCTTCTTTTACGCAAAACCGAATAGTTTGTCTAACTTGGCAATTCAACAACCTCTATTTTAAATTTTCACTTCATCAGTATATACACATATACAAACATAATACATATAATATTTTATTAAGTTTGTAATCAATGACGTTAGTATTTCTCAAGAAAATAACATCTCATCAACAATCAACTAATCAACAATCTTTGAACCAACCTGTTCCTCCTCCTTCCCTAGCAACGCGTGTGCCCTTGCGTTTAACCCGCGCGCGAGTTTATCCCGCCTCTCTCGGAGCTGGGCGAGCCGGGAGCCGGCGACGGCCGCCTGCCGCCCCGCGAAGTCGTACAGCCCGCCCGCCGCGCCGAAGTATTGCCGCTCGCCCGGTATCCACGGATACTCGGTTTCTAGGTTCTTTATCTGTAATAGGAATTAATGATTTATTATCCGAGAAATTGATTATGATAGTAATTATTGAACGGAAATAAAGTAGGGAAGAAGCAGTTGTTCGTAGCTATATAGACTAAGGTCCAATTTCACCAACGTTCGTTAGTGTTAAAAGCTTGTTAAAATACCATGTCTTCTCTTTCATTCATATGAAAAGCGAAAGAGCTAACGTGATACTAATTCGAGCGTTAAATTTAACAGCCGTTGGTGAAATTTTGCCTATGTCAGATTGATAAGACAGACAAAATGATAAGGTTCATGTGTTTACGTCACTTAGGGTCTATACAGACGGACCGCATTTCAACTGCAATCCAACCGCAAACTGCAGTTCAAATGCAGTTTGAATGCAGTTAGTGAAACTGCGCAAACGTTTGCCATCCGACGTCTGGTTTCAATGGGGTTATAACAATACCCCTTATATCAGCCATGCCCAAGCATGATAAAGCGACAACTATTATTAAGCTCTTGAAGCTAACCGCCACACGACTGCACTCGACCTCACTCAGTTTTTTAACTTATTTTCGTTTGTTCTAAACATCAATTTTAAGAATATGAAGTACGCGACGCTACTATAGAAGGTGCAATTAAACCTTCCTGCCAAATTTTGATATAATATTGATCTTTGTTAAAAATAAAAATACACGCATTTTTTCTTTTATACTACAGTACTACTACTACAGTACTAAAATGTTGAGAAATAGCTTCTGAAAGTTATCCTAAAAAACACTACAATTAATGGACACTACGCGTCGCCCGCGCGTGACGTGCCCCCGCGCGCGCGCTTCGCCCTGCGTCATCCCCGATTATACTCACCGCATTCTGCATTCTGCAACGATTTTAAATGGGATAAAATATGTAATTAAAAAAAATAACACCCAATTTTTTTTTGGTTAAATGGATTCTCCTAATGATACCTAAGCCTTTGAAAAAATTTGGCAGGAAGGTTTAATTGCACCCTGTACGTATTATGTTTGTAACGATATACGTTACCCTCTTCTCACACTCCGACGCCTCTGTCTGCAACTCCTTCACTTTGTAGTCCAGCTCTTTGAGTTTCAGTTCGATGTCAGCGTTGTTCTTGCCAAGTTTCTCCTTTTGCTGCTGTAACCGCGCGATGTCACCGTTCCTACTAGCAATCTCCGCTTTTTGCTTCTTAATCCGACTCTGGATCTCTTTTACTTTTTCCTGCAGGTATAATGAGATCATTAAAATATCTATTGTTAATACGTTATATCATAATTATTATTAAAGAAACAATATTGGTACGCGAGTAGAGTGAAAACTGAAAGAAATGTTTTTTTCTACAGTGCAGCATACCCATGCTGCACTGTACATATACATACCCATAAATTGTATGGACAAATTACAGATGTTAGGCTGTTATTTTCATTATTATCAAAAGAAAATAATGTGTAAAAAGATTAAGGGCCCGGGTTACCCTCGAAATTTTCATACATTCTTAATACCAAAATCATTTTCTCATGCGAAAATATTTAACATGTTTGAGTTATTTTTCAGCTTAAGATAGTAATTACCTAGGGTCCTGAACAAATTTTTTTTACAAAATATTTAAATACTAAAAAAAAAATTTTGTGTTTAAATATTTTTTAGTAAATTTACTACTAAATATTTAAACACCAAAAAATAGACAAAAACACAAAAAAATATATAAATAAATAGTAAATTTACTACAAAATATTTAAACTTTAAAAAATATTTTTTATTATTTAAATATTTTGTAGTAAATTTACTATTTATTTATATATTTTTTAGTGTTTTTGTCTATTTTTTGGTGTTTAAATATTTAGTAGTAAATTTACTAAAAAATATTTAAACACAAAAATTTTTTTTTAGTATTTAAATATTTTGTAAAAAAAAATTGTTCAGGACCCTAGGTAATTACTATCTTAAGCTGAAAAATAACTCGAACATGTTAAATATTTTCGCATGAGAAAATGATTTTGGTATTAAGAATGTATGAAAATTTCGAGGGTAACCCGGGCCCTTAAGAGCCAGCCGACGTAACGAAATTAAACACTGGGTAATTTTTAAACTATCAACTACTCTAGCAATCAATTTACAAATTGAAGCAAACAAAAGCTTTTCTCACCGTAGCAGCAGCATGTTTCCTCTGCGCCTCAACCAACTCCTCCTGTAGACCAGTGGACGCGTCCTCAGTACTCTGTAGCTGCGTCTCGCCCGCCGCCACCGCCCGCTTCAATTCCTCCACCTCCAGTTTCAACGTTTCAAACTCCTGTTCCCGTTGCTTCCACGAGCTGCTGTGCTTCTCCGCGTCTTTCTTCGCCTTCTTCAAATTGTCCTCAGCCTTCTTGAATTCTCTAAATAAAAATGTAAAAATTTTAAATGCTTGTGAAGTAGCAAAGCAAGGAACAAAGGAAACATAATTTTTGGTTCAAATACAAGAATAATTATATATTTTATTGTTGTCGATAAACCATTTACGAGTTTAATTCTTGTAGTTAAATTGCATAAAAATATAAATAAAATATACGTAAAGCAATGTTACACACCTTTCACGATGGCCTTTGATATCCTTCACTTTATCTTCTAGTTCTCTCGCTCGGGCAGCCGTCTCGCTCTGAGTCTTTTTGTCCTGCTCTACAGCCTTCGTCAATTCTTCGACCTACAAAAATTGAATGGAGTAAAATTTGCCTTAAGTTATCACAGAATCAAGTTAGCGCAACGACTTAATTATGTCAGATTTATATTCATCAATCGTATCATGCTTGATCATATTATTATTATTATTAATATGGACAATCTCATTTCATTAGTTTTGACATTTGCTAATTGCAATGTACTAGTTAAGTATGCAATACAAGCTCAGCTCCACCAATATCCTACAGTATTTTTATGTTACCTGTTTTCGTAGCGACTGTATCTCAGCATGCAGTTGTGCCGTGGCAGTGGCCTCCACGCGCGCCCGCGCTACCGACAACGCGTGAGTACTGACTTCTAGTCTAGAAACAACGATTGACAACGATAATAAATCAATATTTAAAAAGTAAATACATCTTTCAACTCTATTTACAATAACGCCGTTACCGAAATAACAAACCAACTTACTTTTCCTTACCGAGTTATTGGCTTGCCATTCGCAAAATCTAAAAAATAAAGCTGTAAACTTTAGTCATTTATTATCAATTTATCCTCTAGCCCCGCGTTCCATATTTTGATGTTAAAAATGATCAAAACGCTCAAAATGCCTACTTTTTTGAACATTTTCATCATTTTTAACACAGAAATAAATCACGATAGAACGGCCACGCGCGTGCGTTGCTAAGGAATCGCTCGTGTAAATTTTTGCTTTGCTTTTAGTTAGAACCACGTTAGAACAAATAACTTACCCGTGGAAAGAAATACCTCCTTTTGACCGATTCACTTTCGTAATTCTGTTTTTACAAGTAGACACTGCACAATGAGGCATTTTTGCACAACCGCTCCGGTGTAATCAAGTCGAGACGTGCGCGCTGACTGAATCAACTTTCAACGAATCTTGCACACTTGTGCAAGATTGAAATACGCGTACTCCACCCGCTTAGGCGTTCTATCTTGATTAATTTCTGTGGTTTTTAACACCAAATGGAACGCGGGGTAGGTGTGTAGGTGTGTTTAACGTAAAAACAATATTTTTTATGGTTCAGAATAAACTAAAAACTAGGCTACGAACTCTCATTGTTACGTACTTGTGTTGCAATGCCGCATGCCCGTCTGACGCACCCTGCGCGGACGCAAGCTCTCTATTACACTGCGCCAATTCTGTCTCTAGCTCTTGTATCTCCTGCTCAAGCTGTTTTAGCTCAGCCAACTGCAGTAACAGCGAACCACCCTGTGGACGACCAAAAAATTTTTGCATAAAAATTAATGTAAGACAAAAATGCATTCCTAGTCTATAAACTAAAAAAGATTTCCTACTGAATAACTTACACAATGGTATATATCCTTGTCTGTTTCATTTGAAAAGTTTACAATATAATATGTACTTATTATTATTTTTAATACTTAAAGAAGCCACTTTTACTAATGTATAATGTGTATTTATTAATAAGAGGGTCTATAATTTATTATACCTTAGCTCTCGCTCCTCCGGACAGCGTACCAGCGGGATCGAACACGTCGCCGTCTAGCGTGACGCAGCGCGTGCGCACTTGCGGATGGAACGTCACGCGCTTGGCGACACTTAGATCGGAGCAGACGAGCGTCCCACCGAGCACCCACGCCATAGCCGGCCGCAGACGCGCGTCAAACGATACTAGGTCTAACGCCAGTTGAACCTTGTCGGGACCGCCTCCCTGGAAAAAGTGAAATTGTTTACTAAAGACAATTAAGGACTAACCACAAGATATTTAGTAGTAAATATTATTTTATTTTTAGATTAGTAAGCTATTTCTAAGAAGTGTAAAAATTACGTCACGACGTCGAATATTTTTAATAATTTCAGGGTTAGCTCCACCTTATACCAATCCAAAGATAGCCTGCGTCTTATTCAAATATTTTTTATAAATAAAATTTGTCGCTTTGTTGTCGCAAGTTTGACGCTTGTTATGTTGCTGTACGACTCTAACAATTTATATTTGTTCATATTAGTGAATGCTTACGATTTTCTGTGCCGTCCTCACGATCTCAGGATCTAGCGCGCGGCCGGAGATCTTATTGAGTGGTATGATTGTTGTACGCGTTTGCAGCTGCCCCTTTTGCAGCAGTAGCTTGCTCGTAACCTCCGAGTCCACTACCACATTGTAAAGCTGTAACGAAACACCATTTTAAATTAGTTGAGAATCTAAACTAATATAATAAATACAGGGTATATTCTCAAGACAAGTCAAACAGAAAACTACAAACAAGTCAATGTATTTGAAACTGAATTGACTAAATTACAATTCAATTACGACCAAATCACGACCGACTGGCGATTAGGGACTAAATTGAAACTGAATAGGATTTACGCAAAGATCGGAATTGAGGAAGCTTTTAGCACATGTACAGTAAATAATCCGACCAAAGTCCGATTGTTGAACATGTTTTTGTTTATAGACAGTAAGCAAGTAAGCAGCGGGTGCTGCCTCTTATATCGTAAAAGCATTGCAGTAATAATATATCCTAGAATCGATCGAATTGCTACTTTACATAATATATAAGGCCGACAACGCACCTGCGGCTCTTCTGATGTGTCGAGTGTCCATGGGAGACGGTAGTTGCTTTCCATCAGATAACCCATTTACTCGTTTGTCCCCTTATTTTATAAAAAAGCATACCCTTCCACCAGCAGCCGTCTCGAGAGCAGTGCAGTAAATTGGATCGCAGACATTAATTAGACGACACACGGTACCTACAAAAACAGATGATAGTTTAGAAGAAAATTAAGTACAATTATTTATGTGACTATAATTATTATATTAGGCAGTATGTGAGTACTTAGCATAGGTATGTCATTGTTTTGTTTCAAGAATTTGTTAAAATCTGATTAACTGAAGTCCATCTCTACTACAACAAAACCTTACATGTTTTTTTATATTTCCTTTTGTTATATTTCCTTTTGGATGTAACATTTTTGAAGTATCTTTTACGTATCTTGTATTTAGCAGTTCACGATACTGAAACATCATTGTTAAAGTTTCTGTCAACTCAATTACCTCCTACTCTACTAACCATAAACTCTCCTCGCGTCGAAGTCCCTCTGCGGCGGTGTGTATTTAAAGTCAGTGCGCTGTAGCGTCGCTGTCAGTCCGTCCGCTCTGTCGCGTTTCTGTCGTAGGGTGCCGTGTATCTGACGTACACGCTGCTGCAACTCCGCGGTGCGTTCTTCGCTGAAGTTCGATCCGGCCAATTGCGCCTGAGAGTTTTAAATTATATCAAACGTACTACGTCTATTAGAGATAAGTTTTTTCTTGAGATGAGTCACTAAAGTATGTCTGGTCTCTGCTAATAATAATAAACCAATTATCATGTCTTATTTTGGTCCCAGAAAATCTAGCAATATCGGTTTAAAGATCTTTATTATTCTCAATAAGACAATAATTTATGTCACTTACATGAGAAACAATATTATTGTAACCTTAACACTATACTAATTATTACGAAAGTTCAGAAATACATCAAGAATTACAGTTTTCTAAGGTTGCATAGTACATATTTACAAAATAACGTCGACCCGATTTTGTCGGTAGTTTGAAAATATTTTTTATAACGAGACGTGTTCGAGAATGCAAGTTCGCCAATATAAGCCGGTGGTCCAAGTGATTAACTTTTTACGAGTTGCAACAAAATATGTGTTCAGTTAATTTTTTCTTAAAGATATTGAGCGAGCTTGCTTCTTTGACAATTTTAGGAAGTGCGTTGTATAGCTGTGCTCCCTTATATGTTAATGTGTTTTTTCCGTAGTTTGTTCTTATTTTAGGTAGTACAAGGTGGTCCGCGCGACGAGATGTATGTTTAGTTGTTTTGTTGAGTGTTGTAAATGTAATTTGTGAATGTGTATGTTTGTGTATAATTTTATATATAAGTATGCATATGTTATACGTGTAATATCTCTGAAATAACAGCGTACCAGGTGTCAAAAACTGATGGCAACACAAGACACAGACAATCAGAGACATCTAATAACAAGTAAGTTTTAATTTAATCATGAGTTAGACAGAAAATATATATCAAGCCTATGTCTAAGCTTTAATCAATTGAAACTTAACATTTAAATTTCAATGATCGGCCCCATCGTTAGGTGTCAAATTTACATACCTTCAGTTGTTCAACCTCAGCTTCATGCTTGTCTATACTGGCGCGGTCGCGTTCATACTGAGCGCTACTGCTTTTGAACTCTTTCTCGAGTGTTTTGAGTCTCTCTTCTGCGTGTTTTTTCTCCATAGTACTCTGTGATATTCTAGTAGACGCCTCCGATGCCTCTTGCTTTGCCGCTAGAAAAAAAAATTTGCAATGTGGTTAACATAAAGTCAGATGAAAGAATTGGCAATCACTGTAAAGTTAACATCATTTGATTATTTTGCGGTTTTTATATAAAATTATAATTTATGTGAAAAACGACAATTACTGAAAATTCAAAACAGGAGGCCTACTACGAAACCGATTTGAAACTCAAAAAATCGAACGGGAATGCTGCGTCCTGCTTCAACGTCATTTCACGTTTGTTAGAGTATGATGCGGCATTCTCGTTCGATCGTTTGAGTCTCAAAACGGCTTCTTGGTACGGGCCCAGGATAGCCAGTATTTAATTTTATTTACTTACACTAGCTCCATACTTAAATAAGGTCGATAATTACCAATAAGTTGATCCTGCAAAGATTCTGACGCCCCCTCTAAGCCTGAACTGACTGCTAGAAAACGTTGCTGCGCTTCCGCCAGGGCTGCTTCGCTCGACTCACTCGCCGACTTCAAACTCTCAAATGTTGATGACACCTGATTAAACAAAAGAAGGACTTGAATTTGGTTGGTTCGGCAGAATTCAGCTGCATTCAGTTTCATACAAAAGTCCTGTTTGATTCACACGAGCGTAAGTTTGAGTCATGATTTGTATGAAAAGATATTTACGCGGCAGAAATTCTGCGACTCACAACTTACAAATTACGCTCGTTTGGCTTCACCCTTAACCCACGCTCCGAACCGCAAAACAGCAGCGAACAGATTTGAACAGACTCGTTACAAGACGATTTGTTATGCTGCATCCTATCCCTTTTTTGCAGATATTTCGAGGTTCTTACACCATACACTACTATGTTCGTACCTGTTGCAACTGCGCGTTCTTGTCCGCAAGCGCGGCGCGGTCGTCCGCCAACGCGCGCCGCAGCAAACGTGCGCGTGCGTCGCCCGCCGTCGCTGCGTCCTTAGCGCCGCGCGCCGCACTCGACGCCGCCGCTTCCGTTTTTTCCGCTTCTTGAAATTCTTCTTCAAGCTCACGGAGTACACTTCCACTTTCCTGTAGTCATTTTCATACATTTTATTTAAAGATAACTCAATTGTATTTAAGAGGATACTCCAAGGTCAAGAGAAATGAAAAAAGTACTCTCAATATCTATAGCTCTACTCGCATAATCAAAGATTCATTGTCCCCTGATTTCTTCTGCAAAACTTAACCGATTTAAGTACTTTTTTCATTAAAGATTAACGAAAGGCTTGAGCTGTGTTCCTATGTTTTCTTTTTTTTTTTTATAATCTAGCCAAATCTGTTTTAGCTGGTGTTTGAACGCAGCGGAAAATATGGCAATTTTTTGGGTTTTTGAACGTTCCGAATATCTTTTTAGGGTTCCGAAGCCAAAATGGCAATAAAGGAACCCTTATAGATTCGTCATGTCTGTCTGTCTGTCTGTCTGTCTGTCTGTCTGTCTGTCTGTCTGTCTGTCCGTCCGTCCGTATGTCACAGCCACATTTCTCCGAAAGTATTAGAGCTATACTATTGAAACTTGGTAAGTAGATGTAGTCTGTGAACCGCATTAAAATTTTGATGCAAAAATAGAAAAATTATTAAAAATTTTAGGGGGTCCCCATAGGTACAACTGAAACAAAAAAAAATTTTTTTCATCTAACCTATGCGTGTGGGGTATCTATGGATAAGTCTCCAAAAATCATATTAAGGTTTCTTATATCATATTTTTCTAACCTGAATAGTTTGCGAGAGAGACTCTTCCAAAGTGGTAAAATGTGTGTCCCCCCCCCTCTAATTTCTAAAGTAGGGGCATGATAATTCTAAAAAAAATATATGATGTAGATTACTATAAAAACTACCAACGAAAATTAGTTTTAACGAGATCTAGCCAGTAGTTTTTTTTATACGTCTTATATGGTAAACCTTAATCTAAATTTCATTAAATCGACTGAAATATAAAAATAAATCAAAAACCTTTTAATTTCATAAAAATAAACCTTATTGCTGCTGCGGAACCCTTCATGGGCGAGTCCGACTCGCACTTGGCCGCTTTTTAATAACTAAATTATGAAAAGAAGAAAACATAGGGACATTGTATTAGTGGCCTTAAATATTCAGGAAAAAAATTATAACTCTACCGGCATTATCCAGGGAGGAAATGGGACAACGTTTGTATGGAAAAAAAAGGGTGGTGTGGACTCCTCTTAAATGTTAATTTACATAGCTGTTAGGACATAATAATAATATTATTATAACTGTATAATTTGTCCATGATTATAGAATATTAAATTAATATTTAATCAAATAGCAACATACATACACAAATCCTACTGCCACCTTTTAATGAAATGGAAGTTTTTCAAAAACAAACACAATTAGGATTTGGTTAAATAATAAAAATAATATTTGGTCAAATTGTAAAAGTAATAGAAATAGGCATGATGACAAATTTTGAGAAACTGTTCTATAATACTCGGAAATATATATTGATTGCAACAAACATAATATTTCTGCTAAAAATTATGGTTTAGTATATAAAAATTAGTTTTTAAATCATAAATTTAAAATTTGCACCAAAACACTTCAAGGTGTCATGGCGTCACTTGTGACGTCACTCTAGAGTATAGCTGACAAGTGACAGCTGTATAGGAATCATTCGACAGTAATAATTGTCTGTGGTAATCCCTTTGCCTGTCCCGACCGGGACGATTTAAAAAAAAATGTCTGTGGTAAAAGAGAAATAACTCAAACGTCAATGTCAAAAGTGCTCTAACGTGACGTCACGCGCTCTGATTGGCGTTCAACATTTCATGGCGGATTGTCATATTTAGTAATAGGCATGATGACAGTCAGTAAATTTCATTGAAATAATTTGTGTGTCTAAAGTATCTAAATGCTTGATTATAAAACACTGGTTCTTTTTTTATTTTACATCAAGATTAATATTTTATTGATAAAATAAAATCACTAAATATGACAATCCGCCATGAAATGTTGAACGCCAATCAGAGCGCGTGACGTCACGTTAGAGCACTTTTGACATTGACGTTTGAGTTATTTCTCTTTTACCACAGACATTTTTTTTTAAATCGTCCCGGTCGGGACAGGCAAAGGGATTACCACAGACAATTATTACTGTCAAATGATTCCTATACAGCTGTCACTTGTCAGCTTTACTCTAGAGTGACGTCACAAGTGACGCCATGACACCTTGAAGTGTTTTGGTGCAAATTTTAAATTTATGATTTAAAAACTAATTTTTATATACTAAACCATAATTTTTAGCAGAAATATTATGTTTGTTGTAATCAATATATATTTTCGAGTATTATAGAACAGTTTCTCAAAATTTGTCATCATGCCTATTTTACTTTATCAATAAAATATTAATCTTGATGTAAAATAAAAAAAGAACCAGTGTTTTATAATCAAGCATTTAGATACTTTAGACACACAAATTATTTCAATGAAATTTACTTACTGTCATCATGCCTATTACTTTTACAATTCGTATTACCTCATCTAACTTCTTGTGTAACTCAGATATCTTCTTATCAAACTCTTTAGCCTCTTTCTCATTGTTTTTAATATTTTCTTTCTTGTTTTTTATTTCTTCTTGTACTTCTGTTACTTTTTTCTCTGCTTCTCTTACACTTTCTTCAGCTGACACATACCTAAAATAAATATTTTCAAATTTTCAATAAATCCACAGATTAAGTATGATTTTAATTTTAAACAGAGAGAGAGAGAGAGAGAGAGAGTACAAACTTACTTCCAAGCAACGTGTAATCTAGTCAGATTTTCAAGTTCTCTTACAACTTTCTGATGTTCTTGAAATTGTGATCTTTCATCTTGCAACTTCTGTAGTTTTGGTGCTATGTCCTCTCTTATTATCTGAAAAACAAAGTATTATTTTAGAAGAAGGTAATACTTCCATTATCCGTACAATTGATACATTATATGTAGGAAATAAATCATTATTCAGAACACCAGTGCCACCTCTTGGTGTACAATATAGTTAGTGCATCGCATGCACACCAAGCGCCAGCGACAATTGAATCTCACTTAAAGCTATGATAATCATTCATCACAATATTAGGCAATATAATATTAGGCAACATAATTACTTACATCATTTAATTCCCTTAGTTTAGCATCCTTTTTCTCTATGGTTTTCTGTGCAGCTTGTTTTTTAGCTTCATACATCCTGGTACCTGCAGCTTCTTCTACCATTGACAAGATCTACAAAAATATGGAATTGTAGTCTATTTAAATATACTTTAAATGATAATAAAGAAATATAATAGATAGAAATGTTGACATTATGACTAGATGTTGCCTAATTCATTCACACAAAAAGTTAAAATTTTTTAAAATTTAATAACTAATAAAAAAAATTACAGTTTGTGTCCTAGTCTACTTCTGTTAATAACCTCTTCACACCTAAATTTCTGTACAAGTTTTGATGTTTGGTATAGAGATACTCAAGCCCTGTGTTCTGTGTTCGAGGAATTTGGGTGAGTATGGTTTTCATGCTATAAGCTCATATTTGACCAACAAAGTTGTGGGCTTACTTAATAAAGTTTTACTTTATTTACCTCTGGTGGTTTCATATTCAGCACTTTAGTAATTCTCCCCTGCATTATAAGAAAATGTGGATTGTTGACGTTCAGTTGAACCGAGCAGAACAAATCGCTCACTCTTTTATTTTGAACATTTATTCCATTTATGAGGTATTTGTTCTTACCACCCATAACAACCTGTAATAAATATTATAATAAGTTTTCGAAATTTGCAGACACAGACACTAATAAGTCCAATCTATATAATTATGCTAGGTTTTTCTTTCACATTTTTAACAAGCTTGATTAATAACTATTTCTAGACTATTTCTTTGAGTAATAACTATTTCTAGAGGTTCTCAATCATAATATTATCAATGAGCTATTGCCCGCGGCTTCGCTCGCGTTAAGAAGTATTATTATATACAAACTTTCATCCCCTATTTTAACCCCTTGGGGGTGGAATTGATCAAAATCCTTTCTTAGCGGATGCCTACGTCATAACATCTACCTACATGCCAAATTTCAGCCCAATCCGTCCAGTGGTTTGCACTGTGCGTTGATAGATCACCATGTCAGTCAGTCACCTTTGAGTTTTATATATTTAGATTACTAACTTCAAGAGTACAAAAAAGAACCTTATAGTACACCAAAGTTAATAAAAATCAATAAGAAATGATTATCAATAATAACAAACCTGTCTAGTGACAGTAATTTCGTCATGATTTTCATATCCAATAGGGCACTGCTTCTTGTCCCTATTATCGAAGGTGATGCTGACTGTGGCTTTTGTAATACCCGCCTGTCCGTGTTTGTAAATAAGTTCCTGTAAGCTCCCTGCCCGCACCTGTAAATCGAGAAAAATGTATAAAACATAGTATTTTTAAGGTTTCTTAGTGAGTGAGTGATAGTTTTAGTAACCTCAATGCAATAAATTGATATTGAAATTTTTCAACTAAAACCAAAATTAATTTACTTGTTATTTATTAAAATGTTAAATTACACAACAAAATATTCAGCTGACGGAAATAAAGAGGTCTAGTTACTCTAATAAACAATAATTATTACGTCCTAGCATCTTGATGGCGGGAAAACGAAAAGTTATCTATTTACAATTAAGCAGTACTTACATTGGATAAATTTGTTATTCCTAGAACGAAACATATAGAATCTAAAATATTCGATTTCCCTGTTCCATTTAATCCAGTAATAGCATTAAATTCAGGATCGAAGCCGGTGACTTCGACTCTGTTTCCATAAGACTTAAAACCGTCAAGAACTATAGATTTAATGTACATTTTTAATACACAAAAGAATACTAATTATAAGCCTCATTAAATCACATCGGTTTTGCTTTATTCATATTGTTTTAAATACATTTTCTTCTCTTATTATTTAGAAATCAAACCGTTAAAAACAATTTGTTTGAACCACAGTTTGTACTTTGAAATAATAAAAATTTGACTTTGACAATTGACAAATAAAATACTTTTTTTCTTCTTATGGCACTACGGCACTGATCTCTATAATTGACAACATTTCATTAAGCCTTAAAATAAAAAATACCGTTTCTTTAGTTTCTTTTCCTGATATCAAAAAAATATTCAAAAAAAATTTATATTGCTTATTTACTGAGAAAATAAAGAAAAACTGAAAAATACGCTGTGACGACTGAGTACTGACGTCATACTTACGGCATATCAGACATTTTTTCTTTGCCTGGTGTAAAAGCGTTTTAAAAAAACATCATGAAGCATAAAAAAAAACAGTCACTGTCAACAACACAGATTAAGTATACATAGATGGATTCTTAGCTCGCCAGCGCGTGGCCATTTTATGCTTGTGTGCAATTGCTGTAGTGTGCGTGTAGGGATGGCGTATATCGATAAAAATATAAAATTAGACTACAGCTATCGACCAAGTCGACCATAATTTTATGTTATAGATTTTTATTAAACGACATCAAAAAAGGAGGTTATCAATTCGACCTGCATGTTCAATTTAGGATATATATGCTCATTATATTAGAAGTCGCTTTCAATTTGGTGAAAAGGTATTTTTTATCTATTTATTAAGTGTATGAAAATACTTAAATACAGGGTGCAATTAAACCTTCCTGCCAAATTTTGATATATTGATCCTTGTTCAAAATAAAATTACACGTATTTTTCTTTTAATATAGTCACTCAGTACTAAAATGTTGAGAAATAGCTTCCGAAAGTTATCCTAAAAAACACAATTAAAATGGACACTACGCGTTGCCGGCGGGTGAGTGCGCGCGCGCCTCCCCCCCACGTCACCCCCGCTCATTCCCACCGCCACGAGTAACCGTTCTGCATCGATTTTAAATGGGATAAAATATGTCATTAAAAAAATAACACCCAATTTTTTTTCTAAATGACCTCTCCTAATGATACTTATGCCCTGGAAAAAATTTGGCAGGATGGTTTAATTGCACCTTGTATAAACAAAATATTTAAGTATATAATTACACAAATAGTTAAAAATATACATAATATGTATACTCCATAAGCCACGAAAGCTTGTCCGGAGTGTAATAGCTAATATCAATAAAATCAACAGTTTTTATAAAACACAACAGAAGAACAAAATATATTATACTTTATTAAACTTAATTACTATTTACTATTAAGCAACTATTTTGTAGAATAACAATTATTATTATCAAAGAAATATAAGAATGAATCTCAGTCCTACTTATTTAAAGTAATTCCAAAAACGCTTAGGTGCATTTCTTTACCTATTAAAATATAATTATTTATGTAATAACTAGCTGTCCCGGCAAACGTTGTTTATTTTTATCGATAAACTATAGTTCAAGTAAGGCGCATCCCTAAAATACACGTAAAAAACTATGCAATATTTATAGCCAAATTATTACTTGATGTGACATTTTTATCACTAATGCCTTATATAGCATGATTAATGGATTATTATACTTATCAATTTTCTTTTTTAGCTTACAAAAATACCGATTGATAAGCCCAAACAACGTTGTTGAAAACTTACGTATGCTATGTTAAATCCACGTGTTTGAGGCATTCCTTGGCCGTTTTTATGGTTTATTATATAGCGGAACCACAAAACGCAATATTAAATTGCATTGAACGTTCACTAAACACTTTTATTACCACTTTTTAAACATGAAATATGCAGACCTACTCCTTTGTTATGTTCTACTAAGTGGGACATAACATTACAGGCTTTTGACGTTTACACACCGATATGAGCTTTCTTTTTCACCCAAATTACTACATCGTTAGTTAGAAAGAGTAATATTATCAGCTGTCAAAATATAAGGCGGACTCCTAAGTATTATTACCTCAATGGTCAACAATGACATTTCTACATACGAAAGTACCACGATGACATTGACAGACCGACAGACGTCCTAATAAACGTATGAACCATTGAGGTAATAATACTATAGGAGTCCGCCTTATATTTTGACAGCTGATAATGTTACTCTTTCTAACTAACGATGTAGTAATTTGGGTGAAAGAGAAAGCTCATATCGGTGTGTAAACGTCAAAAGCCTGTAATGTTATGTCCCACTTAGTAGAACATAACAAACGAGTAGGTCTGCATATTTCATGTATAAAAAGTGGTAATAAAAGTGTTTAGTGAACGTTCAATGCAATATATAATTGTGTTTTGTGATTCCGCTATATAATAAACCATAAAAACGGCCAAGGAATGCCTGAAACACGTGGATTTAACATAACATACGTAAGTTTTCAACAACGTTGTTTGGGCTTATCAATCGGTATTTTTGTAAGCTAAAAAAGAAAATTTATAAGTATAATAATCCATTAATCATGCTATATAAGGCATTAGTGATAAAAATGTCACATCAAGTAATAATTTGGCTGTAAATATTGCATAGTTTTTTACGTGTATTTTAGGGATGCGCCTTACTTGAACTATAGTTTATCGATAAAAATAATGTCATGGACTAAATGATTTTTTTTTCAGGTTGAAAATGCTTCAAAATAGACGACAAACAGATATATATTTTAGACGCAAGTTTCATGCAAGTTTTTAATCCTTACTCCCTTATGAAGGCATCACAATATTGGAATTTGGAATTATCATTTCAAACGTAAGTTTGAAACAATGATTTTATTGAAATAAAGAAAGTTCTAACGGAGAGTAAAATAATTGCATGATCAACAGCTCTCACACCTCCCCCCTGTAAGTACTCAATTCGTTACTTAAAGATACTTCTTGAAATTTTATCCTGGCATTAGGTACTCTTTTTTAATACCTAAGTAAAATGTAAAATTTTAATAAGGCTAAAGTCATAATCATTTAATAAAATAAATTTAATACCTCAATCGTCGAATTTCAGACACAATATATATTTAGTTGATAAGCGGCACCTGGGTTCCGCTTGGGGCTGGATGGGTTAAACATGGAAAACTCACATAAAGCATATTGCCCCGTATACAATATTATGAATTATGTGTATAATATTTTATAGTATGTAGTAGTATAGTACATATTTTATTAACACTAAACCATTTATTTTTTTCAGGTTATTGGAATGCTCATAAAGAAGAGTTCAATATTATGGTGGTGACGGAGAGACCTATAATGAAGATAATAATTATTTTCAACTATTAATTTGATAATAAGATTGAAAGTGAAGAATAATATATGGTTTAGTGCTCTATGATTTTGATTGCACACACCGTGATATTGCACAATAAAATTGATCGTCTAGACTCTAGAGTCCTACTTAGGTTATTAATTATTATTATTATAATATCATTATTCAGGGGGCGTCGAAGTATCTATTTTAAGTCTTTTTCTGTATAAATATTATTACATAATTATATTTTAATAGGTAAAGAAATGCACCTAAGCGTTTTTGGAATTACTTTAAATAAGTAGGACTGAGATTCATTCTTATATTTCTTTGATAATAATATTTGTTATTCTACAAAATAGTTGCTTAATAGTAAATAGTAATTAAGTTTAATAAAGTATAATATATTTTGTTCTTCTGTTATGTTTTATAAAAACTGTTGATTTTATTGATATTAGCTATTACACTCCGGACAAGCTTTCGTGGCTTATGGAGTATACATATTATGTATATGTTTAACTATTTGTGTAATTATATACTTAAATATTTTGTTTATACAGGGTGCAATTAAACCATCCTGCCAAATTTTTTCCAGGGCTTAGGTATCATTAGGAGAGGTCATTTAGCAAAAAAAAAATTGGGTGTTATTTTTTTAATGACATATTTTATCTCATTTAAAATCGATGCAGAACGGTTACTCGTGGCGGTGGGAATGAGCGGGGGTGACGTGGGGGGGAGGCGCGCGCGCGCTCACCCGCCGGCGACGCGTAGTGTCCATTTTAATTGTAGTGTTTTTTAGGATAACTTTCGGAAGCTATTTCTCAACATTTTAGTACTGACTATATTAAAAGAAAAATACGTGTATTTTTATTTTGACCAAGGATCAATATATCAAAATTTGGCAGGAAGGTTTAATTGCACCCTGTATTTAAGTATTTTCATACACTTAATAAATAGATAAAAAATACCTTTTCACCAAATTGAAAGCGACTTCTAATTTAATGAGCATAATATATCCTAAATTGAACATGCAGGTTGAATTGATATCCTCCTTTTTTGATGTTGTTTAATAAAAATCTGTAACATAGAATTATGGTCGCCTTGGTCGATAGCTGTAGTCTAATTTTATATTTTTATCGATATACGCCATCCCTACACGCACACTACAGCAATTGCACACAAGCATAAAATGGCCACGCGCTGGCGAGCTAAGAATCCATCTATGTATACTTAATCTGTGGTATGAACCAATGAGGTTATATGATGTATAATGTATACTTAATCTGTGGTATGAACGTAACCTGTGAACGTAACAAACTTACACTGACATATTTTTTCTTTTTGTAAACTGTAATGGAATTAACCGTTCAGGCGTAAGTATGACATCACTTGGCGCTTACGTCTCTTTAGAATACGAAGGATTAAAATCTATTTTTTAGGTATCTTAAAAACAGAATTTTGAAAAAGCAAGAAACACGTGTCGCCTTATTTTAAGTCTACTTTCTTATAAAATAATAAAAAAGCCATGTTAAAATTTTGAAATGTTGTCAATTATCATGGGTAAGAGGAAAGGGCATGTGGGCGTGGCCCGCGTGCCATAGTTAGGTCCAGCTGGACGTAACTTAACTCGCACGCAAAAGAAAGTACGTGAGTACGAATTTAAACCTTACGCTAGTTGGCGTACGGTGTAAAATTGAGTACAACTTCAAGTCTTATCATATTTAGCTGTCAAGCGCCATCTAGCTTTGAAGAACTGAACTCGGTAGTCAGAGCCGGTATTGCTAAAAAATCCTTCTTTATTTCAAAAGGGTTAGGGTTGTTACGACATTGTATTTAAAAAAGAAATCTCTTTGTGATTGGTCATTTTTTTTGTGTGCGTAAAATGTTACTGTGTGAGTTTGGCGACAGCAGTTTCAATGAAACTTACTTGCTAATCTTGCTATGCCCTTTCCTTTATGGCCGTTCCCTATATTCAATCTATCTCTAGTTTGACATACAACCGATCGCAGCTGACATAGAATTGACATAAAATATATGGAGCTAATGTCTAATGTGAGCTCATAGACTTATAATATACTATTATAGGTTTATGTGTGAGCTATTCCTATCTCAAGTAAGAGATAGATCAAATATTGGGAACGGCCGTTAGTGTTATATATTCCGTGCTTCTTATATTTAAGGCTTTTGTTAAAATTTCAAGTGCCTACCTGTTGCCATTATTGATATCGAGCAAAAAAGCCTGAAAAAATCACGTTAATCAAATATTAATATTATTATTTTGTTTTTAATATTTGTTAGTGTCCGACCGAAACTGATTTTTCAACCGAAACCGAAACCGAACTTTCGACCTTACTCCTAGTTTCGGCCGAAACCGAAACCGAAACTTATGGTAACATTTAAAAATTTCGATTATTTTAATGATTTTTTCATTTAATAACACAGTGTAGTAGTGCTACAAGTATTATACAATAATATAATGTATTATTATAGTTTAAACAGAGAGTTAGAGTGTGTTAAAAATAAAACAATCATTAACATACGTAACACATATATTTTTATGACATGATAATAATATAAAAGACTTACTCTTGGAAGTTGAACTAACTTTCAGTTCAAGTGTCCTAAGGCGCGGCCAACTAGTTCCGCGCGGACAATAGTTGCGAACTAGAAGTATAAAGTAAATGGTTGCGAAGTTTACCGTAAGGCGTACGACATTTCACGAACGTACGAGTTTCGGCGGGGCCGAAAGTTTCGGCTATATTTTGGCCAAAACCGAAACTATTCCCGAAACTCGATTTTTTGGTCGAAAGGCTGAAACCGAAACCGAAAGTTCGGTCGGTCACTATAGTATTTGTTGTTATAGCGGCAACCTATGGCGGCAACAGATATACACAATCTGTGAAAATTTCAGAAGTCTGGCTAAAGCGGTTCTTAAGATACAGCCTGGCGACAGACAGACAGACAGACGGACAGACAACGAAATCTTAGTAATAGGGTCCCGTTTTTACCCTTTGGGTACGGATCCCTAAAAACGACTACCTATTTTGTAAACTTTTTACGAATTTTTTTTCCCGCCAACTGGCAGAGGTTACACGATCAATTTTTCATCAATCTGATCCATCAATCCGATTCAGATTGACGAAAAATTGATCGTCTAACCCACGGTCGTATAACCCACGTCATAACTCATAACCATCAATATTCCGTCAATCAGCTTGATGGATCAGATTGATGAAAAATTGATCGTGTAACCTCTGCCATATATTACTTGACACTGGCCATGGCTACAGGCGAGCGCCTGTTTAAAATAAAATTAAATTAAGAAATTTAAAAAAACCCCCGCCAAAAAACTTTAAAAAGTAATAAAATAACATTTCCCGACTTTAAGTTTAAATCATTCCTAAGAGTAAAGTAATATTTTAGTCCATAATTGTTGTCAAGGTGTGTCGGGGGACCGCTAAGTAAACCACCACAACAGCGACTTTTGCATTTTGTATCGCCATAATAGTCGCTGATTCTCTCGATTCGGGTCGCTGTGAACAGACCCTTAATTTATATTGTTATGTGAAATCAAACATCTACATTAGCGGTCCCCCGACACACCTTGACAACAATTATGGACTAAAATATTACTTTACTCTTAGGAATGATTTAAACTTAAAGTCAGGAAATGTTATTTTATTACTTTTTAAAGTTTTTTGGCGGGGGTTTTTTTAAATTTCTTAATTTAATTTTATTTTATGCTTTTTAAACTTGTGCAGAATAATTCCTATCAACTGGTCATATCCCAATGAATACCATCTATAAAATATGTCCTCTTGGATGAGGCCATCAATATGAGCCCAAACATGAAACCTCCACTTTAGGTTCATACGGAGCTTGGCTGATGGCTCCTATAAAATCCAGGTGATGCTGCAGCAGCAGCATGCAAATGTTTACTATTTATCTACGTCTTACTGGTTGTCGCAATTACAATGAGCCCAAACACGAAACCTCTGCTCTAGGTTGGTGAGGAGTTGGGTATCCTATTGATTACCAGGTGATGCTGCACCACCAGGTCAACTTTCTAATAATGTGTATATATTCATAAGTGTCTCGAACCAGGATGCAAAATATAAAACCCATCAAACGACTGCAAGTTGCTAATCGTCCTATCACGAACCAGATATACCGTGATATTTCAGCAATGAGCAGGCTGATGATGATGAACTATAGCTAAGAACACTCACCGTCATGTCAGCTTTCAAACAAAAAAAACTAGATCAAAATCGGTCCACCCGTTTGGATGCTACGATGCCACAGACAGACAGACAGACAGACAGACAGACAGACAGACAGACAGACAGACACGTCAAACTTATAACACCCCTCTTTTTGGTCGGGGGTTAAAAAGAAGAAAGAAATGAAATTTTAAGAAAAAAAAATGCAAATGTCAATTGTCAAGTGTCAACGGTTGCCGGGAACATTGAGGTAATAATACGGGAATTTGCATTTTGCCGGGAATCAAATAAATCGTGAATAAAAGTATTTCATGTTCAACAAAATAAATTATTACAAATAATGGAGTTCAGTAATACAGGTGGAATGAGAAGCCCATTTTCTCCACGAGTAAAATCAGTTGCAGGTCGTAGACCTATTGGACTAAATTCTTCCAAAAAGAATCAGAGGTACGGTTAACCTTTAAACATAACTGCGGTGTTGATACTTTGGAATATAAATACATAATGCTATTGTTCTAATTTTTCTTTTTTACAGTAGTCTTCTGCAGTCAACAGAACAGCAATCTGGGGATGTTATTTATAAGAGTCCGTCAATGACCATAGAAACTTATGGAGCGCCGTTACCTGTTATGGTCACAGAAACTCTTGCCTTTGGTAAGTTTTACTATATAGAAATGTATTTACGAGCATTTAACGAGTTTGATTTACCTACATAAAGTTAATATACCTTTCCACTTTCCTAAGCAATTAGTTGATATTGTTGGTTTTATATTTTTATTTTTTTGCAGCTAGTGGTGATGTCAGTGTCCGTATGTCACCCTGCGGTTGGTGTTGGTTAGTAGCTGGAAGGCGCATCCTGGCCTGGCCCAGGGAAACTTCTACACCAGGGGTGCCTACAGCAGCGAGGGAACTTACTCTTCCGCAGACCGATTTAGCTCACAAAGCTGATCTTGTTATGCTCTTCTATGAAGATGATGCTCAGGTACTAACTCAATTTTATTCTACTTCATCTGTAGGCTAATATTGATTAGGTAATGAAAATATTATTATAATGCTTTGGTCTAGATTTACATATCGCGGACTTCAAGCTATATAGGGCGCTTACAAAAAGGAGTTCGAAGTAAATAGATCTCTACTACTGAAAATTGGATGTGTCTATGAAAGTACTTCCTTAAATCATGAAATGATCTTTTATATTTTTACTATTCCAAAACTCCCAATATTGAACTTACTTAAATCTATTTTCTTCTTGAATAAAACATTTTTTTCACCCTTCTGACTTGAAGCCTGTGATATAAGAGATTATTATAGTTTGTGCGTTCTAAGATGATATGGCTGACAGTTCTCATATTCCTTGTTATGGATATTTTTTACAAGAAAACAAAAAAAAAACAAAATGTAATAAATTATATTTCATCTACAAAAACAAATGTTTCCTATAATTGTAAATGAATAAAAATTAAAAGTTGCTAAATGCTAACTTATTAATATAAAATTATAAACATTAACTGTGAAATAGGAGTATAAAATTATTGTTACGAAAATATTTGAAAAATGTCAGATGCATGAAACAGAACTTTTGCCGATAGAGATTGATACTGTCGAATCGAAATCAAATCGATAAAAGAGCGGCCATCTTAAATCGCCGGCGCCCCTCTGAAACGTCAGTACGAAATCGATAATTTCGATTGCAATTCCTTTACGAAGTGATTCGATAATTTTAAATTATCGAATAATTTTTTTAGGTAACTTCACTACTATTGTCAATTATAATATTGTGTCACGCATATCATCATAAAACGCACAAACTATAGTAAAAGTAGCTTATTTATGATGTTGCAGAATTGGCAAGAAAGTAGGCAAAAAATATCACACAAAGTAGTAAGTATTTCATTCTTATTTTTTTCTTTTAGATGCCATCATGTGTTGGTGTGTCACCTGAGGGGGTTGTACGTTACTGGGCCTCTGTAGGTGTCGAAGGAACATACTCAGATTCTGTATGTGAACTTGCTGGACAGGAGTGCGAGCGACTTGTACTGGCAAGGCCGTCTACGTTACTACTTGCCACAACAACATGTACACTTGTGCGCATCACCACCAGTCGAGGTAAGTCTCTTATCTATTGTTGATGTATTCTAGGCTATATTAGTAATTAGAGAAAAAAGGTTAGATTGGAGGATTGTTTGAAAAGAATACATTCCAAAAAGACATAATATATATGCAACTTTTTTTATTTAAAATGAACAGTTTCTGTTGGATGTCCAATGCATACAATGTCATGGAAAACATATTAATCCTGTTCCTAATAATAAGAATGTCTTGTCTGTGAATTTTGTGCAACTTTTATAATGTACCAGTCAAGAACGAAAAATTGCTAATTTATTGTGTAAATAATTTTATTACATAGGATATTGTATATAAACAAGTTTTGTAGTCCAGTGTAGACTGTAGTAAAAATATGTCTATTATATAAATACTGTATTGCAATTACAGATGGGCGTGCGGGTGTGCGGTGTCAAGTGTTGAGACCAGCGGGTGGCTGGCTAGGAGGCATCGGTCGTCGTGTGTCCCTGCTTTTCTTTGGAAACATGCCTGCACATCCTGATACAGTAAGTTTTCAACTAATTTCTTTTGATTAGGTGAATCAAATAGTGGCAAACTTTGGCTATAAAATCAAGTCAAGTGACACCTAAGTGTCTATATTTCATTGTCCCCAGGTCCATTTAATGCTTTCTAATTCTATTCCATACTAATAATATAAATGCGAAAGTGTCTGTCTGTCTATAAACCCTCGATCGCAGATTCTTGGAAATCTATTGTTCTTCTTTTGTTATCGCGGTCGCATGCGACCGCTTGGGGCTTGAAAGTAATAAATAATAATATATCAAAAATATTTATGTACTACCAATATTGATTTTGTGGCACTTGTAAGACATTAACAAGATGGCGATGCGCCAAAAGGTTTTTATATATCTTAATTCATGACAATCATCTATGGAAATGTCAGCAAAACTTTTAATTTGCAGAAACTCGTCGGAGTGGTAGTCCTAGAGGGGGTGACAGATCTGCCTCCTATCAGTCCGGAGGAGGCTGAGGAATGTGGGAACGAGGTGGTAGCATTAGTGGCGAGCGGTCCAGTGCTGCAGCTGTGGCGGGGATCCCACGTGCAAGAACACCAGTTAAGACGACCGCTCACTGAGGCGTTGGCCCGCGCGCATTTAGCTCAAGGTAAACCAAAAAATAAAGTTTAGAGCACGAATTCACAAAGTTGTAAAGAGTTTGTAATATTATGTTCCTTGGAATAGGTGTTATTTTCATTTTTTTTATATTAAAACTTTTAAAATCTACAGAAAGGGATATTTAGATACCTAGTAAAGTTATAGTCATATTTTTTTTTCACAAGATACACATTTTTCTACTAGTTTGTTAAATAGATAGATCAGGGGGGTGTGCCAAAATGTTTTCGTTTTCGCTTCGTTATAGAATCGCCGATGAAAATGTATGGAATTGACATAAGACGAGTCGAACGTCAACGTCATATTAACGAACGCTTATGTCAATTCCATACATTTTCATCGGCGATTCTATAACGAAGCGAAAACGAAAACATTTTGGCACACCCCCCAGTTGAACAAATAAGTTTGCAGTATGTCATTCTTTCGTTGTAGGCTGTAGCACCAAAACTTCTAATAAGAAAAATGTTTAGCAATGATCTGTCAATAGCTGATATTGCACAATATAATACAATACAAGTTCTTTATACTTCCCAACCTTGTGATGGTTGCAGGTGACCTCAGCAGCCTAGAGTTGACGGCGTTGGACGTTCACGCGTATGGACCTAGTGCACTGCTGCTACTCGTGGCCATCGGCTCGCGGACTCCGGACACACGTCTAGCACTTGGTGAGTACAGAACATTAGCTTGAAGTGTTGAATGAAGTTACAATGGTCTCATAAAGTATTATGAATTGAAACGAAAAATAAATATGATATATTACTGTAATGTTAGACGGTAGCACCAGAACAGCTGATAGTAAACAAAAAAGTTTTGTTCAACTTTTATTAACGTTTCTGTCAATGTTCCAGAGTCTGGATGTGTATTAAATATGTGTATGATATAATAAAAATCTTAAATATAATATGTATAGTATAAAAGTATTAAATATATTTCCGTTGTCTGGTACCTGTAAGTTGTAACACAAGTCCTTCAGGTACTTAGCACGGGGCCAGACTGACTTGGTGTGAAGCATCCATAGATTATTATTATTATTCTGATAATATGACGTTCTGCAACATGTCGGATTTTAGTCGGATTATTTACTGTATGTGCTAATATCGCCCTCTACTCCAACGTTTGAAACAATCTATTTATTTTTCTTTATTTATTTTCAATGTTGTCTGTCACTTAAGTGATAACTGGTTCAAAGTAGAAGCTATATCAATAATAATTATCCTATCTACGCAGCTCACATAAGCATCGAAGGCGCGGACGCTCGTGTGACGTCACTGTGCCCGCTGCGCGCGCCCGTACCGCGCGAGGACGAACCACCGCGCTGCCTGCCGCTGTCGGCCGCGCCGCTACTCTACTGCTCCTCATACGTTTCGCTATCTACACCGCCATGTAAGATATACATGAAAAAAAAAACTCAATTTATCAATTGATATTCAATATTCGTACTTTTAAGTGTAATAAGTATCTTATAAAATTACTATGTGTGTATTTACCCTACATAATGCTAAACGAATTTACTTTTTCTCGGACCTAGGTCAAAGCCTAAAGTAATGGTAACGCATTTGGAAGATTAATTTTGTCGTATCAAAATGTCCAAAAATATTGATATTATGATTAATATTATATCAAAAGATTCGTGAGTGTATTTTGTTCTAATTTTATATTAATCCTTTTATAACTACAGCGGGTGGTGGGGAGTCGGAAGTGATAGAAGTGAGAGGGGAAGGCGATCGTATACTCGGGGCTGCGCTGGTGGCAGCCGCGCCGCTTCTGTTCAGCCGCAAACACGGAGTGTTGCTATTGAGACCGCATCTACGCACGCACAAGTGCGTACTGCACGCATTTTTTATCAAAAAAAAAATCTACAATTGCACGACTGGATATTTAATATTATTGTAATTTTTCGTTATCGTATAATTTTGAATATTATTGTAACTTTTTTCGTTATTTTCTTAATGTCAAGTTAGTTTTTTATCTAAATTGTTTTAAAGTAACTTTTTTACTGACGAATATTGGAGCATTTTTGTAGGTATTTATGAAGTACGGTATTTAAATTGCAGGACCGTCATTGACAGCCCACTGGATTCTCCATGTCCGTCTGATATGTATGAAGGAAACCTGTCTTTATATGAGATTGATCCTCATGAGGTAAGTTTATTTAAAATTAAGATTACTTAAAATGTAATAACTGAAGTAGTTTTTGAGATACGGAATTTTGATTATCAATTACGTACAATTTTGAAGTTGGTTTTATCTTTTTAAAATACTATTATTATTAAGTTTAATATTTTAAAGGAATAATTTTAAAAACAAGTGTAGTATTTAGTTTGTCAGAGTAATTTTCAAATTATATTAGCATAAATTACCAAATAAATCCCTACAGGTAACCCATTCACACTTTATTATCCATCTAGCAGTATTTATAAAGAACTCAATCCATACTAACATTATAAATGCGAAAGTTTGTCTGTCTGTCTGTTACCTCTTCACCCCCCTCAACCGCTGAACCGATTTTGTTGAAATTTGGTATGGAAATACTTTTTACCCCGTAAAAATGTACGGTTCCCGCGCGATAAACGAATATTGGCGCAACGGAGTTGCGGGCGTCATCTAGTAACATATGAAATTCCCTTTTCAATTTCCAGGTGAGCGCTCTAGCAACAGATCTGTGCGGACGGTTGAAGACGGCGTTCCTATTTCACGTGCGTCGCGACCCGGCGGTGGGGCGGGCGCTCGCTGAGTTACTACCGCGTGCGGACACGGACGTGGACGCGGCTATCGACCGAGCCGTGCTCAGCGTAGCGGAGGACATGCTAGATGACGTGCCCGCTGGTGATCCGAGGTATGGATAGTTTAGGCTTGAGGCACGTATAGTCTGTCAAAAAAGTGAAGAAATTAAAAAGTGGCAACATAGTGTCATCCCTTTCAAATCAATCTAGAAAAAAGGGTCTACATCAATCTAGAAAAAATCATAAAGTTAATATACCTATTACCTAGCGAAATAGAGCAACAAACTCGAGCTGTCAAACGTAACCGAAATTGGTTCCGTTTGTTGCCTACGATAGCTAGTATTTATTTTTAGTATAAGATGATTATAAACATTCCTAGATAGTGTTTTCAAATGGCGACTCATAAATTATTATAAGATGAATGTTTCTTGGCTTCAATAGTATTTATTTTTAGTAAGAAATGATTTTAAAAAATGCAGATGGCGCGTACGTGGCAGCGCAGTACGCGTCGCGCTTGGTAGCTCTGCGGCATTGCAAGCGTCTGCGCAGTTACGAGACAAACAGCGCGCTTTCTCGCTCTTCCTTGACTTTTTACGAGCGCATGGTCTACTGCGTAGATTTGGCAAAATTACCAGAGGTAGGTAACATAGAAATGCACTTTTTAATACCAATAATACCCGCGTATTTCGCCATTTACACGTTAAATTATGTCCTATTTCTTACATAACTAAATAACATAAATTACCTATTAAAATAAACTATAATTATCAATTTATATTATTATATTATTTTTATCACAGATGACGGTAGCACCGAGTGCACGTTGTCAGCGTTATGTGGTCTCGGCGCTCGCTTGGCGGGCATGCGTGCGTTACAGCGACGCCACGCTGCGGGCGCGCCGCTACTTGACGCCGCACTACAGGTAATGATTTGCACCACTTCCTGATAACTGCCGGATAGGCTATCCACCACTTAACTGGACAGATAAAGTATGGAGAATCTGTCAAAAAAGTTGTGGATAGCCTACCCGACACTTTACCGGGAGGTGGTGAAACAGGCCCTTAGCAAAATATAATAACCCCCCTGAACAATAATTTTATGTTTTCAACTACAGGCATCCGCAGCCGACGACGCAGAGGATGATCCCGAGTTGTCCGAGGCTCTGGCGTCCGGCGCGTTATCCGCTGCGGACGTGTGCTGGCGTCGCGTGACCCGCCTACCGCAGTTGCTCGCTGCGTTAGCGCGTCTGCCCCCCTCGGCCGACCCACGCGCCGCTGCGTCGAACGCTCAACAAGCGCTCGATATACTTGTGGTAAGTTTGTATTAAATATGTGTTGTACAGTGGCGTTATTTATTTGTTTTGTGGGCAGAAATTCTGTCTCTTTTATTTTCAAACAGTTACAAAAAATAATATAGCAAATGTCCAGACCCAATGTTATTTTTGTTTTAAAACTGTTTTTGGTCCTCAATAAATAAATAAAAAGCTAGTATAAACGCTTTGAATCAGCTACTCAATGTATTTTTCTGTCGAATGACTTTTCCAACGTGTAAGACAAAAATGCATTTTCTATTTTGCAGAATGTGATGAGCGAAATGCACTCGTGGGCGGGGCAATGGACGGCGTGGGCGGGGCCAGTGCCGCGCCCCGCCCCGTCGCTAGGAGCGCACGCGTTACTCCCAGCGCTCATACAGTTACACACGCGCGCTGTTACGTACGTACTACGTATATTATATTTGTAAATTATTCAGCCCTTAAAAATATAATTTTATTTTGTGTTGCATTTTATCTGCACAGTGGAGTTAAAGTTGTAAAATAATGTTTACAGTTTAATAGATTTTGTAATATGCTGTGCATGTTGGTCATAAGTGTTGGTCAAAAAGGGTTAAGAAATGCAATGTATTTTATATACTTTTTATTACAGACAATGTGCTCGTAACTGCCCTGATGCGGCACTGCGGGCTCAGGTGTTAGAAGGTGCGGCTGCTTTGGCCGATCTAGCTCTTGTGGAGGCGGAGCCATTACGAATCGGCGCACGGACGGGACGCCTTTATGAGAAGATGCGCAACGATTTACTACAACCATACGGTTTGTTGAGAAGATTAATTTAACGGTTGAACGTGGAAAAATACTTAAATAGAACAATGTAGAATTTCGTGTATTTTAATGTTTTTGCGCAAATGAAAATAATATAATATCCTATTGTAGATACTTACATGTGTAAACGCAATGACAATTGAATTTTGCATTGAATCTTGATAAAATATAATTATGTATTCTTATACTATTTGTTGTTTTATAGTGGACGAAGGGCAAATTGAACGTGCTTTGGTATTGGCCGAAAAGTTTCGACATCTGCAACTGTTAGTCGACGTGTGCGTTGAACGAGATCTGCCTCGCCTGTATGGATACATAGACAAATTCCTTGAAGAGGTATGTATTATTATTGAAGAAAAATACGACGCTCTGTGTGATGTTACACACATTTACTATAATCTATTAAAAAAGACAGTAAAATTTTGATAGTCTTTACAATAATATAATAAACACCAGGAAACAAGATAGACTGAAACAGTGTTTCACTTTACACAGTATTTAAAAGCGTTTTAATTTCTTCAGGGTATGGCAGAAATCGCTTTCGACCGGCTACTATCGGCTGGCGGGCCGAAAGCCGCACTCGCGATACGTGAACTGGGCGAGCGGCAGAGCGCTAGACTGAGCGCGTGGTTATCGGCGCGGTCGGATCGCGGGCTGCTCGCTCTGCACCAACTGTCCCGTATCCGCGACCGTACGACCGACGCCGCCGCACGCTCGCTCGCGAACGCGGCCGCACACGAGCGGTCGTCGCTGCGGCGTTTACGGGTATGTTTTTTTTTTTTATTCCTTTATTCAAAAGCATTACGCCATTTTAGAATATTTCAGGTAACAACGGAGTTGGGATCCAAAAATTAATAACATTATTTAGTTGTTGATTTTTACTAAGAAAACAATTAAATATTCCAAATAAAACCGTGCTAAACTTTGATGTGATTTAAAATTTGCACAGCACGAAACTTAAAACGGTGTGAGTCAGGACGTGTACCGTGCATTTTTACGGGCTTTAGTTGTATCATAAATATATCGCTGATTAGGGTTTGGCTAGCTCAGTGGGAAATTCATTATGTTTCTATTCTCGCATTATGAATTTTATGAGATGATGTTTACAAACGGTTTTACAGTACACAAGCATGACATACAACGTGACAAGAAACTTATAAGTCATAACAATTACAGACACTGGCGTCCCTTTCCAAACTGTGTATACTTGCCGGCGACGACGATCCAACTAGCGCGGAGACGCGGCGTCAGGTGGAGGAGAGACTGACGTTGGCTGAGCTTCACGACGCCATGCCGCGTGAACTGCGCGCACACCACGGAATCAGCGACACTGAGGACTGCCGTGTGCTGGACCCAGAGGAGCTGGTTCAGGTAGGCAGACTAATAAAAACTTTATCAAATAACTGAACAAAGGATGGTTCTGTCAAATATGTAAATCATAATGTGTCTGTCTGTTACCACTTCACGCCCAAACCGCTGAACCGATTTTGCTGAAATTTGGTATCGAGTCGACTGCACGCCAACTGCAATCCGACTGCGCGTTTGTTTTGCAGTTCTATTTCAGTCGTGTCAACTGCATTCAAACTGCACTTGAACTGCAATTTGCGGTTGGATTGCAGTTGAAATGCGCTGTATAGACCCTTAGATATAACATAAAAATATATTTCAATTCCCGTAGACCGCATACATAAAAACATAACTAACAATGCGTGGCATACAATTTTAGAAATAAAAAATTAAATGTGCACACAGATGTATATCGACGCTCCAATGCCGCTCAACGAGTTGGATTACAAGCAGGCGCTGGACCTCACAGAACTAGTACCCGACATGGAACGCAGGGATGAGCTACGCCTTCGTGTAAGTATAAGGCCGTGTTTCCACCTGCAAGCAAACTCGCGGAAGTCTTGCGTGAGTTTCTTGCAATATTGTTTACATTTCATTCTAATTCCTGCAATTTATTGGTGCAAGAAATGTCGTATGAGAAGCTCGCGGATAATACTATATACGAAACTAGACCTATCTGCTGTGACGCGCAGCGAGATTCGCGTGAGTCCTCGCAGACGTGTTTCTAAACACGTCTGCGAGGACTGCTGCTGTCGTAACTACTCGCAGGAAGCGCTTGACAAATTGTCAACAAATTGTCAAGCGCCTCCTGTGACTTGTGAGTTTACACTTGCAAGCTGCCGTCAGATAGACTGTCAGACACTTCTCGCGACAGTTGTCTTGCAGGTGGAAACAAGGCTTAATATTAACTAGACAATTTATATACCATCGGTTTCTCAGAAGTGTACAAAACATTTCTAAGGCTGCGTTTCCACCGGAGCTGAGGTAAGCTGCGTTGTGAGGAACGTGTTTTACAAGAACCAATAGAAACGTTGTGCTGAACGTGGTCAGGCAAATGAAGCGCTTCTATTGGTTCTCAAAAACACATTCTTCGCAACGCAGCATTAGGTCAGCTCCGGTGGAAACGCAACCTTAAACTCTGATCTACATTTGATCTTTCTGGCACACACAGTTCGTTTTGTTCGGTTCGTGTCGAAACTGCGAAATTAATAGTTATCTTTAATCCCATCAATCCCCAAGAGGCACCCGGCTGTCGCATAACAATTGAAAATCTATTGTGTCTGCGATTCCCACGACCGAGGTATTAAATAGATGACAGTGCTATTGAATTACTGTCAAAATATATTAAAATATAATAATAATAATAATAATTTATTGTAAACAACAATAAATACATCTGCTATCTACACTACTATTATAAAGAGGAAAGATTTGATTTTTTGTTTGTTTGTTTGTTTGTTTGTTTGTTTGAGTCGAATAGGCTCCGAAACTACTGGACCGATTTGAAAAATTCTTTTGCTATTGGAATCTTACATTATTTCTGCTGAACATAGGCTACATTTTATTTTGGAAAAAAGTAGGGTTCCGTAAGATATTTGAGTTTTTCGGACGCAAGGTTTAAAAAATCAGCTAGAAAAGTTACTTATTTTGCGTACGCTGCCTAAACTATAAAAGATAGAACCATAAAATGTTCCAAGTAATTGTAGATCTTATAAATATCTACAAAAAAGTCCGCAACACACTATACCTATCTATGTCGAGTGAGGCACAATAACCATTTATTTAATTAAAAATCCTGAATTTTTTTTGGACTACATTTAAACGGATATATTTTACTCACGCTATTAATCCTTATCAAAATAAATTATTTTATCACTAAGTACAGTTTATGTAGATAATATTTGGTCTTTGAATGATTAAAATTGGACGTTTGGTTTTGAAATTATGGCGAAATTAAAATATTACGATAGTGGGCGTCACCAAAGCGCGTGCGGGAGGAAGACAATATTCTGTTGTAGAAATGAAAATTCTGTACATAAAAGATATGAAATGACACCTGAAATTACACCTTTGTCACTACATCGCTATAGAAGCCAAAAATGTGGTTAGTTTTTTGTCTGTCTGTCTGTCACTCTTTCTGTCTGTCTGTATGTTTGTTCCAGCATCACACGAAAAATACTGATCCGATTTGAATGTGGTTTTCGCAGATATATTTATCTTCTTCCAACTTAACATCTGATGTATAAAATTTTTTCCCCCCACCCCTCTAAGGGGACAAAAGAGGGGGTCAGATTTTGTATCAAACTTTTTTCTTTAAGACGAAAACTACTGATCCGATTTGCATACGGTTTTCACAGATTTGCATACGGTTTTCACAGATATATTATATTTGTCTTCTTCCAACTCAACATCTGGTGTATAAAAATCCTCCCCCTCCCCTCCCCTCTCAACCCTCTCTGGGGACCAAAGAGGGGTCAGATTTTGTATACAACTTTTTTCTTTAGTGGACTTACTTACTTCATATTAGGTATTATCTGGTGTATAACTTCCCCCCCCCCCCCCCCCCCACACTCTCTTAGGGGACAAAAGAGGGGGTAAAACATGTATCAGCTGATGATGTAGAAAATATACTTTAAATGGCAAAACAACGTTTGCCGGGACAGCTAGTTAATAATATTTTACAGGTACATTAAATTATTTTAAAATTACAGACGTTTTACTGCCGAGTTTCTTTGATGTCTGCGCTAGGCTGAGCCTGTCCTGCAGATCACCAAAATAGTATCTATATTTTGGCGGTTCTCAACTTAGAGCTTAGCATATTCCATGTTGTATCAGGTGTGGTGCGCGTGTATACGTCAGGACGACTGGAGCAGTCCGCAGATGGACGCGCCGGACCGCGAGCTCTCGCAGAAAATATTCTTCCGATTGGTCGATCTCGTGCATATCATGGGTAAGTCATATTCTGTCACGGTTAACAATTTCGACTACGCGGTAATTAATAGTAGCTGAAGCCGAGTCATCGAAAAGGAAATGATACGCCTAACGCTGCCTGTTTATTTCACTCGCGTAAGAAAAAATGTGCTAACAAGACGGGAAAGAGACAGGTAGCGTTAGGTTTCAATAAAAGATACCCCTGATAAACCGACTTTTTATCAATTCACCATTTCGTAATTTTATAATTTCGCTATTTTTGGTATTAATTACATTATACGCGGCGTCATTGACGCGGAGGCACTGTGGCCATAAACTTCTTGCTTTAAAATTTTACAGTGTATTTTACCATCATTTTACATTCCTAAAGAATAAACCATTCCCTCATCAGGTGGGGACTTAGAGTTACTGCTGCCGCCGGTGGAAGACATCCTGACTGCGCCAGAACTAGCCGAACTGGTGTCAGATCCGCGATTCCACTATCTCCTGAAATACGGCTACGAGTGCGTCGACACTGATCGCGATATGCAGGAGTAGATTTAAGTAGTTTTTAGGGCTGTTTCACCACTTACTTATAACTTACTAATAAGTGCCGGGTAGACTATCTATAACCATAGAGTAATAAATATAACTGATCTGACTGATACTCCATACTGTATCTTTCAGTTCATATGGGGATAGCCTATTCGGCACTTATCAGTGTGGTGAAACAGGCCATTAGGTAAGGTTCAGTTAACATTATTATTATTGTTTGTTAATTGATTGATTGATTGATGTTAATTAATGAAAACCAATATGAGATATTAACTGGCTTCTTACAGACGAACGGCACGTGTCGGCGCCGACGGCAACCGTCGATAGTTTATGACGCTTGCAGAGGCCTACCACGACCTTTCCCAAAACTGTTTCCAGAACACTTTGATGTAAGATTACAATAACATTACCATACTCACTTTTCAAATATATTTTTTTATGGACACTCGCAGCATCAGAAGAGCTGCAGGTGCGTTGCCGGCCTTTTGAGAGGGAATAGGGTAATAGGGGAGGGTAGGGATGGGAAGGGAAGGGAATAGGGTAGGGGATTGGGCCTCCGGTAAACTTACTCACTCGGCGAAACACAGCGCAAGCGCTGTTTCACGCCGGTTTTCTGTGAGGACGTGATATTTCTCCGGTCGAGCCGGCCCATTCGTGCCGAAGCATGGCTCTCCCACGTCAAAAAACAGTAAAAAAATGCAATACATTGTTAAATCCGCTGTGAAATATCAACATTTTAATTAAGATCGCTAGTTTGATGTTAAAGTAATATCGCTCATCTGTCAAACGGTGTCGCTTAGTAGAGGTGGTGGTAGGCCGGAGGCCCCCAGTTCTGACGTACCTCCTAAAGGTAAGTGTCCACAGGTCGGTATCGTACGCAACGGACGTCTCGCATCAAACTGATAATTTTTTCACAGTACTTCCACTGTATCGGCAGCGTACGGATTACCGACTAGCCTAGTAAATGAATGCTTAAAAAGGGGGTGTGGATGGAAAAGTCGAAAGCAAAAATTTTGACTTTGAAACTTTGTTTGGACTAATTTGAATATAAACATACTGGCTACGATACCGACCTGTGGACACTTACCTTTACGCGGTACGTCACAACTCACAATAATTGTGAGTTGTGACGTATTATAGATAGACGACGATAGACGATAGACGACGATAGACGTATCACGCTTGCAGCAATTATTGCTGCAAGCGTGATAAACTGCCGACTGCCGCCGACACGTGCCGTCGCCTGCCGTCGACTGCCGCCAACGCGTGCCGCCGACACGTGCCGTCCGCCTGTATAAGGGCTCTAAGAAAACATCTAATGCTAAATAGAAAGAAATAATATGTAACTTTGTCTCCTCATTTTTTACTGCGGGTTTTCCTATTTTGGATTCCAGAATTACTGTTCTATCAATTTAAAAGATACCATTAAAGTTATGGCGCTGGCGCCAACCAAACAAGCTTCCGAGTTCCGATGTAACTTTTTTTTTAATTTTAATAAAAAGTAAAATCTGCAGAAGGAGTTAGGTGTTTTAAACATCTGTTTAATTTTAAATTAACTCCCTTAGGGCCTGTCCGCACTGCGAATTTTAACCGCGCGATTTTTATATTTTTTCGATCGGCAGTGCGTATACTCTCATAAGATTTAGTGTGTTACAAATTTGGAAAAAAAATCTGCGCGGGGCTAAAATTCACAGTGCGGATAAGCCAATAAAGCGTATAATTAATACTGCAATATATTCAAGCTATTCAAGGTCCGCTGTTTTTAACCGACTTCAAAAAAAGGAGGTTATCAATTCGACGCGTATACATGTAATATTTCCAGAACTGCCCAGTTTTTGCATAATATTATGTTAATCTATAACAGCTTCTGAACAAATGTGCCAAATTTCAAAAGTGTATGTATGTATGTATGTATGTATGTATGTATGTATGTATGTATGTATGTATGTATGTATGTATGTATGTATGTATGTATGTATGTATGTATGTATGTATGTATGTATGTATGTATGTATGTATGTTTTTATGTTTGTTCACGCATATCTCCGGAACTACAAGTCCGATTTGAGTGATTCTTTTTTTATTGTACTAGGTATTGTTCAACTTAGGGAATAGTGCAAGTTTCATCAAAATCGGTTCAGTAGTTTTGGAGATAGGAAGTTTTCATTCTCAATTACGTACAATTTTGAAGTCGATTTTATCTTTTAAAAATACAGTTATTATTATTATTATCTGTCCATATGTCTTTCAATATTCCAGTCAAGGGACAAGCGACTTTGTATACTTATTTACTGTGTACATAGTTTTGTTAGTAAGGGAGTCGAGGTTTAGAATTTTTACAAATTTTGTAACATATTGTAATGAAAATAAACGTAACTCACCATTTGACCTAAAACCGGACTGATGTTAGTATTAAGCTTTTTTTATAAAATTGAATCCCTGTTATAAATGTGTAATATACTTTTTTATTGTATTAATATTAGAGATGCGCCGAATATTCGTTTCGTATTCGGTATTCGGCGTATTCGGCATGTTTTTCACTATTCGTATTCGGCCGAATTATTCGGCTCAGTTACCGAATATATTCGGTTTTATTTTTTTCAAAATATTAAAAACTAGACCCGCCCCGGCTTCGCCCGTAGGACATACATAGCCTATGTCACTCAGGACTCAGCTCCTTAGTATCATGTAACACAACATTAGGCACTAGGCAGCAAAATTAAAGTCCAATAATATTGATGAATATACATTTTAATATTTACAATATTGATATTTAAAACATCGCGATGAAAAACTAATAAAGAAATTAATATTATGCACAAGAGGTTTGAGCATCTCCATTGTGGGTGTCGCAGACGCCACACACAATAAATTTTCGATTGTTATGCGGCAGCCGGCTGCCGCTGGAGGATTGATGGGTTTTAAGCAGTATGATTTTAATAAATCTTTTTAACATTGGTTTTAATATATTTCTGTTATTATTAAATAAAACATGAAATCTTTTATTTATTGTTGCACAGTTCATTATATTGAAAATGTTTTACTACTTAAAATAAACCTTGTTTCTTATGTATTTTAGTATTAAAGGTATGTATTCCATTTAATTCTACTTACATGAAGACAAAATATAACAATAACTTAATAGTAATCTACATGCAAATGAAACAAATAACACTGTTTTACTGCTTTATTTTTCACTTCATAAAATTTTGTAATAGAAATTTGAACCTTAGCTTATTGCTTTTTCACATAAAAAAGAAACATTTTTAGTCTATGACTATAACAGACAAGTCAATTTCCTTATCCGGACTCCATATTTTCTTGAGTCTTCTATTTGTAAAAATCTCTCGGAATAAACTGCGCTCTGTTATATTTCCAAAACTTAGTTTTATTTAAAACGACAATAAAGATCACAATCTCTGCAAGTTCTTTGCGGTCTGCCACTCACTAAAACCTGGTTCTCACTTTTTCAAAGAAACTGACATCCTGAAATGGCTAAAATGTGATTCTAAACAAGTTTAGAAGCACTTGGAAATCGTCGTTACTGGCAGGCGATGGTTGTTGCAAATGTTTCGCAACACTGCACAGGTGTTAATTGTTGTTTTTCTTGTCAATGTGTTAAACTCGTCACAGATATCTACAAACAGCTTCTTATTCAACCCTTGTAATGGGTTTTAAATTCAGAGTCAGACAGTTCCAGTGCCTGGGCTCGGTTGCGATTGCGAGGTCTTATTTAGCTGTATTTCTGGCTGCATCTCTTGTTTCTTCTTCAGGAATGGCTTCTAATACGAGCACTGTGTGCACCAATGTTATAAAAATACGTTTTATAGTTTAAAATTTTACGTAAAATACCACTAACCACTCAGCGATAAACAAGCGATCGGAAAAAATTACTTTTGTTGTGATCGCTATTTATCAGTTCAAATTGCTCGCCGATTGCCATCGCATTGCTGTCAAAAGCTTAGGTGATACGAAATAAATGCAACAGTATAGCAAATAGTGATAGCAAAAATAAAAATTTCTTCAAAACCCATGGATGAATATGACACAAACATTTTACAGTAGCAGACATCAATAAAATAAACCATATTACACCATTTTTAAAAACTCTAATATTTTTTCGACGCAATTAGGCGACGTTTCTAATGTTTCTAATATTTGCTAAATTACTGGGAAACCCGTAGATGAATCTGACACAAAACGTGTCTGCACATTAGTTACTGCCCGAGAGTTTAAAATTTAGCTTTTGTGATATTGCTAATATCACAAAAGCCAAATTTTAAACTTTAATATTTTTTTCGGCCTATATTTTTTTAATGGGCTTTGGCCCACCACACACTCCCACCACTGTATCTCCTGTGTCGCCAGGATCGACAGCGGTATGCAACCACGAAAACCCTTTGATATGATCTCAGGAAGCCCGAAGGACATGCTAAAGCTGTGTTGGGACCCGCAACGAAATTAATCAGAAGAAGAATAGGAGGAGTAGGAAGAATTCCAGATTCCCTCCCCATACAAAGCGCGAGACAGCACAAAGTTACAATGACCGAAAGTCAAAGAACTGAAGGGGAAGCACCACGGGAATAAAAGTGAATAATTTGACTACTACGCTATAGCTAAATTAATATTGGATTTTGTTGTGTTAGATTGTTGCCAATAATAATTGTGGCAAAAACGCTTGAAGGCACGGAAGTTCCTAGCGCTGTCCACGAGATCACCGCAGTATGCGACTCCAGATGTACAGAGTAGGTTGTTTAGCATTGTAGTTCTTTCGTCCTGCCAGAGACCATACTCCCAGAGAACATAATGAGCGGTTTGTTCAAACATGTTGCCTTCGGTCGAGCACTCGCACATAGGTGATGCTACTAGTTTAAATCCATAAAGTTTAGCCTTAAAATTTCCATGACCGGTCAGGAATTGAGAAACGCAGTGGTCAATATCCATCCAATGTTTGGATAGCCGGTCTCGAATATTAGGGAAAAGTTATATAGATGTGGCCCTTTGGTGGAACAGCCCCATCGCGTCTGCCATTCGGAGATGAGGTTCTGCACAGAGTCATCTAAAGGTTCAAACAATCTTGCTATTTTAATTTTATCGCGAGCGCTTAAAAAGAACGGGTTGTCAATGTTTTTATTATGATAATATATAGTCGCACGGCGCTGTATCTCAAGGTCAACGGGTAAAACTCCGGCTAACACGGGCAAGGCTTCAGTGCTTGTGGTCCTGTAAGCTTTGCATAAGAATATGAGTACCAGCCGTTGGCTTTGCAGTAGCTTGCGACGAGCCGCGCGGATAATTGCTCTGTCGGCCCACACGGGGGCTCCGTAGCAAATGCTGCCTAGGTAAGTCGCGGTATAAATCAATTTAAGAGTTTTAAATGAGAGGCCCCATGTCGAAGTAGATATTCTAGTAAACGAGTAAAAATTACGTTTGGGTTTCTCACCGGTTTGAATTATATGTTCCAAAAATGTAAATTTATTATCTAAATGAAAACCAAGGTAACATAGTGACTGTTTGCGTTTAACGTTTATATTGTCCAGTTTAATGCTAGGGGAAGAAATAAGGGAACCTTTTAAAAGAATTTGGTAAGTTTTATGCGCGGCGAAATTCAGACGATTACGCTTACCCCAGTCAGATATTAAATTAAGACAACTGTTGACTTTAGACTCAATTTCGGAACGCGAGTTTGCTTGAATGATAAGAAAACCGTCATCGGCGTAACCAACTAGTGTACAAAGCAGTGGAAGTGGAAGACTTAACAAATCGTCGAATCCGATGTTCCATAATTTAGGCGAGATTATCGATCCTTGAGGGCAGCCGCACGTTAAATCTTTGGCGTGTGTACAATGTCCAAGACGGAGCTTAGTTTGACCGTTAGAAAAGTAAGAATGTATTATGGAATAAATATTACAGTAACACCCTCGATTCTTTAGTTTTAATAGTACCATCAGCCACCAAGCATGGTCGAAGGCCCCGGATATGTCTAATGAAATGGCAACCACGTATTTAGTTTCCGATAAATTAACTATTTTTCTTACTTCTAACGCAGCGTCAACAGTCGATTTCCCGGCGGTGAAACCGTACTGTTGACTATGAAATTTAGTACCACCGGGTAGCAGGCGAGGCACAATAAGGCGTTCTAGTAGTTTACCTAAGCACGGCAGTAACCTTATCGGACGGTAAGATTTTGGGTCGTCGGGGGGTTTGTTTCCCGCTTTAGGTATTAATTTTAAGCAGCCGGTACGCCAGATTTTTGGAAATATACCTTCTGCAATATATCTATTGAAAACATATAGAATCGATGAATTGGCCGCTAAACACGCTTGCTTTATCATAATATTCGGTATTTTATCCTAGCAGGGCAGATTTTTTAGTAGGCAATAGGTTCACTATTTTAGTAAACTCCTCAGAAGTTGGTAAATCTGAGGCCGGCGTATGAATGAGGTCTAACATTCTACTCCTAATGTCGCGGTGGTGTTCATCATCCAAGGAGGGCTCGTCGTCTGGAATGAGAACGTTTAAATATGCCTTCGCCGTTTCGTTTTTCGGCCTATAGCGACCAAAAAGCAAAATACCTAAATATCTCTGGAAGCTGTCGACCAAAATGACACTAAATTATTTTTTAGATTTACCTAGTGGTCCCAAACCTATACGTAAAAAAATCAGAAACTTTAGAATTTTTGAAACCAAAAAACCTAGCGCTATCGGTCTAAGTATGGAGATTTAGCGATTTAAATGCAAATATAATAGTTCCTTGATTATTCGGCTGAGGGAGTACTGTCGCTCGATTGCTATCGTATTTTTTGGCTGTTATGTGATACGAAACTGCGATTTTGGAGCAATTATTGCGCAATAATTGCGGTTGCATTGCGCTCGCAAGAGAAGGCTCGCTCCGAGCTAGTCAGCAGCGGCACGTAGAGTACACGATAGAACCTGTTTACGCGGCAAAATAAAATAATGGTAAACCGAATAATTCGGCCGAATATTCGGTTCGGTAAAGGCAAAACCGAATAATATTCGGTATTCGGTTATTCGGTCAAATCACTATTCGGCGCATCACTAATTAATATTGTTTTATTTAATAACATACATTAATTTATCTCCACTTATGAATTAAGACATCTTACATAATTCATAAGATATTTTTAATGTAGACTACTCAATAGAACGAATTACATTAAATTATAGACGCTGATAACAGTTAATTCTTGAAATACAGCCGTATTATAAACTAAAAAACAAAAAACGGTTTTCAAAGTTATCTGCAAATCCCTGCAAGAAGCGCTCACGAAAGGCTCGCTCGACATTTCTTATTTATATTTTAGAAAATTGATAAAGAGTGCAATATTTGCTTTGTATTTTTCGACATTCTTTTGCAAACAAGTGCATCCTGAAGACGCGATTGGAGGGCGGGCAGTTGGGCGTTTCGTGCGCGTCCTGTCTTGGCGCCGAGCGGGCCACCGGCCAGTCGTGAGTCGACAGTACTCACTCAGTAGGCAGTCGGTCGGCGCCTGTGAGTGACGCGTTTACGTTCGTGTTTACTAAACCTCGTTCGAACTGTAATTGAAAATCGGTGGTTTGTGTGAAAACACTGGATTGTCGCCGAAACCGGCGAGTTTTCAGGTAACTTTGGTAGTAATTAGTTGAGATTAAAGTATGATTTGTTATTTGAAAGTAAATATTATATTGTGTTTAAATTTTGTCTTAATAATTTATTTGTATGGTAATTTGTAGTTATTGTTATAAGTTACTTAATTTATGCAAATTTGGTTGTTCATATTTGGCCTTGGGTTGACTCCTATCTATATCTACCCCAATAATATGGGAAGCTGTGGTCAGCCTGGTGACCTGACCGAAAGAAGTGTCATTTTTTACTAAAACTTTTGAAGGGTTAACACATAATATCTAGCAAAAAATCTATGTTTTAACTACTAGTTTTATTTTTGGATACGTTTATAAAAGTAGGCATGTATAATATTATATTTTTAAATGTTTGCCTTAATATTTCGTTAATAATAAAAAAAACTATACTTAAGTACTTATTTTAATTTAGAACAGGTGTATAAAAAGCATGACGTAAAAATTCAAGGATGATATAACGACTATTTAAAAATGCAAAACTAATTTCATACATATTCCTGTTAAAGTAATTTTAATTACCGTACTTTGAACCTTACGTATAAGGTACTTTAATTCATAATTATTTATTCACAAGAATTCTAAACCTAACTTATTAAAATATGCTTTACCTATTACTGAAACAATATGCAAATGTAACGAAAATTGCTCGCAAAAAACATCGCGTAGAGTTTACGTGAATAAATAGGTAGAGTTCAAGCTATAATATCTTCTAAATCTAAACTAAAATTTTAAGTCTAAGTAGGACAGGTACAGAATTACACGCCAAAAATTCGTCTTACACGACTCTACCAGCTCTACCCAATTTTATGAACACGACGAACCTTTGTGTTCATAATATTATAATAATGATGTATAAAGTTTAGCTTCCAAGTACCTACTGGTAGGGTACAAACCTAAACTGGTAGGGTTTTACTGGAAAATTTAAAATAAATGTCGAGATTGTAGTACCTCTTTAAACTCGAAGATTACGTCTGGCACATTTGACATGATTTCCAGATAATTTATCTCCAAATAACAGAATCATAACTTTTACCGATATTGTCCTGAGATTCCGGATGATTCCAACTTAATTATTACTGAATGCATGAAGATTCAAAATAGTAACAAATGATAATTTCAATAAAAACTTCCGTATATTCAGCGTTTGTCGAGGAAATGCAGTTTCATGGACAGTTTGAGACTCATTGTTGTTTTTTCTTTACCTAATTTAAATAATAATGCGAATTACGAGTCATATGTTACTTCCCCGACACAGAAACAATGGGATGAGCGTTTGCTAATTACCAGGGTACAATTAATAAAAATTATAATGATAATCGACAAAATTCCAGCTGTCCAGTTTAATACCTTCGTACAAGGGCACCGAAAAATATTGAACAAATTAATTATTCATTTGTATACGTGTCCGTGAGTTCGATAACACGGTGCTATTATAAACTATGAAATAAAATAATTAAAAATAACAACATATTTACTACATAATTTATAAAATATTAACTACATAGGGAGTCTATCCCTACGTTGGCCCACGATGGACAGACGATGTGAAGAGATGCATAATATTCGTCTATAAAGACAACTGAGCGATTGTATAGTGGCAATCAAGGTGGCAATCATGTTGGCACAAATAAAATGGCCACACTATTCAAGATCATACAGTTAGATTCAAAATAAACCATCTGAAGATTTGTACTAATGAAACTAAAGACGCTCTATATAGCAGAATTTCATCGCTGCAACCCTGACATTCTTGACCTGAATCTGCCAACTTCAGGAAGTTATGCGGAGAAGTTCAAATGTAATTTAGCTATTGCTCCAATTTCGCTGCAGAAATATAAGGGTTGTAGTTATTAAGGGCGCTTTTAACTCAAAAGTAAGTACCTACGCGGCTTTCTAGGGGATAGGACCGATAGGAGCTGGATCAGTTTTCTTAACTAAAAGTACCTCCTAAGGCAGGTGAGCTTAACATCCATTTATGATGAAGATTTTGACATTTTATTATAAGCCTTAGTTTAAGTCTCACTGCTGGGCAATTAAGGCCTCCCCTCTTTCCTTCCACACGTCTCTATCCTTTGCTGTGTTTGGCCACTCTTTATCAACAGCGTCTAGTTCGTCGCGCCACCATTTCTTGGGTCTGCCCCTGTTTCGCCGACCTTTCGGTAATCGGTAGCCACTCCGTAAGTCCGTAACTAGACGGGTGCATGTCAAACTCTTATTAATTATGAAATCATGAAACTTCTGCGACTAGGCCCGTTATATAATATACTTAAGGACGCTATTACAAATATCAGCGATTTTCCGGTACCCTATTAAAGAATTAGGAGTCAAACTGCGAGGATATTTTGGTTTCAAATGAAAGATAATATATTCATCTCCACGACTGTACCATAAAAATTCTATAGCCGCATACAAAATTTTCACATAAAATACGTTTTAACCATCACAATAATCGCAAAATATGAAAAAAATGGGGTCTAATTAGGTACCTTAATATCTAAATACACTGAACTGAGGAAAATAAATATACAAAAAAATTGTTGCTTATTTAGTCCCTTATAAAGTCCGCTAAAAATTTTATATAAAAATAAACAACTTTTCCAGTTATAAGAAAAATAAGAAAATTTCTCAAATTTTTTCATACATTTTCGCCATATTAAAAACGCGGCGAGCGTCGTAACCGCCACTGTACAAGGCGCGCTAATATGAATCTTATTTTAATGTCATTAACGTCGATATTCGTACTGACAGACATCCGACCTGCTAATTAAAAAGTTGGAGCATTCTTAAATGAAAATATTGTAATTTGTAAGTATCTTGCCGCTGTTGAGACACCGATTTATGAATAAATTAATTGACCCGGTAAACTATACAATTTCTCTCATAATATAAATTTTCCTTGGACTTCCACGAATATTTCTAGTCTAAAATTAGACAAATCGTTTCAGCCGTTATCGAATTTAGAAAATCGATAGCCTATGATCCTTCACGTGGTCTACTTCTTATATCTGTGCCAAATAACATAAAAATTGCTCCAGTAGTTCGCGAGATATACTATAATATATAGAGAGCTTTCAAATAATTTCCCCCGTTTTTTCCACACCCACCTTCCACACTCAGTCTTAGCGTGATAAAATAATAATAATAATAATAATATCTATGGACGCTTCACACTACGTCAGTCTGGCCCCATGGTAAGTACCTGATGGACTTGTGTTACAGGTACCAGACAACGGAAAATATATATTTAATACTTTTATACTATACATAATTATATTTAAGATTTTTATTATATGATAAATATATTTAATACATATCCATGACCCAGGAACATTGAAAACTTTTTGTTCCTTTGGCGGGATTCGAACCCGCGACCTCCGGCTTTTAGCTACCAACGTGCTATCCACTGAGCCACAGAGGTCGTCATAATATATAGCCTATATATATAAAATATAGCCTATAAATAGCCTTCCTCAATGAATGGGCTATCTAACACTGAAAGAATTTTTCAAATCGGACCAGGTAGTTCTTGAGATTAGCGCGTTCAAGTTACTAGTTAGCCCTTTCAAATAAATAATAATTTTCCCCGTTTTCCACATTTTCCTCTATTTCTTCGCTCCTATTAGTCTTAGCGTGATAAAATATAGCCTATAGCCTTCCTCGATAAATGGGCTATCTAACACTGAAAGAATCATCAGAATCCGTTGCGTAGTTTTAAAGATTAAAGGGAACAAAGGGACATGAGGGAAAAAGCGACTTTGTTTTATAATATGTATGTATATTGATTATTGTGTAATTAGATAATATTATACAGATTACAGAAAACAACATACAACGTGAAATTTTAGTGGTTGTTTTCCCGCAGCAGAACGATTTACCTATAGTAGAGTACTATCGAACCATGCATGTTATTTTTTGAAAATAAAAAATATTTTGTATGACGTACTTACTATGGAAACTTTATGCCGATAGGCGCGAGTTACTATGGACCCGACCGAATTTTTTTTGATTTGAACAAAACAAACTTTACAAATCTATTGTACTACTAAGATAGAATCATTTTACTGCGGGAAAACAACCATTAAAATTTCACACTGTATATTATAAGCATAGAGTAATTAAATAGTTATGTATGATTGGTCCATGTTACAAGTGATATTTGTAACAAAATATAAGTGATAATAATATGTAACTTTATGATGTGTTTGTGTCGATTCTGTCGATTCTATATTCTGTAGAAGTACAGATAGAAGGGAAACATACACATTACACACCCTAACTACTGGACACTCTCACAGTGAAATCGTTCACTGTGAGAGTAGCAGCGCTGAAACAGCAAAATTTTTGTGTTTTACAAGATTGGTTCGTGTAAGGTATATGAGCCACAACCACAGTATAGCAATATAATATCCCTACAGTAACGAAACGCCTTTGATGTCGCACGATGCCGCCACCGGTGTAAGTACCAAGCAGATATGCCAGGGTTGCCACTTGCCACGAAACGGGAAATAAAATAAAAATGAAATATTGTGCTTGTAATTAATCAGCGTGTTATATTTACATATTATGTCGTACTGCCAGATATTTACGTAAAACTTTATTTTTGGATGATTTGAGTTCTTTACTAGATGATGCGCGCAACTCCGTTGTGCCAAAACTCGTTAATCGCACGGGAACCGTACATTTTTCCAGGACAAAAAGTATCCTTCACAGTATAGCAATATAATATCCCTATAGTAGTGAAACGAATGTACTTGCGCAGAGCAACGGAGGGGTACCCGCGGGGAAGCGGGCGGCGCGGGCCTAGTCCGCCAAACTCCGCGAGTTTGAACGACTTCGCGCGCAGGTGTGACGTTGGCGCGTTTTGTGTTTTGTGTTGTAAAACGATAGCCTGTAACATCTTATTTTATAAACAATGGGATATAACAAGTGTTCAGTGTACAGAATAATATGTAAATCTGATTCAAAAAACAAAAAGGATTTAATTGTCATAAAATATAATATCGACTCACAGTTCACACTAAATTGTGTTGGCCTTGGTGGCATTTATTTGCAATTTGCATCTCTGTTTTATTGTTTACGTTGTAAGAAGTGTAACAAGGAGAGAAACAATTTATAGAATAAAAATAAAAAAAACTGTCAAATACCCTGTTACATACTAATACCTAGCTAGGTACACAGGGCCACACATCAAGTGTAACATTTTGACCTTTGGACCGCCCTTACCGCGCACGTAATAAGAGCGAGTTTTGAAGTGCTTCTGTTACACCTAACGTGTGGCCTACCGTACCTACCAATTGTTATAATATGATAATTAATTATTGTTGGATATTTTATATATCCGAATGCGTCTTCATATTTTAGTAAAATTTTAAATCCATACTAATTAGTAATTACTAATATTATAAATGCGAAAGCGTGTCTGTCTGTCTGTCTGTCTGTTACCTCTTCACGCCCAAACCGCTGGACAGATTTTGCTGAAATTTGGCATGGAGATACTTTGAGTCCCGGGAAAAGACAAAGGATACTTTTTGTCCTGTAAAAATGTACGGTTCCCGTGCGATTAACGAGTTTTGGCACAACGGAGTTGCGCGCATCATCTAGTAAAGAACTCAAATCATCTAAAAATAAAGTTTCACGTAAATATCTGGCAGTACGACATAATATGTAAATATAACACGCTGATTAATTACAAGCACAATATTTTATTTTTATTTTATTTCCCGTTTCGTGGCAAGTGGCAACCCTGGCATATCTGCTTGGTACTTACACCGGTGGCGGCATCGTGCGACATCAAAGGCGTTTCGTTACTGTAGGGATATTATATTGCTATACTGTGGTATCCTTTGTCTTTTCCCGGGACTCAAAGTATCTCCATGCCAAATTTCAGCAAAATCTGTCCAGCGGTTTGGGCGTGAAGAAGTAACAGACAGACAGACAGACAGACATACTTTCGCATTTATAATATTAGTAATTACTAATTAGTATGGATTTAAAAATTTTATTAACCTATCAAGCCCCATAAGCTCACCGGTGAGCAAGACACAATTATAGAATAACAATAAATTTCCAAGAACCCACGATCGAAGGATTAAAATAATGAAGACGCATTCGGATATATAAAATATCCAACAATAATTAATCATAATATTATAACAATTGGTAGGTGGGCGTTTTTCAAATAAAATGTCACGTTGCTTAAGTGGAAGCAAAAATTACGATACACGAAATCTGCTCAATATTGATGATAAACCTGAAGTTAATTCAATATATTAACTGAATTTAATAAGAAAAATATGCAAATATAGTAAAATAAAATGAAAAAATGTATTTATTTTCAAAAGTGGTAACTGATTCTTTCCATTAAGTAACTTTTTGACTTGGGTTTTATACAAAGAATACATTGTTTATTTTATAATAATTTATGTTTTTATCAAAGTAATCAAACATATTAAAAAAAAAACAATGCATCGTAAGATAATATCAAAAACATTGTCGATATTTTTTAGGTGAAACATCCATTACGTCACTTTTGTGCGAGTAACAGTACGCAAAATATCTTATTATGATTTTAATAGCCAAGTTAACAAAGTTTTAAGGTATCAAAAAGTAAAAATTTATATAGTTTTAACAATATTGTAGCGCTTAGCCTGCTATAAACTAATATAACTTGAAGAAAACTTACATTTTAAATCAAATTTTTATAGGACAGTTACTTAGGTGGAACACAATGTTACTAATAGGAATATACAAGGCTATGTGTACAATGTACATAATTTTGCATAATTTATTGCAAATAAAATATGTACATTAAAATTGTCAATTTAAAAGTATTTTTTTGCAATAAATTGCAGTGTTTAAATTTTCTAATACACTCACAGTCAATTCTACATGAATTTTTTTAAAATAAAAACAAAAATAATAATATTGCATCCACCCCATTAAAAAAAAACTTCCTTACAGACACGTCCTTATCATTCCATTAAGTAACGTCCATGATCCGCTTATATGTAACGTTCCTTAATGGATGTTACGAATCCTGACCTTAAACTATTACAAGTTATTAACGGACAATTAAATAGCAAAATATTCCTACTCACTTATTTAAAATATAATCGAGGATAACTAAACTGCAAGTAAACGATAAGTACACACAACTAAATTCTTTACTTACCAATTAATGGGCAGTTCTTAATGGAACAATTTTTTGGCACTATGTAACCCCAAGAAACAACGTAACGAAATGCGTAAAAACAAGTCGGAACAAGAAGGCGTGATTATTTGAAATAGAATCAATGTTGTCCCGGCTAAAAAATAGCACAGACAGTGCGTTTTTAAGCCACGTCCTTTAATTTTTATAGCCAATTTTTTATCGTTACTTAGCGGTAAATTCCGCCACTCCTGTTTTAGTGGACAAACTTTAAACTCATTTTATATATATTCAATTATTTATTAAAACATAATTAATTAATAATTACTTAAAAGAAGAAACAATTCTGTTTGGACTGAAAATCATAAATTATATTCAAGGGTTTTTGGGACATTATAATTCACTGTAAATATAGCAAAGTGTTAGGGGGACATCTAAATTTGAGTGTACCTTTGATACATTTTTGCCAATATTTTATTCTAACAAGGAACTTTAAAATTTTATGGTATTTAATTATAATAATTAATGCTTTGTCTATTAGAAATATATATGTTATTGGTAAAATGTGAAAAGGTTGCTGAGATATTAACTATCAAAGTTGGTGGACAGCTCATTTTCAACGTGACATTTTTTTTGAAAACCGCCCAGGTACGGTAGGCCACACGTCAGGTGTAACAGAAGCACTTCAAAACTCGCTCTTATTACGTGCGCGGTAAGGGCGGTCCAAAGGTCAAAATGTTACACTTGATGTGTGGCCCTGTGTACCTAGCTAGGTATTAGTATGTAACAGGGTATTTGACAGTTTTTTTTATTTTTATTCTATAAATTGTTTCTCTCTTTGTTACACTTCTTACAACGTAAACAATAAAACAGAGATGCAAATTGCAAATAAATGCCACCAAGGCCAACACAATTTAGTGTGAACTGTGAGTCGATATTATATATTATGACAATTAAATCCTTTTTGTTTTTTGAATCAGATTTACATATTCTGTACACTGAACACTTGTTATATCCCATTGTTTATAAAATAAGATGTTACAGGCTATCGTTTTACAACACAAAACACAAAACGCGCCAACGTCACACCTGCGCGCGAAGTCGTTCAAAATCGCGGAGTTTGGCGGACTGGGCCCGCGCCGCCCGCTTCCCCGCGGGTACCCCTCCGTTGCTCTGCGCAAGTACATTCGTTTCACTACTGTAGGGATATTATATTGCTATACTGTGGCCACAACCGTACTTTTAGCACGGTTCTTAATGGTCACATTAATTAGAGACATGACTCACGGCGCGTTCGCGGTTCGCACCCGTGCCGAAAACAATTAAACAATTCACTCGTGAATGGCACAGTACGGTCATAGTATAAGTACTATACCGTAGAGTAAATCAGTCTGACTCCGATCTTATTCGATCTGCCTCCTCGTGTAAAAGGGCCTTTAGCTCTTTATAATGATTTTAGATAACTTCAAGTAGTAAGCATAAAGCAACCTAACGTATGTCTGCGCCGCGCAGCCTGTTTGGATGGTCTAGTATGAAGAAGGTTTACTGTAGGTACATTATTATACTGTGGTATGGGGATTAATGAATGACCATTCACCAATATTCTCGGCGGCCGTCTCTTCGTTAAGTTAGTTAACTACTCTGCAAATTACATGAGTGGGTTACAAGAAAATCTCCTCTTATTAACCAAGTTTAAAAAAGAGGAGCTTATGCAGAAAAGAGGTCATCTATGAGGAAACTCTTCTTCGCATTCATTTGACGCATTACTTATACACAGTAAAATTTTGCATCAGAAGTTATACGGAAGCTGCATATAATATAACTAATACAGGAAATGACTAAAAATAAGAAAATCTTATGAAAGTGACTGCAAAGAGATGATTTAAAATCCAGTAGTTTCATCTTTAGGGATTTTTGGCACGGATAACATTTTCGTGTCTAGTTTCATCTTTAATAAACCTAAGTTTAGGAGGTTTTTTTTTTTTTTTTTTTTTTTTTTTATTTAATTCCTTCCCCTAACATAATTAGGTCTGTTTGTGTTCTAATAAAATTAAGTACAGCACAAAGTTTGAATAACATCCCAATTAAGTTTAGGAGGTTGGATCTGCATTGCACATACTTTAACATTTAAATTGCGTATGTAAATGAATTACATTTATTTTCTGGATACTGGAAATCGGGGTTAGAAATAATTGTAAAATAGAGATGAAAGAAAAATTGAAAAGAAATTATAATGTAAAAGTCATATATTTTAACGTGGACTGCTTGCTGGTTAAATTTTAATTTATAAGACAGGTCTATACCACCCCGCTCCGTAGCGTGGAAGTCGGGTGTTTTTGTTTGCTAAGAAAGGCACCAAGTCTCTTCCACAAAATGGTGCTATGTTTGCTTTGTCGTTCCTACGCCTTACGCGAAAGTGGAGCTCCATGGGGTCGTGGTTTAAGTTCCTCCGGCCGCTGTCTCCAATCCGCCAAAGAAGCGTAAAGCATTTCCCCACAAAAATAAGACTCTTTCACAGTAGCGCAAAATAATAGAGACCGACGAATTATCGTACGCGCAACGCCAGTATAAGCACCTGTGCCTGTAGACAAGTGTCAAAACGCTAACGCTTACGCTAACGTTACAAAATGTATGGGATTTGACATTAGTGTTCGCTAGCGAAGCGATGACTTATGTCAAATCGCATACATTTTGTAACGTTAGAGTTAGCGTTAGCGTTTTGACACTTGTCTACAGGCTGGATGGCAGTAACGCGTTGGGAGCCGACTCATTATCATACAATGCTATGAGGCAACTGGCAAGCGGTGGCGCTCTCTCACGTCTGTTGCGTGACTGTGTAGGTATTGGTTTCAAATCAACTGATTATGACTAATCAATAATCATGAAAGTAAAAACAAGTAGCAGACATTTTTTTATACCGATAGTGTTGATGGCTTGATGGATAACTACTATAATTGTTATTGGGATTCATTGTCGATTATGCCCCCTCTACACGTCCCTTCATTATGGGCAACGTGCCACGTTGAACGTGGACGACCACATCATGTAACGCTTAATTATTATTATTTATGTGTTTCTACAAATAAATAGTTGCTAGATTTTTTGCAAGTCGAGATTTTGGAACTTTGAAGCAGCACGATTCTTTTGTCGAAAACTTGACAATTGTAGCATATACAGTGTGAAATTTTAATGGTTGTTTTCCCGCAGTAAAATGATTCTATCTTAGTAGTACAATAGATTTGTAAAGTTTTTTTTGTTCAAATCAAAAAAAAAATCGGTGTCCATAGTAACTCGCGCCTATCGGCATAAAGTTTCCATAGTACGTCATACAAAATATTTTTTATTTTCAAAAAATAACATGCATGGTTCGATAGTACCTACTACTATAGGTAAATCGTTCTGCTGTGGGAAAACAACCACTAAAATTTCACGTTGTATATGCTCTAGTATTACATAATCTTAGGTGTTTGAATAACTTTAGTATTTTCTGGAGTTGGTAGCCATAATAGCCTTATTACTTCGACCTTTATGCTTCCTGTGGATCTCGTTAGTGCTAACTGGTATCACTTATACTGATTAAATCGTAATGATCTGCGAGATAATTCAGTCGGCATTACACTTACTCCCTAAACGGGATTTCCCACTTCGAGTGTTCAAATTACCGTAAACGTCCACAATTTGTGTATTGAAATGCGCGTTTAGAAAAACGCTTAGGTGCAGTACGAGTATAGTCTAAATTCTAAGACAATGGACAAGTGCATGAACAATACTCGTAATTTTATTGTCAGTAAATTTTCAATTCTAAGGTACTTAATAGTTTTTAGTAGGTATTACAAGCTTTACCCTAGGGTGTAGGCCTAGGTTCCTAACCTAGTTATTACAGTTTTCCATGGAAAAAATCCTTTTCTTAACTCTATGTCCAGAGCTTAAATTACTGCAGCGCAAAATTTGATCGAAATTCGTTCAGTAGATTTTGCGTGAAGAAGCTGATGGATTAGGAATATAAATACATACGAAGATAACTTTTTGGTTCTATAACCTATTTTTCGGCGATAAGGTTTAAAAGTTGCTTACTTGCTAAGGACATTAATCGACATTCGACAGTAATAAGAAGACATCAATATCTTCATGCTTTCTTAATTTTTCATCTAGGTATGAAAAAAAAAGTTCCTCTTACATCGATTTATATTATAAGTCTATGTCCTCTTATGTCTTTTTTTTCCTATCATTTACCAGCACATCTAAGGTCACGGCTACATAAATAGAAAATTCCAGAAGCGTACCTACTTATTCCAGATACCAAGAGTGTAGGAGCTGTCAGTGGATAGGGCGTCAGGCCGTAGGCGTTATATCTTCATAATATGCTTACTTACTTTATGTTTCATATTCTATGAACAACAATTCCTCTTAGGTCTCCTCTTTCCTGTAATTTCCGACCACTAAGGTCATGGCTACATAAATAGAAAATTCCAGAAGTATATTATTCCTAATACATAGCATACAGGAGCTGTCAGTGGGTAGGGCGTCAGGTGTGCCCGGTGAATAGGCATTGTCACGTCGCTATTCAATAACTGGGCCAGCGAATGAAGCTATTAGCTGCCATGTTTTATTTCTATAGGTATCTTGGCCGTTTCTTACAACAGAATTGTACAGAAAACTTTTGCGAGAAAAGAAATGAACTCTGACATTTTACTTCAAGCCCGATGCAGCGTTTGTAGAGCTCTGTAAAATTTGAATATTTAGAGTTAGCTTGCATTACTTTTTGACTGCACTAGCCAGTAATTCTCGACTTGACTCTAGTTAACAAAAAACAAAACTGAAGAAAAATCGGAAAATTGACAAACTTTGAAAGAAAGTCGCTGCTAAACATATAGCGTCAAATATAACTTTGTTTCTGTAATTCTGTCTAACGTGAAACAAAAAAAACCGGCCAAGTGCGTATCGGGCCACGCGCAATGTAGGGTTCCGTAGCACCGTTAGTTTTTGAAAATTTTTGTATGGTCAATGAATGTACATTTATAACATGTTTTACACTACTAACAACATCATCTCAACGGAATTTGAACGAAAATTTCCTTTATACTTCGCCGAATATAATTTTTTTAGGTGACCGACTATTACTCAGTAACTTATGAAGTCTTCTTAGCCGTGATAGTTTTCCTTTTAAATTCAGCATATTTCCTACTCCCGTGAATTTTTTCACATTTCCAGAAGCAACCGCTTAGCTGGTAGAAGGGGGGGACACTGGACTCTAACGATTTTTTCCACTTTAAAACTTAATATTTCACAAATAGATCCCTAAATCAGAAAATGATCTATGAATACTCATAATATTTTTAAAAAACCTATCCAACGACACCCCACACGATGGGATGGGCACGAAAAAAAATTCAACCCCGCTTGATGTGTAGGGTGTACCATAAAAAATATATTTTTTAAATATTTTATGTACCATTTTGTCGGCATTATTAATATGTGTATTCATGCCAAATTACAGCTTTGTAGGTCCTAATAGTCTCTGAGCAAAACCGCGGACGGACAGACAGACGGACAGACGGACAGACGGACGGACAGACCGAAACTATAAGGGTTCCTTGTTGACTACGGAACCCTAAAAAGCGCTTACCTAGAAAATCTCGCACGAGCTTCGTTAAAATGTTTCGGCATTGACTTTGTTTAAGACTTTTTAATGCCGAAATAAAGGGAAAAAAATAAAGTACTTAAGAGGGAACGCGGGTACAGTAAAATTTGAACGAAGAAACTATTGCCATACGCTTCACCCTGCGCTGGCACGTGTATTGTTTTATTTATTTTATTTATTTTTTTACATCAGGCATCCTGGCCCATATTATAAATACCTTATAGACTAACATACATACAATTATATTAAAACTAACACTAATACTAAACACTAAACACGTATAGTCTGCGACGTGGGGCGCGACGTGTTCGGAAGTCGTCGTATTGTGATAGAGACAGATACAGTAAATGGAGGTTACGTATTCCTTTGATTCTTCCTTCAAAATAGAGCCTATCTAATTATTATTTTTTTAATATCTTCAGAAAGGATGAGTGTATGCCTCTACGTTTTAATTTTACCTAAAAGATCTTTCAAGTTCCTTTTATGGTCGGTTGATTGGCGGGGTACGGAACATTAATTTTTTGCGATTTTTGAAGGGTCATATTTTTTATTTATTAGTAAATTAAAAAAAATCGGACGTAGAGGCATAGCTTTTACAAATCCCACTAATGTATAAAAAAATAATTTGTCTAGAGTCTATACGCATTATCCAGGGAGGAAATTGAGGAATACGTTTGTATGGAAAAAAAGTGTTAGCGTATGCTCTTAAAATCTTTCTCATCTCATCCCTTGTAAATCCTTTGTAGAAATAAAAGTTTATTTCCACAAAGAATTTACGGACGATTCATAAAATAAAGAAGGATGATCCAGGGAATTCTTGAAGGATTTAAGTACTGTCTACATATTGTATCTAATAAATTGCAGGTCTAAATATCTGTACCGAATGCTTACAATATAAGTATACTTTGTAGGTACACGAATAGGTAATATTATAATACAGTAATACAATCTTTATTAAAATCATAATTAACAGGTGGCGTCCTTCATGTCTAACCTTTGTTAATTAGTGTTACTTAAATTACAAACAGTTAAACTAATGTTATTGCTTACATAACACTAGATTAGGCAGTTACCTTCAAACTTTAATCTATATTCAGCAATCAAAAGCACAACCTTCATTGGAGTTATTCTGCAGTTAAACTTCGACGATCTCTTTTTTATTAGGGTTCCGTACCCAAAGGGAAAAATCGGGGCCCTAAGACTTCGTTGTCTGTCCGTCTGTCCGTATGTCTGTCTCCAGTCTGTAACTCAAGAACGGTAATAGCTAGGGAGTTGAAATTTTCACAGATTATGTATTTCTGTTGCCGCAATAACAACAAATACTGAAAACAAAATAAAATTTATATTTAAATGGGGGATCCCATACAACAAATGTCATTTTTTGACCTTTTTTGCTCTATATCAATAACTAGCTGTCCCGGCAAACGTTGTTTTGCCATTTAAAGTATATTTTCTACATCATCAGTTGATACATGTTTTACCCCCTCTTTTGTCCCCTAAGAGGGTGTGGGGGGGAAGGTCATACACCAGATGTTAAGTTGAAAAGCATAGTTAATACCTAATATGAAGTAAGTCCACTAAAGAAAAAAGTTGTATACAAAATCTGACCCCTCTTTGGTCCCCAGAGAGGGTTGAGAGGGGAGGGGGGGGAGGATTTTTATACACCAGATGTTGAGTTGGAAGAAGACATATTTATATCTGTGAAAACCGTATGCAAATCTGTGAAAACCGTATGCAAATCGGATCAGTTTTCGTGTTAAAGAAAAAAGTTTGATACAAAATCTGACCCCCTCTTTTGTCCCCTTAGAAGGGTGGGGGGAAAAATTTTATACACCATATGTTAAGTTGGAAGAAGATAAATATATCTGCGAAAACCACATTCAAATCGGATCAGTATTTTTCGTGTGATGCTGGAACAAACATACAACAGAAAGAGTGACAGACAGACAGACAGACAAAAAACTAACCACATTTTTGGCTTCTATAGCGATGTAGTGGCAAAGGTGTAATTTCGGGTGTCATTTCATATCTTCTAAGTACAGAATTTTCATTTCTACAACAGAATAGTGTTACGAATGCGGACACGTAGTGTCATCTAGCGGCGCCCACGCAAAGCTATTTACTATCGTGAGATCACAGACAGCGTAAATCCCCTATTCAATACCAGATGCCGCTACTTGTATGTTTTTGTTACCTGCGCGTACCCGCTCGAGAATTTTCCCACGGTTGTTTACATGTTGTGGAATATTCTCGTAAGGTCCAGAGCTCGCCCCGTCCCGTATAAATACGCGGCTAGACGAGCCGGCCAGTCAGTCTTCGAATGTTTTCGAGTGAGCGATAATCAAAGCGACTTCGGAAGTGAGAAACAAGTGACTTAGTGAGTGAACCAGTGATAGTGCTTAGTGTTTGAACTTAGTGCATAGTGTTTGAACCTAGTGCTTAGTGTTTAGACATAGTGATCTAGTGTGTGTAAGTGTAGTGTAAGTGTTAAGTGTAGTGCAAATAAAAGTCTTCAAGAGAGTCACCAGGTCTTTTCCTCCGAATCATCGAACCTTAGCACGTAACAACTGGTGTCAGAAGTGGGATTTGGAGATGCCATTGACTCCGAGAGAGGACTTCAAGGGGAGTGTCAGGACAAGGGCACAGCGAGCTGCTGCCATCGACTCCGAGAGAGGAGTTCAAGGGGAGCGTGAGGACAACGTCGCAGTGCCAGTGACTCCGGGAGAAGACTTCGAGGGAAGTGTCAGGACAAGGACGCAACAGGCTGCGGAGGCCACACCCACTGGGGACCAAGCTCCGCCCACTGCGGGGCAGGCCTCACCCACTGGCCCCGCCCACCGGGACCCGCCCACTGGCCACGCCCCTCAGGCCCCGCCCACTTTGGGAGTGGCCACGCCCACTGGCTCCGCCCACCAGGCCACGCCCACTCAGGCCACGCCCACTGGCCCCGCCCACCAGGCCCCGTCTGCTCAAGCCCCGTCAACTGGCTCCAGCCACCATGCCTCGCCCGCAGTTTCTACGGCCCCCCAAATGGCTCCTCAATTGGAAAGCATAATTGGGTTAATCCAGGCTTTACAAGAGTCACAAGACCGCAAGCTCAGCGCTTTGCAAGAGGCCCAGGAACACAAGTTCGGCGCTCTGCAAGATTCTCAAAGGGCTGACATTCGGGCAATGATGGAGTCTCAAGAGCAACAAAGGGACCTCCAAGAAAAAGCGCTATTGGCAATAAAGGATGTTGGTGACACGGTGACCAAGCTTCGGAAAGATGTCGACATAATGGAAGAACGCATCACCGGGCTAGGAGTGGATATGGAAAATGTGAAAAGTGGCCTCACAGAACTACAGAAGTGGAAAGTGCGCCTGGAAACCACAGGAGTCGCGACGTCGAGTGGAACTACCGGAGTAGTGGTACAAGGACCAAAAGTTAAAGTGCCACCATACGACGGTACTACTTCTTGGAACGCTTATCGTCAGCAATTCCAGACGGTTGCTACTGCCAACGGATGGACTGAAGACCAATGCCTGACCGCTCTCACTGTTGCGCTCAGAGGGCAAGCTTTGTCGGTCCTGGAAGCACACACAGGAAATGGGTTCCAAGATCTGATGGAGGCGCTTGAATCCAGATACGGGGAGCGACACCTGGAGCACGTGTTCCGTGCCCAACTTCGTGACAGAGTCCAACGCTCAGGAGAGGGACTACAACAATGGGCGTTGGAAATTGAAAAACTGGTCAAGAAGGCACATCCAGGAGCAGACTCCAAGATGGTTGACTCAAACACTATTCAAGCCTTTGTCGACGGAATCAGGGATCTGGAAGTCAGAGCTGCAGTAAGGCTACGTCACCACACCTCGCTAAAGGAAGCGTTGGCGCATGCTCTCGAGGTCGAGGCTGTCCGGCGTGACATACGGCAGACCTATAAGATCCGCGAGGTCTCGGAGGAAGTGAAGGAGGTCAAGGCTCCTACGAAGAGAAATTTTGGAGCCATGTGCTACAAGTGCGGCGAAAGGGGTCATCTTCAGCTCAACTGCCCGCAGAAGGATACCCAGATGGCAAGAATGAAAAGGCTTGAGGAACAGATGGAGGAGCTGAAGAAGCAAAGGGCTTCAGCCAGGACTAAGGGGCAAGTACTGCCTGACGCGGAAGAAGCCCCAATAACTGTTGTCTCCCAAGCAAGCAGCGGGAATAGTCTTGTGATTCAGGGGACTATTAACAGGACGGATTGCAAAATTACTCTAGACACAGGAGCCTCTAGAACAATAGTGAACCCAAATCTGGTAAAGGCCGCAAGGGGACATAAGAGGAGAATTAATTGTCGGCTTCTTACTGCCTCCGGTCAGCCAATACCCGTCCTCGGAGAAATGTCAGTTATGATTAATGTAGGGGGGTCCTCATACCCTCATGACGTTATCGTGGCTGAAATAATGGATGATTGCATCTTGGGCTTGGATTTCATGAAGAAGCATAACTGCAGGATTAATGTCGCTGACGGAGTATTCAAGTGTGGCGAAGAAGAAATTTTCATCCTTGGAGGCGCCTGCGGGAAAGTCGCATGTGTAAAGGAAGTCCTTATACCTGGACGAGCGGAAGCCCGGGTGCTGGTGAAACTACCGCCAGCTGGAAAGAACAAGTCTAACAGATGCGTGTTGATCGAAGACACACCCACCAAGACATCAGCACGAAAACTGATGACGGCAAGAACCCTTGTGAGTGGAAGCAGTCACGCTGTGGTCCGTGTTTTGAATCTTGGTGAACGCGAGATCTGCTTGAACAAAGGTGACATCATTGGAAAGTGCGAGGAAGTTGTCTGGATGAGAAAGTGCAGTTCGACGACGGACGCAGACCCAGCAAACAGCAGCAACAATGGATTAGTGACTGAGCTACTCGATGACTGCAAGAGTAATCTGACTTATTCGCAGAGGATGAAAGCTAAGAAGTTTTTACAGCGCTACGCAAATATCTTCTCCAGTCAAGAAGGCGACCTTGGAAGAACGTCGGTGGTTCAGCACAGGATAGATACCGGAAACGAGAACCCGATTCGTCAACGAGCAAGACGGATACCAATTGCAAAGGAGAAGGAAGTGGAAGGCCTTTTGGAGGACATGAGAAGGCATAAAATAATTGAACCGTCTGCAAGTCCGTGGTGCTCACCTGTGGTATTAGTGAAGAAGAAAGATGGCAGCACAAGATTTTGTGTGGACTACAGGCGTCTCAATGATGTCACTAAGAAGGACAGCTACCCATTACCTCGGATCGACGACACTCTCGATACCTTGAGTGGCATGAAATGGTTTTCGACCCTGGACCTGAAATCTGGATACTGGCAGGTGGAAATTCATCCAAAAGACAAGGAGAAGACAGCTTTTTCCACCGGTAAAGGTTTATGGCAGTTTAACGTCATGCCCTTTGGATTGTGCAACGCACCTGCCACATTTGAGCGACTCATGGAGTGTGTACTGGCAGGCTTAGTTGGAGAGGCTTGCTTAGTCTACTTGGACGACGTCATCATTGTTGGCCGCGACTTCGAGGACCATTTGCGAAACTTAGAACGAGTTTTCGCCAAAATAGAGGGGGCCAAGTTAAAGTTGAATCCGAAAAAGTGTCGTTTATTCAGGAGTAAGGTCAATTATCTCGGCCATGTTATCTCCAGTGATGGAATCCAGACGGACCCGGAGAAACTGGAAGCAGTTCAAAATTGGCCAACCCCTAAGAACAAAACCGAAGTGCGAGCATTTTTCGGCCTATGCTCCTACTACAGGCGTTTTGTTAAGGGATTCTCGGAGATAGCCAAGCCATTACACCGGCTGACAGAAGATAAACGACAGTTCATCTGGGACGAGACTACTGAAGATTCTTTTCAGAAACTGAAGAAACATCTGTGTGAAACACCAATCCTGGGGTATCCACAATCTGAAGGTCAGTTTATAGTCGACACGGACGCAAGCAACACGGCCATTGGAGGGGTGTTATCTCAAAAACAAGGTGAAAGAGAAGTTGTGATTGCGTATTTCAGCAAATCTTTATCCAAGCCAGAGAGAAACTACTGTGTGACAAGAAGAGAACTCTTGGCTGTTGTAAAGACGCTACAACATTTCAGCAAATACCTCATCGGCAGACAGTTTTTACTGCGAACTGATCACGCAGCCTTGAAGTGGCTACTGCAATTCAAGAACCCAGAAGGTCAAGTAGCACGATGGATTGAGCAGCTCCAGGAGTACGACTTCAAGACCGAACACCGCAGCGGAAAGTCGCATGGGAACGCCGACGCACTCTCACGAAGGCCGTGTTCAGAAGACTGCAAACATTGTGTTAAGCAGGAATCTAATGAAGTGACAATAAAGCTAACGAGAACAAGTCCTTTGGGTCCATGGGAGAATGATGCTATGAGAGAGGCTCAAGAAACAGATGACGACCTTCGGCACATCATCACATGGAAGAAACGGGGTGATGTAAAACCAATCTGGAGTGAGGTTGCACCCACGGGCGCTGTCACTAAGGCGTACTGGGCGCAGTGGGAGAGTCTGGTACTTCAAAACGGAATACTCTACCGGAAATGGGAGAAGACTAACGGCAGAGAGTTCCATCTTCAGATAGTTGTCCCAAGAGCGAGAGTACCAGATATTCTCCGTGAAATGCACGATGGCGTATCAGGAGGTCATCTAGGTGTCAAGAGGACGTTAACAAAAGTGCGGGAACGATTCTACTGGTTGCATTGTCGAGATGACGTGCAGGATTGGTGCCGCAAATGTACTACTTGCGCTGCAGTGAAGGGACCACAGACCAGGAGCCGTGGGAACCTGCGGTTGTATAACGTTGGCGCACCGTGGGAACGAATTGCAGTTGATGTAGCTGGGCCATTTCCTGTAACGGAGTCGGGAAACAAGTATTTCATGGTCGTCATGGACTACTTCACCAAGTGGCCTGAAGTGTTCGCCATACCAAACCAAGAAGCTACGACAGTTGCTTCTAAGCTTGTGGAAGAAGTGATATCTCGCTTTGGTGTGCCTCTGGAAATCCATTCCGATCAGGGCAGGAATTTCGAATCGCAGGTCTTCCAGGAAGTGTGCAGAATCTTGGGAATGCATAAAACGAGGACCACCGCGTACCATCCACAGTCTGATGGAATGGTTGAGAGATTTAACCAGACCCTTGAGAGGCATTTGGCGAAATTGGTAGATGAAAAACAAAAGGATTGGGACAAGTACATACCGCTCTTCCTTCTGTCGTACCGTACCGCCGAGCATGAGAGCATAAAGGCTACCCCGGCATATGTCAATTACGGTAGAGAACTACGAGTACCAGTAGACCTCTTGACAGGAGGGTCACCAGAGGAACCAAAGACCGTACAAGACTATGTCTGCGATTTGAGGGAAAAGATGCGCTATATACACGCCATGGTTCGGGAGAATGGGTTACATTCAAGTGAGAACATGAAGACCAGATACGACCGGAAATCGAACACGAGCGGCTTCGAAGAAGGGACACTGGTGTGGCTGCATAACCCAACTCGTCGAAAAGGGAAATCTCCAAAGTTGCAGACCAAGTGGGACGGCCCATACAAAGTGGTTACCCGATTGAATGATGTGACTTATAGGATTCAAAAGCAACCAAGAGGGACATTCAAAGTGGTACACATAGACCGTCTGGCGCGTTACCATGGCAGTAACAATGATGCTCGGGACGAGCATCTCTAAGAGGGGAGTAGTGTTACGAATGCGGACACGTAGTGTCATCTAGCGGCGCCCACGCAAAGCTATTTACTATCGTGAGATCACAGACAGCGTAAATCCCCTATTCAATACCAGATGCCGCTACTTGTATGTTTTTGTTACCTGCGCGTACCCGCTCGAGAATTTTCCCACGGTTGTTTACATGTTGTGGAATATTCTCGTAAGGTCCAGAGCTCGCCCCGTCCCGTATAAATACGCGGCTAGACGAGCCGGCCAGTCAGTCTTCGAATGTTTTCGAGTGAGCGATAATCAAAGCGACTTCGGAAGTGAGAAACAAGTGACTTAGTGAGTGAACCAGTGATAGTGCTTAGTGTTTGAACTTAGTGCATAGTGTTTGAACCTAGTGCTTAGTGTTTAGACATAGTGATCTAGTGTGTGTAAGTGTAGTGTAAGTGTTAAGTGTAGTGCAAATAAAAGTCTTCAAGAGAGTCACCAGGTCTTTTCCTCCGAATCATCGAACCTTAGCACGTAACAATATTGTCTTCCCCGCACGCGCTTTGGTGACGCCCACTATCGTAATATTTTAATTTCGCCTTAATTTCAAAACCAAACGTCCAATTTTAATCATTCAAAGACCAAATATTATCTACATAAACTGTACTTAGTGATAAAATAATTTATTTTGATAAGGATTAACAGCGTGAGTAAAATATATCCGTTTTAATTTAGTCCAAAAAAAATTCAGGATTTTAAAATAAATAAACGGTTATTGTGCCTCACTCGACATAGATAGGTATAGTGTGTCGCGGACTTTTTTGTAGATATTTATAAGATCTACAATTACTAAGAACATTTTATGGTTCTATCTTTTATAGTTTAGGCAGCGTACGCAAAATAAGTAACTTTTCTGGCTGATTTTTTACACCTTGCGTCCGAAAAACTCAAATATCTTACGGAACCCTACTTTTTTCCAAAATAAAATGTAGCCTATGTTCAGCAGAAATAATGTAAGATTCCAATAGCAAAAGAATTTTTCAAATCGGTCCAGTAGTTTCGGAGCCTATTCGACTCAAACAAACAAACAAACAAACAAACAAACAAACAAATCTTTCCTCTTTATAATAGTAGTGTAGATGGAAAAAGGTAGGTACTTAAATTTTTCTCAAATTACTTAGTTATATGTGTACTTTAATATTTAATAATAATATTAAAATAAAATAAAAAAATAAGGGGGGCTCCCATACAAAAAACACATTTTTTGGCCTAATTTTGCTTTATAATGGTACGGAACCCTTCGTGCGCGAGTCCGACTCGCACTTGGCCGATTTTTATTAAATGTTTCACTACTAGCATTAGGTTGTTACACTTGTCAGTTGTCACGTAACACGTTTCATAGGCAAAGTGTATGTACTACACGTGAAACACTTAGTTTCGATAATACATTATCGAAACTAAGTGTTTCACGGTTCACCTAAAACTTTGGAGTCTATAGGGGTGATTTTGAGTTTTGAGTTGTTTGAGGTTTCAAATTATTTATGTAGATGACGTAATTTTTTTGTGAAATTTGTACAGTAGGAACGCGAACGTTCTAACTCTGACCGTACGTACCTTACCAGAGTTAGAACTTAGAAAAGTAACTAAATCATAACTATTTCTTTACATAGCTATAAAAAAATCAAATGTAGAATTTAATGAACACACAAATCTAACCCAAAAGACCATGAAAAGACATTGCCAACAAAGGTGTGGGGTCAGTAGTCAGGACGTGCCCTCATTAATATACAGGGAGCCGGCTCACGTTTGATTCACTTTAGAGTTTACACGTGTCATGGTGTCTGCGACTACACCATAATTTTGCTCACAATAAAAAAACACCAACTTACCTAATTGTGAATTTTAAATTTTAATATTGTATTCTAATAATATTTTTTATTGTTTACAAGTATTAATATTAGGTAAGTTAGTGAAATTCATAATTGATCTAGATAATATTTATTTTCTTCAAACTTCTAAGCATATTATGTAACATACTAATTTCGGTACCTAGTTGATATTTTCTTTAGCTTTCATAGAACTCATTGGTGTTCTTTCTTACTTACAGCCTCATAATTTGTTGTTACTTATATTTTGAATGTATTATTTAACTCAAATATCCAATAAACAATTCATTTTAGCACTTGAAACTCTTAAGTTTATCAATAACTTAGAAGTTAAATTAGGTAAAATCTGAAGGAGTGGATTGTTGAGAATAAAAACAGTGTTAAGTAAACGAAACACTTAACTATTTGAGTCTTGAGGTAATAAATTAAAAGTAAATTGTACGCTAACTGAGCATTACTCAATTAGAGCGTCCATCAAAGAAAATCGACAATAATTGATTTGAAAACAATCTTTGTAATCATGCACCCACCCTGGGTTTTTTTAAAATAATGTTAGACCTTATACAAGTGAATAATTACAAATATATATTAGAAAAATTAAATCTGAAGTATTGATCAAATTCAGTTCGCGATAACCGTTCATTTTTCCAGGATAAAAACTAGGATATTTTTCCCGGGTTACTCAAAGAATCTTCGTGTCCTCCCAATTTGATTCGGTGGCTTAAGTATAAAGGGGTATAGACAGTAGACAGTAGACACACATCATTCGGATAATATTATTAAACATTGGTAAAGTGTTGGTCTGAAAAACAGGCAACCATTTTCCGCTTTCTCAATAATCATTAAAACATTCGAAAAGTCTAAACTCTAAAACTTCATTAAAAAAAGTTAACAACCAAACGCAAAAGCATCAGTCCTTGTTGCAAATGTGTATTTGGCACCCTTTGGTATCCAATGACCTTGACGAGTCAATGACCCCGAACACCCCATATTCGGACCCTTTTGTTAAAATAGGTTACTTTTGTAAACACTGTCTATTGGCGTCTTTGTGGAGTCGGTATATTCGCAAGAAAATAATAGTACACATAACTGTATTTTAAAAAGATAAAACCGACTTCAAAGTTGTTCGTAATTGAGAATTAAAACTTCCTATCTCTAAAACTACTGAACCGATTTTGATGAAATTTGCACTATTCCCTAAGTTGAACAATACCTAGTACAATAAAAAAAGAATCACTTAAATCGGACTTGTAGTTCCGGAGATATGCGTGCACAAACATAAAAACATACATACATACAACATTTGTTCAGAAGCTGTTATAGATTAACATAAACAAAAACTGGGCAGTTCTGGAAATATTACATACATACGCGTCGAATTGATAACCTCCTTTTTTTGAAGTCGGTTAAAATACATTTTATTGTACAATTTTATTGTGGAATATGTGTCTGGCTATCGGACTGTTACTTCGCTACTACTAAACAGTACTTTAGATAATAGATTCAGATGGCACACATTATAAATTATTTTAATATACTTCAGACTTCTACTGCTATAAACAATTAATGTCATTGGGAAGCAAGATGTGAATAACGTTCAGTTTCTCGTTTTAACTCTCCTATATTATATACATATTATTATTATGTGATAGGTATATACAGTGTAAAGTTTATGTATTTCTAAAGGCTAAGGAAAATCCAGTTTTTTTTTGTGTACAAACTACAAAATATGATCTACTGCATACGCAAAGAGGTTTCGCAGAAAAATAGTAGCTTCGAAACTATTGATAAAATTTATTGGGTTGAAACGTGTGGTCGTGAATCACGCCAAGTTACAAACTGCATGTTGGATATAGAGCTTCTTGAAAGTTCTTTATCAGTGTGGACGATATCTCAAAGTAAACACCTTATCTCGTGGGGATTGCCGCAAGCTTATATTATGACTCTACGTTAAGTGGCACCGTAAATATTTTGCATAAAGTAGGTAAAGATAAGTTGTAATGGAGTTTGGTTTTATTATTAGTAAGTTGAAGAGCTATCTGCTATTTACTTGGAAAATAGAATAAGTTGTATAAATAAATGTTAAAAATATATTCACGATAGAATATTTTTTGGTACCCAGAATGTAGAGTTTCACTAGGAGATGAAAATTGTGCTATGAAGAATAGTTAATGAAAAGAATAATGAAAAGAAATCTACAAAATATATTTAAATTGCTTTTTTGTTCATCAGAAAAAACAAAAAATTCGCGATTGTCACTTAGGGTCAATTCAGACCGCAACGCAACCCGTAGATTACATTTCTATTCTTTTGAAATCATTTAATTTCTCAACTTCTCTAACAGAATGTGAAGGAATTTTCTATCACTTTGTAATAATAAGAATCAATTTCCTATGATATTGCCTGGTTTATGCAACGATAATGTATAGTAGCGGAAGCGCGCAGACCGTGTAGTGTTACAAAGGAGACACTATATACATAATATAGGAAGTTCTGGATTCCGCACTGTTTGATATCTCTCTTTAACTAATATTGTTATTATTTACAAACTTATTATACCTATACTACTTCGGTAGGCACCATAGATTCGACGTTAAAAAAGCGTATTGATATTTGATACCCATTTTGCAGCTCTGTATAGGCAGTATAAGCCATGGCATATGGGCGGCAGAGTCCTATGGCGTTCTAGGGGGGGAGACAACGTCCTAGGATAGCGGCAGTGTTCGTACGTAGCTTAGGGACAAATTAAAGTTGCCTATACTAAAAAATATATAAATCCGGCCCTGCCATTTTTAACCGACTTCCAAAAAGGAGGAGGTTATATGTTCGTCTGTTTATATATATCTTTTTTGTATGTTCAACGATCACTTCGCCGTTTGTGGACCGATTTTACCGATTGTACCTAATATTGTTTGGGTTTCTTGAATAAAATTTTTTGCACAAAATATTTAACTTCTCTACTAATTTTCAGCTCTTCCTAGGTCAAGAATGTTTATTTTTCCTGAATTGAAATACAATTAATATAAGACAACAATATTTCAACAGCACTATTCAGGTTTGTGCCGGAATCAATCTACAGTATAACTGAAGCATGGTCAACAGTAATTGTTATTGACTAACTTCATAAATAACATTTTTCTTCAGACCTTGGGCGTACATTAGACTACTACACTATTCACTCAACACCCCGTTAAAGTGCCATAAAAACGGGTATAGCACGTTGGATTTAGATCATAATGTAAATCTATGATTTAGATCCAAAATATTTCTATTTTCAACAAACAAACGTTTTCCGCGTATAAAACTGGATGTTAATTATAATGTTCTGTTATTTGAATGTTGTTTTGTTTGGGAGAAATAATATCGCCATGTCAAAATCTAAGTGCGGCTTACGTACTCTACAATTTAGTATATACTACTTACTAAGTTTCAACAGTATAGTTCTCAAAGTTTCGGAAAATAGTGGCTGTGATAGGTATACGGATTGCGGACGGACCGACAGACATACAGCCATTTGGCTACGGAATTCTAAAAAAATATTTAAATTATGAAACTCTTTTTTATTGCAATTTCTTTGCAAATTAATCATAACTTTGAGACTACAGTAAAATGGCATAATATGAACGTTATAATAATACGTAATAATAATGTTCAAACACAATATGTGTACTTACATAATATAACGTGAACTTTGCATAAAGTTATTGACCTTCTGAAATAAATAGAGCACATCGTCGTAACTTGAAGGATATAATAGTAACAGATTACTTAATAATATTGTGATTAATATAATTTCGCGAAAGGTATCAAAGTGTAATAAAAACCTGAGCTAACTCACAGGAAACAAGATGATTTAACGGACGGACAGACGTACAAAATGTCTTGTAGCTTAAGTTTTCAGCTTCAGTCTTTACATACAAATCTTTAAAAAAGTAGTTACTGATTCATATTAACACTTCCTTAATGACTAATGAGTGCTAAGTATAATTTAGATTCGTAATAAATTCCTGAATATTTTAAGAAAAAGGAAAAACCTTCCGTAATAGCAAATAATATTGGAAATATGGTTAAAATGTATAATTTCGGTCATAAAACATCGCTCTCGTAAGGGTTCTGTTAGTGACGTCATTGGGAGGGGTTGGAGAATCATATTACTTAATAAGTTACGTAAAATTTTCATATACGGAAATGAGGCGAAGTAAGTAAAGTATTTTTGGTGCGTAATAAGTAGAAGTAATACATATAAATTTTTATGGGGTTTCCTACACAGAGACGTCCTATAGTGTTTCTACCACGAAATCAGCTACAAATTTTATATCCATCTTCTTGTATTTTTGTTACCTTACTTATATTCAATTTATATTACGGGCCCTTAAACTAGTGGAAGCACAAATTGACAGTATCACCTACTGACACAGAATGCCCTTACCCAAAACGTGACTAACGTTTTAAGTGACGACTGACGTTGTACTTATTTGACTTTGGACTTAGTAAGGTGTAATGTAAATTTGCTTCTTTTTGGAGTAGCGATGAATTAGAACATTCTATAGCTGTAAACGATGATATTAAATTCAATCGTTGCAATGAATTTTTATTTCCTAATGAGAAAAAGAAGAATAGGAGACTGGCAAACCATTAAGACTTACTTTTATCACTTATCACTTATCACTTATCAGTATTTGTTTAATATTACTGCTGAAATAACTGGAGTGGATGAAGAATGCTGTCTGTACTTGGCCTGTACAAACATCATTGTCTGAGTTAGAAAGTGTGTTCTTCTTTTCTAAAATGTAACAAAAATGTGAAGCCAAACGAGCGTAATTTATGAGTTGCGAGTCGCAGAATTTCGGTCGCGTAAACATCTTTTCATACAAAACATGACTCACAAAATTACGCTCGTGTGAATCAAACAGGACTTTTGTATGAAACTGAATGCAACAGAATTTCTGCCAGCCGAAATTCTGCGACTCACAACTCACAAATTAGTTAATTAGTTCGTTTGGCCTTACCTTAAGTGGCTTGACATAATATTATAAGGACACACTTTAAATAATTGTACTTTTAACATAATAAGCACACACCGCAGATCCCTACCGTTTATTTTGTTTCGATAAGCGTAACCTTTGTCCTCTGCTTCTGTTCTAAAATCATTGACAACAAGAAATCAAATCTTCCTAAATACTAATAATAATAGCTCCCACACCGGTTTCGGTGACGGTGGCTGGTTTCATTGAAACCAGGCCAGCTACGCAGGAGTATTTTTATAGTGCCCAAGTGTGTGCGCAGTACACAAGAGCACTCTCTATTCCTTTACTCTCATAACCCAGTGGGACGGCAGACCGACACGACCGGCGAGAGATCAGGCGCAGGACCGACTTTTTACATGCCCATCCGACGCATTTATCATCTTACTTGTCAGACAATCAGGTGATCAGCTTGCATTGTCCTAACCAAACTTGGAAACATGTTATATGTTTCCAACGCGGGAATCGAACCCACGACCTCCGAGTCAAGAGCCGCGCTCTGTACCACTAGACCACGGAGGCGTTAATACACTACTGTCGTAACGACGTTTACTGAATTGTGAAGTCTCAATATTCTACCTATGTTTTCACTGCCCTATGAAAATGTAAAGCACGTACATAGTTTTCTAGATTGTTCGAAGAAAGTCGTTGAAGTCCATGCACCTGCAATTCTTGAGCCTGCCAATCTGGAGGACGTGCTTAGCATTATAAATGTTAGCAGCCGGTACACATTGGTGCGGTATTCCATAAGAAATTTTCCTGTCAAGAAAATACAATACGTCGTTCAGAAGCCGTTTTCTCTGTTAAAACGAAAGGTCTCTGTAATAGGGGCTCTATTATAGAGTTCTTCAGTTTTAACCGACTTTTAAAAAGGTTCTTCTATGTATTTTAATTCTATACTGCTTTCTTAAAACTGGGCCTCGTATAAACGAAGAAAAGTTTCTTACGTAATATTTATTGGTAAGTAGTTAAAACTTGAAGGAAATCAAGCTGAGTGCCAAGTGCCAATATCACCGAAGTTATTAAGATAATTTATGTAGGCAGACTTCATACTCATTTCTTGTATTAATGAAAAGGAAAGTATATATTATCTATAATATTTTAGCAAGCCAAAAAACTTAAAATTGGAACTAAGGTGAAATTAAAAGTAAGCCAAGTCCATGGTCAGACTGTCACACTCTTCGAAAGAATTCCACTCTAGTTCGATAGCTATGTCGATCGATAGCGCGAAACTAAAAAGTAAAAACTAAAAAATTGTAGGAAGAAAATTCTTTACCAATCTACCATGATGATACTGGACTGTTACATTTCTGCAGAAACACCATAATATTTACTCTGTAGGCTCTACATTAAATTAAATAAATATGATTAAGTACCTAATATTTTAAAAGAATAAATCGCCAAGCCGATGTGTCTACAGTAATCTGTTCAACGAAATCGATAACTCGGTAGCGATATCGATGTAAGAATATCGAGTTTCGAGGCGTAATGAACATGATATGTGCGACGAAGGTTAGTGTAAAACCGACGTCAAATAATGACCAGTGCCCACGACTTATTACCTTAATTATAGTGTCCTATTGTAGGAACTCATACAATGTTGTCTAGGTAATAGGTATTCTAGCAAAATACTAGGCAATATGTGTCTACAACCCGAGTTGTATAGATAGAGCTTGTCTAACTAACGCGCCCCTCTCTCGTATTCACAGTACAAAATTTTTCATTTATATCAACTAGTGAAGTTGTGGGGCGCGTCATTTCAAATTAGACATTAGCTCTACTAAGGCCCACTTGCGCCAATCTGGGTTAAAGTTAACTCTAAGTTAAACATCATGTCATATCTGTCACTCACCAAGTCAGTGATAGAGATGACATGATGTTTAACTCAGAGTTAACTTTAACCCAGATTGGCGCAAGTAGGCCTAAGTATATTAATTTAAAGATGATATTTCGTCTCCGGTTTTAGACCACATCAGGCTTTATACCATTGTTTAAAGTACTTATCGAAAAATCCATACTAATATTATAAATACGAAAGTGTGTCTGTTTGCCTGTAACCTCTTCAAGCCCAAATCGCTGAACGTCCTATTTGCTGGGTATATATCGTCCCGGTTAGTTAGTTAGGTAAAGTTGATCGTGCCCGTAACTTTGCCTAGCGGGGAGTGGAGCACCATGGGGTTTTAGTGGGTAGCTCCCGGAGAGTCCCACATACCCCGGCCGATGTCCCCAATCCGCCGGGAATGCGCAAAGCATTTCCCCATGTAAAAAAAAAAAAAAAAAAAAAAAAAAAAAAAAAAAAAAAAAAAAAAGGTAAGGTTAGTTAGGTAGTTAACTACTAATGATTTGATTTTAATGAAACGGCGAAAATTATTAATTTTCCGGGATAATACTGATAGTAGAATAGTATATGGTTTATAATAGTTTTTACTATTTTCTGTAGACTTCAGGAATTTGTTCGTAAAATATGAAGCTCTGAGAGCCACTTCTGTCGAGTGCCACAAGGGTCGCTATTAAAATGTGAAAACTCAAAACTATGAGTGTGCTTCAGCAAACGAGTCGCCTACACCGACACACTCTTGAATGGTATATTTAAATGTGAGAGTGCAGTAATACATATTATATTTTCATGATTTTAAACAAAAGATTTCTTACATTTTTAATAAGAAAGTCTGGTGCATTTATATCTACTACAAGTTATAAACCTTGCAAACTTTCGTTTTTTTTTCTACTAGATCGCCATTAACGTATTTTACGCTGAATTTTTTTTATCGTAAAGTACCTCCCGCCTCCGTAAGCAAGTCCTTAAAGATTGGTTTATGAAGAGGTAACTTAAATAGTCCATATATATTATGCTTCCTTTACGTCCACTCTCACAAGTCACAACTCACAATCTTACTCTTGAATTATCTTCGTTGTTGTTAATATTAGTAAGGGCCTGTTTCACCACTTCCTGATAGAGTGCCGCATAGGCTATCCACAACTTTTTTGACAGAATCTCCATACTCTATCTGTCAAGTTAAGTGGTGGATAGCCTATCCGTCACTAATCAGGATTAGTGGTGAAGCAGGCCCTTAGTCTTACAGAATAAAGATCTTTAAACCAACAAATCTTTTAACCTAAACCTAAAAATTCCAATCTATCCTCACAAAGTAACCTTGTTTATAGACATTTTGTCGTTTCTCTTCTTCGTTATTGAAATTAGTGTATGTTTCAGCGTGCGGAGGTGTAGAAGGGTGGTCATATGCGGCGCGCGGGTGTCTGCCTGCTGCTGCTCGCTCTGGGCTCGCCAGCCATCGCGGATGTAGTCTTCAGAGTACCTGAAGTTTTGGTAAGAACTGAAATATCTACAGTGTGTAACAAAACTAAGAGATAATACTATAAAGTGTGTATGTGTATTGTGTCCCTTATATAGAGTTCATTGTGAAAGTGCAGCGCTGAAAGAGCAAAATTTTTTTGTGATTTGTATGGACCAGCGGTCCAGCGTCGAGGACTTTCCCATACAAAAGTAAAAAAAAAGCTTTTTCAGCACTGCTACTTTCATAGTGAAGTCTATACAAGAGACACAATAACAACCTTAAGTAGACGTATTATCACTTAGTTTTGTAACACCCTGTAGAATATTTCATAGAAATTCTGCATCATGCTACATGACGTCTTAGATTTAATTAAAGCAATTAGAGACGTGACTAGGCCAATCTCTAGTGTATTATTTGGATGCAACAGCCAACGCTGACTCCAGTCAGTTTTAGTTAATTTTTACAGCGAATTGTCATGGAAGTACATGTTTGTATTTCAAATTAAGATGCGTACTTTTCCAAGTGACCACCTTTCTTGAATTATAAAGTATTTTAGAGACAGTAGTTTTAGCAAGCAGTATTAAAATAGTTTTCCCGCTGTTGTTCTATTAATAACTTTTCGCGTGTCATTTTACATCTTTTTTTTGATGCGCAGGGGAAACCCTCATGGGTCCCCCGGGTTGGGTATGTGCCTCAGCACCCCGGGGGTATGTGAGACTCCTACTCACTAAAACCACCTGCGGTTCGCCTTCAGCCGTATAAAGGAGGGATGTCCCGGATCTATCTAACACGGGACTCCCTCCACGACCGGCCGGTCTACCTCAATAGGGACCGGACTTCCACCAAGTCATTTTACATCTGCCATCACCTATGCCAACGAAATACCACTCCCAATACTCATTTCACATCTGACATAACCAGCTATGCCAACGAAATACCACTCCCAATACTCAACGCTCATCCAGCAATCACTTTCAGGTACGACCGATCTCCGACTCTAAGCCGGTGGGCATAACCGCCACAGCGTCGCTGCATAAGCCCAACACCTCGGAGAAGGGTACAGGTGGTGACGTGGAGGTGCAGTATGAGGAATACTTCGTGGAGCACGACGTGTCCACCGCGGAGGCGCGGAAGGCGGCGGCGCTGCTGAACCTAAATGACAGTATGTACTAAGTTTTATATCTAGATTACGCCCGTAACTCTGTTGCGCCAAAATTCGTTTATCGCGCGAAAACCGTACATTTTTCCGGGATAAAAAGTATCCTATGTCCTTTCCCGGGACTCAAAGTATCTCCATACCAAATTTCAGCTAAATCGGTCCAGCGGTTTGGGCGTGAAGAGGTAACAGACAGACAGACAGACGCCGATTTTGCTGAAAGGTATGGAGATACTTTGAGTCTTAGGAAAGGACAAAGGATACTTGTACCTGGAAAAATGTACGGCTTACGCGCGATAAACGAATTTTGGCGCAACACAGTTGCGGGTGCCATCTAGTTGGTAATACTTTTATATCTACATAATATAATCGTTTACCCGGCAGCTTCGCCAATCGCCATCCGTGGATTCCGGGATACAAACTTTGATCCCGCAATTAAGCCCTTAGGGATGGAATTTTAGTAAATCCTTCCTTATGAGAGATGCCCGCAAAATTTGAAATTTTAAGCTCCAATCAACTAACCACGAGAAACTAATCTATGTTGCTGTCTTTGCTTTATGTGGCAGCAAAGGCAGGTGGCAGACAATAAGTGTAACATAAGTGTAAGGCTCTAAGCACACTAGGCTGAATTACGCCGACGTAAATTCCGCCGCGTTTACGCCGTGTTTCAAACCCATACAAAATACGGGCGGAATGCGAGACGCGACAAACTATTCCGTCTCGTTCCGTCCGTATTTTGTATGCATTTGACATTGCGCGGCGTAAACGCGGCGGAATTTACGTCGACGTAATTCAGCCTAGTGTGTTTTGAGCCAACACACACTAGGCCGAAAATACGCGGCCGAAGTTCGGCATGATTACGTCAGCAATGCGCTACGCATACAATATAACGCGACGTAATTTCGGCATGGTGTGTCATCGGTAATTTAAAATACATTGTAGTCGTAATCATGCCGAACTTCGGCCGCGTATTTTTGGCCTAGTGTGTTTAGACACTAACAGTTAGGTAATAGATTAAAGCTCATTACAACTGGGGGCTTATGGTTCTACAGTCTGGGTAGAGTCTAGAGACTACAGCTAGAGTAGAGATTCTAGTCAATGATGTGTAGTAAAGCTTAAGCTTCTAACTGCCGTACTCAGAGTGGATCATTAATTACTTGAATGTAATTAATTCAAAATTTTGACATAAGCCCCATCGGGCCCATACATTATCTGTCAAACTCACAGAACACGTTAAAAGACGTGGTCAAACTCTTCATTAAAATGAAGGTTAATAATAATTAAATGTCTCTGAAGTCTGAGTACAGCGCGCCGGCGGTTTACCGAGACGTTACCTACCAATGAGACACCATAGCATAATGATATGATGCTGATTGTACAAAGAATTGTTACGTGTGCATTACCTCAATATAATTTACAATTTTCAAAAGGATCTTTTGCAATTTTTATAATATAAAGTATTCGGATTTAACGACCTGTAACGGTGGTTTAGTTTTTAAATTATACTCAAAATATATTTGTGTGCTATATTTCGGTAAATCATCAATATAATAAAATAATTTTACTGGTATAATAAAATTATATTGCTTACTTAAAAGACAAAACAGTGATGAAATATTCTGATTTTTATCAACTTCATCCTTATAAATTATAATCTAGTCGTAATATTATACTTTCCGCAAATCGCGCAGCGGTCTGAAATCTGAAGTGACCCTAATGCATAACTAGATGATGCCCGCAACTCCGCTGCACCATAATTCGGTTATCGCACGGAAACCGTACATTTTACCGGAATGAAAAGTATCCTAAGATGTCCTTTCCCGGGACTCAAAGTATCTCTATGTACGGTATACCAAATATCACCTAAATCGGTGCTGCGGCTTGGGCGTAAATAGGTAACAGACAGACAGACACACTTTCACGTTTCTTATATTATTAGTACGGATATTAGTATGGACGTAAGATTACTCTGTATTGTGCCATTTAGATATGATGATACATCTACCTTGTCGTGACCACATAATTCTTCGCTCCTGTAAAAACTGCTTTACATCAGCAGTATAGAATTACTGTGGATTACGTGTTCATGACTGGTCGGAATCGGATGGTGGCGGCCATGTTTTAATTGCTTTTTAACTCATTGTCAACTGCGGCTAATGAATTTTGTAGTACAGTGTAATCTGGAATCATCAGAGGACGCGTATATGGAACAATTTCGCAACCATCTTATTTTAAGATCTAGCTCGGATGTTGCAAGTTGCAGAAATTAACTGTAACGTAGAAAATTTGTTGGACAGTTTTCGCTTTAGGATGCTTATTATTATGATTTTTAATTCTTTAGTTGTGATTCGAAGGTCGTAGGCGCGATTTTCGCGTTGGAAAAATGTTGTTTCCAAGTTTGGTTAGGACACTACAGGCTTATCACCTGATTGTCAGAAAAGAAATCGTTGATCCGTCGGATAGGCATGTAAAAATTCAGTCCTACGCGGTTCGCCTGATCTCTCGCCACTCGTGTCGGTCATCCGTCCCATTGGGATATGAGAGTGAAGTAAGTCGAGAGAATGCGCAGTTATGCGCTTGTATAACTTATGTAAACTGCGCAAACACTTGGGTACTACAAAATCGCTCCTGCCTAGCTGCGAATGAAACCAGCCAACGTCATCTAAGCCGGTGTAGGAGACATTATTCATTACTTAATTCTAACTGTAAACATTTTTCCAAATTCCACATCAGAACCTTAGCAATATGATAATCTCCTAGTTTATCCAACGAAAATCACTGCAGCAGCTACATACAACATATAATAGATTAGTAGTTTGGTCATTGTTATAGAAATAGTGCGGTAAAATTACTACTTTACTAGCATAATGTTACTTATTAAAAAAACTACTTGTCGGGACGTATAATCAGAGTCATCAGTGGTGCAAGGCCATAAACAGCCATGATTTAGATTTTAGACCATAGGATTTCACACCGCACACGTTGAAACGAGATATCAAACGAGACGAGATGCCCCGAGGAGATGCTAGTTAGAAATTCCAATTCTCAATAATATATTATATTTTATACAATATTGCTAATAGTCGCGCATCGTTTTGTCTCATTTCCCTGTAATTTAGCTCGCTTAAACCGCTTTTCAAACCGACTTCCTAAAAGGATCAAGGTTATTTAGATTTTTAATATTTATGTAGTTGGGATGATATTTTTTAACTTTTTTCTCGTTTCATGTACAAAACATCACGGGTACGCCCAACAACCTTGGTTACCGAAACCGTATAATTTCAGACGACAACCACCGAATTATGCGTGACATTAATAATGCTAAACACAAATAACACGATGAAGTCACAATTTTCGTAAGGACATTTGTTTGTCAGTAGTGTTCACGCCTAAACCAGTAAACCAATTTGAATAACTGTCTTACAGCCTTTTCCTGAAACAAGGTTTCAGGAAGAAATATAATTATATTTGCAGTTCGCTCGTGAAAATAATATGTAGAGTAGAATATATACGCATGGAACATCCATCCATATTCCATACTAATATTTTAAATGCGAAAGTGTGTCTGCTTATCTGCCAGTCTGTTACCTCATCACGCTTAAACCGCTGTAGGTACTGATTTTTTACATAACTTAATAATAATATTATTATGATGTTTTATTTATTTTAGGATAAACAATCCTATAACTGTATATAGACATAATTGACAAGTGTAAAATCAGTACAGCATAAAATTGGCATTGTAACTAACCTAAATTAATATAAATTATCATACAATGACTTCAAGGCGTTGGTTCTCAGTAAATAATCGCAAAATCAACAGCCTTGGAGAAGGTTTCACTACTTTCATTGTTGTATATGAATAAAGGAAAACAATAAAGTAAATAGAATTCGCCAATAAATAATAAATAGGTACGATGACGAATACACACGAGGTATCTGAAAAGTTACTATGCGACTTACTGTATGAAAATACAGTAAGAAGAAGTATAGAAAAATATAGAAAAGTTTAAATCGTATGTAGAGATAAGGATTGATAGAGTACCTAGACCAAAAGAGTTACGTGTACTTTTAACATATAAAAAATGATTTTTTTGCTCATGTTAATCTATACTAATATAATAAATCCGAAATTCTGTCTGTCTGTTACCTCCAAAACCGCTGAACCGATTTTGCTGAAATTTGATATAGAGATACTTTTTATTCCGGAAAATGTAGCGTGACAAACGAAATTTGGTGCAAAGAAGTTGCGGGCGTCATCTACTAACGTCTTCTAAATGCTGAAAAACCAGGGGGGTGAGCCAAAATCTTTTCGTTTTCGCTTCGTTATAGAATCGCCGATCAAAATGTATGGAATTAAGACGAGTCGAACGTCAATGTCATATTAACGAATGCTTATCTTCGCTTACCCCCCCCCCCCTGAAGTCCATGTATAGTCACAACTTTACGAGTACGTTAAAAAACCCTGGGCCTTCTTTTTGAAGTCGTTTAAAGTAAGGAAACTTATACACAAAAACACAATTCGGCAGTCTGTATTTGACCTTACCTTTATGTCTCCATTATGTTACGTGGGTAATTGAGATTATTTAACGCTTTACTACTTATTTACTATGTTATATAACGTATATAACATTTTTGGCTATGCAGTAGTCAATGTAGCTGTTACTTATTGGAAAATACTGAAAAAGTAGAGCCAAAATATAGAGAAGTTCGATAGATTTTTGTATACTTTTTAAATAGTTTTTTAATGCACAAATTTTCTTTAATCAACTTTGTCTGTTTTCCTTCCTTCGAATCGAATAATGGCTTTGTCCACATTATGCCTTTTTCTGTTCGTCAAGGGCATGCGTTATAGCGCAGTCAACAGCGAACGTGAGGCATGCCCGTGACGCGCGTTGAAATCGTAGCACTCGCTATGACACTTTTCTTTCAACGCGGGTGGATTTTGACGCATTCAATTATTGAATATGCCAAACGAAATTTGAATAAAAAGAAGATGAGGAAAATTGAAGATGAAATTGCATAATTTGGACATAGCTAATATTCATTAATCGTAGGTCATTATGAAATGAAGGAGAAGAGACTCGTTACCTCTTTCCTAAATTCCTAGCCCAAACTAGATAAGCACAATTGGTCAGAATATACGCGTTCAAAAATAATAACGGAATCAATCTGCAAAAAACGTGACCGATGGCGATCCGAAGGTTGGTCTTTTACTGTCAACCACTCGAGCGTGCGAAAATACATAAAAAGTTAGTTTTTACAATATGACCTCACAACTGATCTTGATCAACTGGAAAATTGTCTAGGAAGTAAGTTTTTTAGGAAAACACTAGATATTTTCCTTTGAAGAAAAATTGTGTATATTTTAACATTTCCAGACTGTTGCTTAAGTTTTAACTTTGTTATAAAACAGTTAATTACTTAATATCTAATTAGCAAACATTTTTAATTACGATGATATGAATTTTCATAAAAATGTTGCAAAATTCGACATTGGGTAGTGTGAAACGCACTACCTTGACAAGTGCTACCTTATTTTGTTATTATATTACAATGTTAGAGCTGAAGTACTGGAACTGTTTTTAACAGCCAAAATACGTAATAGCAACACAACAGTTAATTAAATTTTAAGCTGAAATTAAATTCAGCAGCATACGGCAGCAGTTCCCCATACAGAATGAGGTTGGACATTATTTTTAACAAACAAAAAAAATAAACTAGTCTCGCCGTATCTTCATTACTCCAATTTTTTTGACTACATAGTACTATCAGAGAAGTTGATACCTAGTCAGATGGGGGACCTACGTAGTTTGGTCGAGTTACGTCAAACCCAACCGACAGATCACAGTTAACGTTGAATTGATATGATCCGACCAAATGACGTTGGTCGGTCATCTGTCTAGGAATCAATTTCCTCGATGGTACATACGTATACTTTCAGCAGAACCTGATCTTATACGCCAGTTTAAAGGCCCCGAACTGACCCTGAAAAGATGTAATCTAGTGTTACGACTAGAAACGTAGTTGTCTTATACAGCGTGAAATTTTAGTGGTTGTTTTCCCGCAGCAGCCAGCAGAACGATTTACCTATAGTAGTACTATCGAACCATGCATGTTATTTTTTGAAAATAAAAAATATTTTGTATGACGTACTATGGAAACTTTATGCCGATAGGCGCGAGTTATTATGGACCCGACCGAATGTTTTTTTATTACTGCGGGAGAACAACCATTAAAATTTCACACTGTAGATGTAATTCCATATTGTAGGAAGTCCATATAACGTATGGCTTTCTCATTCGTGTCCACCGTAGGGGTGACAGAGGCAGTGATATACGTGAAATGTGTGCAAGCGAAAATTTTCATAAACGGCGCGAGCACCGTCAACTTCGCTGATAGTGCACCGGTTGCACAGGACTCGGAATTGATGTTAACGTGTACTTCAATCAATAGGACCCGCAGGCATGCGTCGAACTGCGCCCTGCACAATCGATAGCGCATTAATTGTTGAGGGTTGGGACTTGACTACTCGAGGGTTAATAGGGTTGCTAACAACCCGGCTTTAATGTGTATTAAAAAAAGCCTAAGATATACTAAATGTTTTATTTTCTCTTCATTTATCGCGCGGGGATCGTACATTTTTCCATAATAAAAATATCCTATGACCTTCCCTGGGAGTGTATCTTCATATCAAATTTCAGCAAAATTTATTTTGCGGTTTGAATTGGAATAGCTAAGAGTGCCATGTCTCAAATGCATAAAACCTAGCGTGATAGAAATATTTCGCTAAAAACCAAGATGAAACTTGTGCACACGCTCATATTCTCCATCATTCTTTATGGATCCGAGACATGGACTCTGAAGTCTGCAGACCGCAGACGTATTGACGCCTCCGAGATGTGGAGCTGGAGAAAAATGCTCCAAATCCCATGGACTGCATTCAGAACCAACGCATCCATTCTGGCTCAACTAAACGTAAAAACAAGGCTCTCTACTATCTGCCTCAAACGCATTCTAGAATATTTCGGACACGTAGCCAGAAAAAAAGGAGACAATCTTGAAAAACTCATGGTAACTGGCAAGATTGAGGAAAAAGACCTCGAGGTCGCAGTCCCATGCGTTGGTCCGATCAAATCCGCACCACACTCGAGTCCACCGTCTACGACGCTCTTCGAGTGGCCGAGGATAGGAACAGCTGGCGTAAGACCATTAGAAGGATGGTCATAGAAGAGGGAGGTCACGACCCTCAGATATGAGGAACACGACTGTAGGAAGACTTTTGAGTCATTTATGGCAGTGGCGATATCACATATTATTTAAAAAAGGCCTTAAAAGACAACTGCACTTTTGCAGTCACTTGTTAAAACTTCTGTATAATCTAAATGTTAGCCTTATAACGCCACTTTTCAAGAAAAAAATTGTCTTCATTAGGAAAGCAGAAAAATATTGCACTGATTCCCTATAGCTCATCGCAACAAATATTTAACCTGTTGCTTCCTTCCTGTTGCTATAGCAACAGTCCGAGCTATTTTACCTTTAATAGGAGGACCTTTATCTCAACGCCATAAGTATCATAAATCTTAATATATTAATTCAGAAGCAAAATAACTGGATAGACTTATAGCTGGTCATTGCCTAGCGAACCTAATTAAAATATGACGTGGGGACGCTTTTTAGGGAATCATGATATCACGGTCACATACTCACTACGACTGTGGAATATAAATGTGAAGTATTATCATGATTTGTTATAATTATGACAATTATATCATATTGTTAAGGTAGTTATTAAGCGTACAGATAAAGCGTAGCTGAAAATATAGTTGTGGTAACATCTTTTTAGTGACATTGTAAAATTACCTACTTACGTAACTATCAACGCCACTCATGTAATAAAACATGACTCTACATAAAAAGGGTAGTCTTTACTAGAGTAAAGTAACATAATCCTGATTCTCACCATCATATCAGCCTATGTTCGTCCACTGCTGGACATAGGCCTCTCTCAATGAACGCCAAGATGACCGATCTCCTGCTACTCGCATCCAACATGGACCCGCGACTAAACGGAGATCGTCGTCCCACCTAGTTGGAGGTCGACCTACACCCCGTTTTCCCAGCCTTGGTCTCCATTCCTGGAATGGAATCCTGACTCTACTTTCCAGGAATTCTTGATACAAAATACCAAAATCTCTTTAGATTTTGGTATTGATATTTGATTTAGTTATGAAATATGACTCTACAAAACTCTACATACAGTAGCGATTGTAGGTACTCTAGTTAGTTTCTTATCCAAATCCTGAATCCTTATGCTACCTTGTACTACATACAGCTGCAACTGTACTAGAACCTACTCCTTTAGTTAGAATCTTATCTAGTAAAATCCTGAGTACGCATAACACTATAACGAAATTGTATCCAATATCTTACCAGAACTCCTTACATTCCAGTACCAGCGACCCGTGTAGGTTGCGGGACCTGCACCCGCCGGGAGATGGAGTACTGCGAGACGCGGGTGCTGATGGACCACTGCTGCTGCGAGAGGCACTTCCTCCCGGAGCCGTTTCCATGGTTACCGCACACCTGCTACGTCGGCCCTCACCGCTGCCACCCTTTAGCCCACGACTGCGTGAAGTATACACGGCTGAGAGACTGCTGCTGTTATAAGCATCTCGCTCAACAGTGTGAGTATTCTTATTTAAAGATTATTTATAGTAACTTCTATATTCCTTTTAGTGGATTAAAACTTCATTAAACAGCTCGTACGAGCCGTTCAGCTGGCTCTAACAGTTTTATTAGATGAGTGAAGGAGAACTTGATGGATGGAGATTGGTACAAACAATCTAACGGGAAACCTTTTCGCGTTCTTTAAAAAAAGGCGTTATACAAACCATTGAGATCCATCGCTTAGAGCAGCAATACTATTGGTTCTCAAAAACACACTCCATGCAACGCAGCACCGGTAGAAATGCAGCCTGGTGGCTGGTTTGTATAGATCCTTGTTTCAAAGTACCAGAAAACATTTAATTTTTAAATGAGCCTAAAGTTTAAGATAGACAGGCACAAGTGGGGCTTCTAGATTGTACCATTCTCCAACCATCGAGTTTTCGTTCACTCATGTAGTAAAACTTTGTTTCCTTCTTGTCGCCGAAGGGATATACAATGTATAATAATTATAATCTCCTTTACTTTCCAGGGAAAGGCATAATGTCGAAGTCCACCAGCATGATCAGCGGTGGTATGGTCGTGCTGCCCCTGATGTTTGTGCCGGTGCTGTTCTTCGTGGCGTACCTGTGACCCGCGGCGCGTGAGGGCCCGCCCGTGGTCCCCGTCTGAATAATTGGTTCTGACAGGCTATGGTTCTGACATAGGTCTCCTACATAACTGCAAATTCGCATCACATCGCAAATATCTGCGACAAAATTCATAAGTATTAAAAATTACATTACGATGCGACGCGAATTCGCAGTTTTGCGTGGGAGCCCTTACTGTTATTAGAACACTCTGACTAACTGCAGTCACTTTCTTACTAACTGCAGTTACAGGTATAACTGGTGTCAGAATATTGCTGTTCATTGCAGTCACAAATTTCTTGCTGAGCGCACTCAGAACATTTTTTCTGGTGGTGCTGACTGCACTCAGAATGTGAGATCTTGAGTGACTGCAGTCTGACGACCTTACGACCTGTTATTAAACCATAAAGTGGACTTGACTGTCTATTACAGGAATATGATATAGCTTTTAAGGACGATCTTGAACGCAGTTAGATCAATTGCGATTTGCGACTACGAAAAATGTTTTCTTCGATCAATTTTGCACTAGTATTTAAAAACCAAAGAGCTTTTTGTGTATTACCGAATGGCCTAAAAAGGTTGTGGCAATGCGCCAGTTGTTGGCACTAATGATTTTGATTGAAAATTGGCGCCAGCTGCCAATATTTATACCTACTTCCTAAATGGACCAAGAAGTTTTTAAATCTTGAGCCTTTACTAAACCAAAAAAGCCAATAATTGTCTTCGATTACTTCTTATAAACAAATGATTAGGTATATATTACTGGTTTGTTCCTTCATCCTGCACTGGTCGGACCAATCGCAGTCCGACTCCAGACGCGTTTTATGAATTCCCATGTGTGCATGAGTCTGGTCAGGTCGACCCGTTGGTTAATCAAACCGAAATGATAGGCCATCCCGTGTAAAAGGGCCAGATTTTGGACCCTCTTCCATATTATAAACGCAAATGGAAAAGCGTTTGGCCAAACAAACCATATTTTACCTCCGATAAATCCAAACCAGTGTGTAGACAAATTGTGTATAGGTTAAGTTAAGATTATATTCCAAGACTATTGATGTTTATAATATTATTGTCATTAAATGACTACTGTAGGTAGTGTAGTGGCACTTGTCTACTGACGCTAAGCTTTTCACAATTTTTAAAAATTATTTATGCCTAGTAGGCCTAATATTCCGTGTACCTACTTAGGTATAAGTATATGTCTAAATAGGTATGTTCTATATTAATATGTCATTGTGATAAGTGTCCTTGATTTTAAATTAAAAAGAAAAAAGATATGTTAGAACCTTAGAACCTAAGCATAAAAGTGTTATTTTATATTTAAAAAAATCCAAAAATTTAAACCAAATATTGTTTAGGTGAAATAATTCTGCAATACATATTTAAGTTACCTACACAGGCTATCGCTTCTTAATGGTATAATATAAGTTTTCTGACATTTTGTACTGCATTTATGGCCTAAGCTGCTTACACAATATGCACTGTGGTCTGTGAATGTAAAACTAAACGTTTTCTGTTTAAATAACCTCTGGTCATCGATTTATAGTAATATATAAGTCTATGCCTCTGGCAAATTCTCTATCACTCTTGGATTGGGCATGCCGGCTGAAGTGAAAACGAAATAGTAAAAGAAGGCATAAATAGCTTCGTAGAAATTGATGGGTGTTATTACTCTTACGCCGCGCCGGCTGTTAAGGGCAGACAGTGAAATATCGCGTGGACAAGATTTTTGATCCTGTTTCATTCTTTACATTATCATCTAAAAATTTTGAAAAAATTACGACCTTTACTTGAGGATATAACGTATTCGGCTTCGCATTAATTGACACAAACAGAAGAACTTCACTCGATAGAAAACAAAGCCAAAGTTACTTCTTTTTAAAATCTTTTTTCAATGCTGTGCTAAGAATACTGAACTAAGCGACCTATTTTTTATAGCTTTAATTAGATAAAATGATTATCTATCCGTATTCGCAAAAATGGAAATTGTAGCATTTATTTATTGATGCCAGTGACCTAGAGAATTCGCGTACGCCGCGGCTTACCGAGCTCCGAAAATCGCGCGGTGGCCCATACAAAAACATTTTGAGTGATAGATGCCCTTAATTCTCGTTTTACGAAATTTGGTAAGTTCAAACGTCCCGCGTCCTGAGATGATTTTAACCTTTTGTACCTATCCCAAAAAATGTTCATTAGTATTACTAATAAAAGGTTTTCATTTAAAATATTATAGTACAACGTAGTGGCGTCTATTACAAACGATTATTATTCTAACTCTATAATATTATGTATATTGTATTTTATTATTGTGTAGAAAATTGAATTATTGTACAAAAGCAAAGAAAATATACACTACGCGAAACAAAAGTTTATAAGAATTGTTGAAATAATTGTTATTATTTTTAATATTTTGTATAATTGTTATGTTACCAAAGCTTTAGTTACATAAAACATTATAATTAGATTAAGTTACCGTGCATTAATTAATTTTATATTAATTACTTTGCAATAGAACAATTTTAATATTAACGCCTGTTTAAAAATAATAGCTATTATGTACGTTTGTGTTATTGGTGTTAACGCAAGGAATAATAACTACATATTAATTATTTATGCTTAATGTATTGTAGTAAGTACTATGAAATATTTTTTTCAAAGATCTAAGCAATATTACACAACAATAACCCCTCCAAAGTACCTTGAATAAATATAACAATTTTGGCTTTCAAATGTATCATTCTAATATCTATTTACACCAGATAAATAAATATTTTATCATATTATTTTAAGAGAATCTAGTGATGGATACCTATCTATATAAATTTCTGTATAAAAATGTAAAATATGTTTAACGTATTAAAATACGAAAATAAAATGTAAGGTGTGTTATTTGTAAATTAACTTATTTATGTCCCTTATTTTTATTCAAGAATTTTTTTATTTCATTCTTTCGCATTGATAAATATAATATTATAATAGTGTAAATGAATTCATACATATAGGCAACAAATAAAATAATAGCAACGATATTAAAGGCATTAGACATTTTAGAAAATATTATGTTCGACAAAATTTTCTACACTCCTTTATTTTTAAAATAGCAACTAAGCGGAACAAAATTGCCGATCTTAAAAATAATGTTAAAAAGATGGCTTCAGGTAATAAAATTGGCATTGGGATTTCATAAAATAACAATATTATGATTTCAATGAAAATTTTTTTTAATTTTATGATAATTTATTTATAATTTCCTGAACAATTAAACCGATTTAATTTATTAGGTAGGTAAGTACCTACTTTCTGTTGGTCTGTGTGAAAAGGGCAGTTGTTTGAAATGACACACCTTTTTTAGGGTTCCGTACCCAAAGGGTAAAAACGGGACCCTATTACTAAGACTTCGTTGTCTGTCCGTCTGTCTGTCTGTCTGTCTGTCTCCAGGCTGTAACTCAAGAACGGTAATAGCTAGAGATTTGATATTTTCACAGATTATGTATATCTGTTGCCGCTATAACAACAAATACTAAAAATAAAATAAAATGAATATTTAAGGGGGGCTCCCATACAACAAACGTGATTTTTTGGCCTTTTTTGCTCTATATCAAAAATGGCAACAGGTAGGTACTTGAATTTTTCGCAAAATCCTTAGTTATAATATGTGTACTTTATTATTTAACAATAATATGAAAATAAAATAAAAAATAAGGGAGGATCCCATACAAAAAACACAATTTATGGCCTAATTTTGCTCTATAATGGTACGGAACACTTAGGGCGCGATTCCGACTCGCACTTGGCCGATTATTTTACAGTAATTTCAATATTGAATTTATGCACGAAACACTTTAAACATGAAATAATAATTATAAGGGCACGCTAGTGAATATTCAAACATAATAATATTAGGTATAGCTGCTTACAATGCTTTTTAACGTGTTTAGTTAAAACTAGAGCAAAATGTAGTTTAGTCAGTGATTCTTCAACTACAAAAATGCGTACTGTAGATCCAAATTTATGGTCTAAAAGGGCTAAGAAACCAATTCTAAACTTGACTAGACCGTACAAATTTGGGTTGAAATACTCTCCGTTGGAAGTTAGACTCAGAAGTAGTTTGAAAGACGCGTTGAAAGAATTATGGAAGCACAGTGCTGTTGAGGGTCTGAAGTTTGTGGCTGATAAAAATATCAATCCTATGATCAGGTAAATTACCATATTATTAAGCGTTTTGGAAGTTGTCAATATTACAATAAGATTCAGAAAATTTATAAGTAGACAGACAGAATACAAACAGATGTTATACAGCATGACTGGTGAGACAATACCGATACTTAAGGAGAGTATTCAGTACTCGATTCTCATTATAAATATGTAATAAAATTAGGTACTTAATTTCTGACCAAATTTCCCTTTAAACAAAATATGAATCACGGACACTTAGTTAAATTACTATGCGGCCGTGGCGTCATGCGCCCCCCGCGCCGGCGCGCTACCTCTCCCGCGCGCGGTGTCCATGCGTTGGGTAAATAATTATTTAACTTTAAGCTACATTTACTCAGTGATCAATTGATATTATTTTTTTATATTATTTTTTTCAACTAATATAATCGCCAAATATCACGTCCTCGAGTATTGAACATGTCTCACCAGTCATGCTGTATAATTTATATAACATAATATATTATATTATATAGTATGGACTACCGTCTATTCTAAAACATGACTGTGTGTGCACAGTGCATACGCAAGAGCACTCTCTATAATTCCTTTACTCTTATAATCCAGTGCACAGTGGGACAGACGACCTACACGACTGGCAAGAGGTCAGGCGCAGGACTGACTTTTTACACTCCCATCCGAAGAATGGATCATCTTACTTGTCAGACAGACAGGTAAGATGATGATCCGAGTCAAGAGCCACGCTCTAAACCACTAGAAAACCGAGGCGTTAAGAGGATATACCATGGGCTAGAGAAATGAATAAAAAAAGTACTTGTAATATCTATTGCTGTCTCTCTTACCTCAAGCCTCCCCCCGCAGAGCGCGATAGAGAATAGATACAACTGCAGAAAAACAACATTTCGTTGTCCCCCAATTTAATAGTGGTACTATTTTCATTTAAAATTAAAGCAAGGCTTGAGCTCTGTGTTCCTGTATTTTTTTGTATAATCTAGCCACACAGCGGAAATTCTGGCCATTTTTTTGGGTTTTTGAACGTTCATATCTTTTTTGATAATTAAATTATGAAAAATAAGAAAACATAGGGACATGCTAATAGTGACCATAGTTGATATTCAAGAAAAAAATTATAACTCTACCGGCATTATCCAAGGAGGAAACAGGGGACAACGTTAGTATGGAAAAACGGCTTTAGTGTATCCTCTTAAGATTTTACAATAATTAAACTCACGCAGAACTCAGAAGAAGGTGGCTCTAAAAAGCAGCACTAAAACACAAAATAACATTACCTATAACCGATGCTAGAGCATTTTCACCTAATCTATAGACTGTGTCTGTAGGCCTTCCTATTACTGTGAGTACTTTTGCTTTGGATGTAAATTGAGGAAGTTGAGGAAGCGTGCTCAAATCCATACAAAGTAATATTCAAATTATCTTTGTTTGATAATTAAACAGAACTCCGTATTTGCGTGTATGGAGGTTACTCAATATGAACTTGACTAACTTATGCAATGACAGCTTTGAATGAGTTGCACAAAAGAACAATATTATCTAAGAATTAAGGGACCCATCAGACAGAGTGTCTAAACACACTAGGCCGAAGTTATGCCGGCGTAAATTCCGCATGATTACGCCCGCAATGTATTTTAAATTGCCGAATACACACTATATTGCGTCGCATTCCGTCCGTATTTTGTATGCGTTTGACATTGCGGACGTAATTTACGCCGCGTAACTTCGGCCTAGCTAGTATGCTTAGGCCGGTATAAATAGTCAGTACTCAAGATACATCTCGGCTCAAGACACGGTTCAGGTGTTCAGGTTCACGTCACAGTCACGGTTCAGGTGATTGGTTGGCTGTCAAAATTTGGACCAATCATAGAGCCGAACCGCGTCTTGAGACCGGGTCGCATCTTGAGTACTGACTATTTATACCGGCCTTAGACACCTCTGTGTCTAGCGGTCACGCGGTCAGGCATTCAACTGTCATTTTGCGTTCTTTGTGTTGTATTATGATAAATAGAGATACTCAGGTCAATTAGTTAATGATTGTTCCTACCAATCGGAAGGGGAACGCGAGGTCCCACATAGGGGGCCATTAAAAATGCGTAGGGCCTGTTTCACCACTTCCTTATAAAGTGCCGGATAGGCTATCCACAACTTTTTTGACAGATTCTCCATACTTCATCTGTCAAGTTATGTGGTGAATAGCCTACACTTTATAAGGAAGTGGTGAAACAGGCCCAAAGGTGTAAAGTTGTAAACTGCTTGATAAACTCCAGGTGGTGCTACCTGCTTCTCTTGATAGCTACATTCATCGCCTCCCTGGCTTTAGTGGTGCGGCTCTTGTATGTTTACCGCATGGTACCACCGCTGATTGTTAACGAGCTAATGGAAGATGACGTCCTGAACAATATCACGTTCCCAGCAGTCGCCATCTGCAGTAACAATGTCATCAGTAAACCTGAACTGGATAAATACGCACGATACTTGTAAGTGTGTCAGTCATAACCTTTCTCATAATAATATTATGATAGGTAAGGAGGGACAGCAGCAGGATGTGACCAGCAGGCTTAGCATAACAACTTTAGAAACGGGATACAAATTAGAATGGACATACTGACAGATTTTAGTGACAAAATGGCGGATTTCCTTTGTCTAACTGTCACTTTGTCTATTCTTCCGTAGAAAGAAACTGCTTCTATGGTGACGATGCTAAGCCTGCAGGAGAGGGTTTAGTCCGTAGGTTTCATACATACTTATGGGCCAGCCCATACGGATTCATGAGGATTCTCCTGCCCTCCCCGTGAAAAAAAAGACTAGAGAGAAAATATTGGTATCTTGTTTGCATGATAACATCATGTTTCAAGTCATAGTCTATGTACCTTGCACGGGCTACCTATTTATTAGATACCCTTGTCCCTTAGCCCTATATCTATCTGTTGAACAATATAATGTATTGGCCTGGCCAGGGTGATCCTTCCTTCCTATAATATATTTTCTTGGGCAACTTATTCTACTTTACCTACCAACTTGTTCTTCTTACAGATTATCTTTAGATAGGAACAGAACTTACTCGCTGAACGCTATAAAGTTCAACTTAATGGCATTTGGTGCACTGTTCAACATGGCGTTTACACCCTATGAACACGATTTCATGAAGTGGCTAACAGCGGTGACCAAGGAAACTAATGTCACGAAAATTATGTACGAAGTAAGTTAAGTTATAAAATGTGCCAGTAAGAACAAGTCTATAGATAGTAACGGATCTGCTTCCTAAGAAAAGAAAGTAGAAGCACAGATTAGTAAATAGTTACTACGTAAGTAGAAGTCCAAAATATAAGTACTCCTTCGGTGGTAACTGGTGAATATTTTGAGAATACCTATATATGAGGAGCTAATAATAACTACGAGAGCGAAAGAAGGATACCTACTAAAATGTATTTTATAGTGATTAATGACCCTATTTCTAATTATTTCTTGGAGGTTTTAATCCTATCAACTCCCAGAAGGACACCGGTGACCGCGACAACAATAGAATACTTAACAATAGAGTAATTAGATACCGAAATTGATCTACTTCATTTTGTTTGATAGCTGACTTGTTCAAGAGTGTTCTGTGCCATTCATCACCATTCAGCAGCTTATATATCGCCAGAATGAGAGCATAATCACTTCCAGTTGACACCACCATGTAGGAAGCTGCTCGTGCGCTGCGCATGGCACGCGCGTGCCTACCGGTGCGCAGAGCTGTTCACCCGACGCATCACTCCATTTGGCTTCTGTTGCGTCTTCAACTCCAGATACATGTAAATTACTTATGGTCAATAGTTTTATACTAAGAAAGCACTCTATATTAATACTTTTATTGAAGATCCATAATGCTTAATAAAAGAAAAATTGCAACCCAATTTAAGCTACAATGGGCATTGGGTAATAGATCGATAAAGTCTCTAAAGGTAATCTGTCTAAAGAACAGAATTGGTATCAGTAATGTATTTCCAGGTCGATGGATAGAGACAGCACGGTATACCAGCTCAACGAGACTGGGATTGCGGCTGGTCTCGCGGTGGTGGCGCGGGAAAACCCAGACGACTTTGCCTTCATAAGAAGACCTGGAAACGAATTTCTGGTAGATGTAGTGATATAATCAATGACGATTCTTCATCATCTTTCAATAATCTTGAGATAATTAGGTATTCAAAAACCTTCTCAAATCCATGATGTTGGTCAACAAAGATTGTTGTGAAAAAATGTTCTTCAAAATCAAAGGGTTATTAAAAATTTACGGAAGGAAAAGGAAATAATCTTCACTTCTTTTGGTCAGGTTCTTCTTTTTGATGGAGACAACTACCCAATGCTGGCTTCTGGTGTCGTTCGTGTATTTCTGGCGCAGTGCAATACTTCGTCCCTTATAATGCTTAAGACGTATTATCAATATTCTAGCTACGACTTAGATGACTACACTGAAGAAACGGTAAGAAAATAATATATTATGGCAAACAAATCTTGCCTGTAGACAAGTGGCGAAACGCTAACGCTAACGCTAACTCTAACGTTACAAAATGTATGGGATTTGACATTAGTATTCGCTAGCGAAGCGATGACTTATGTCAAATCGCATACATTTTGTAATTAGCGTTTCGCCACTTGTCTACAGGCAATATACTTATTAGTTATTACTGTATAATAGTGACCAAGAGTCACAAAATGTTCCTTAACGAAGGAATGAAGTAAGATTCGGAGTTGAAGAATGATAATAATCCATACTTACTTAATATTATAAATGCGAAAGTGTGTCTGTCTGTCGGACTCTCTGTCTGTCTGTTACCTCTTCACGCTCAAACCGCTTAACCGATTTTGCTGAAACTTGGTATGGAGATACTTTGAGTCCCGGGAAAGAACATAGGCTACTTTTATCACGGAAAAATGAACGGTTCCCGCGCCTTAAACGAGTTTTGGCGCAACGGAGTGGCGGGCATCATCTAGTATTATAATAATTGTACTCCTAAGCCTCTGGTAGCTTGTTATTAACTGACATGAAAATATTATTCTATTAATTTTCAAATTTTTCTATTTATTTTAAGTGTGGTTTTTGATTAGACTTTAAAAAAAAATTTAAAGCGTGGGTGTCGTCTACCGGGACCTAATGGCGAATATGACTTACACTCTTGGTCAACTTGCCTGACGGTATGTCAGAGAAATGCCGCCATTGCGCTCTGCAACTGTGCTCCTTTTACCATGCCTAATTACGATGGGGATGATGCGCCTGAATGTTCCCTGGAGCATATCCAGTGCTTGGCTAAGCATCGAGGTGAGTCTAGGAAATATTTTAAGATCAATAAGTAGATCCGTGTTACTACGGATCTGAGGGCACGGGAGTGCCCCCGCCAAATCGAGCAAAAAAGCGGCACGGCCGTAACATCCTTTTCTCGAACCAATTCAGGCTCTTTTTGACCCCCCTATAACTTCATTGTGGATAAAACAACAAGCCTGAATTTTCAGCTGCTAAGCAAGCATTGTATAAATACGGTATATTTAAAATTTCATTCAATATTCTTTTTCCAAATATGCGCAAATAATTTGATTGTTCTTCAATTTCTTCTACATCTTCTTGGGCATGTCAGCGGATAAGAATTAGAATAGGAAACTTAACACTGAGTATGTATTGCCTTATCAGTTTCAATCACCTTGAATTGAGATCTTCTGTAACCATTCTAGAGAAGTTCCTCTTCTTCTTCCCTGGCGACACATCGGATGAAAGTTTAAATGAGGAGGAGGTAAACTCTCTATATTGCACGGGGCCAGAAGCCTGCATGCCGGACTGCACGCGGCAGCTCCATACAGCCAGGGTCACGATGATACGACACGACAACGACACGAGAGTCCTGAAGACCAAGTTCTTGTAAGAATAGAGATTATCTAATTGGAATCTAGTGACTTTGATGACACATCAACACTAGAGCAAAGTGTTTGATATAACAAACTCTTTTTCACCATCCACGCAGGATTGTGATAGCTGTCTTCAGTTATATTCCTTATTTCTTCTTTTTATTTTTGTTGTTGTGACTTCATTGTTAAGTTTTCATAGGTGCATGGAAAATCTCATATTATTATTGATGTAATGTACAACCTCGTCTGCTTACTATAGTGAAAGCATGTAACTTTTTACTCAGGAAAGGCTTGGATATGACAAATGCAACGATCATCAGAATATTCTACGAGTCGGACACACATCAGCTGACAATAATAGAAACGAATAATCCTTGGTATGAAATCATAGGTAAGACTAGACGTTACCTGAACTAGATAATATAACTATGATTACTTATATTATTATGATAATATAACTTAAATTTAGTGGTAATAGATTAATCGCTTTCCTATGTCCCAATTTAGCACTTAGCCAAAGTGCTAAATGCTAATAATTATAATAGCGAAGCAAATATGAAAGTGATATAATTATCACGATGTTACAATACATCACTGATATTAGTAATGCGATAAGTCAACCTAGGTCTTCATTTTCGACATCGTTATTGGTTATCAATTGATGGTTGGCTCGTCTCCCTTAAGGGCCGGTTCTTCCAAATTCACGTTTCTAGAATGAGTTTTTTTATAGAAAGCGCCATTCAAAAAAACTAAAAAATATATACATGTATAGATGCATCTTTTAACTAGTGCTTTCATTGGATATAAACACAATACAGATAATGTGGCTCGATAAAAAAAAATTCCGAAACAACATCGATTTTAAAAGCATTTTGAGTTTTATAGGACTTACAGAGACTCAATCAAAAAATAATTTGGACAGTTCGATAGCTATTAAAACTTAACAGGGAAATCATTGGATAGATGTTTAGTTAAGTATAATATTTGTATCTAAGTAAAACGGGTTTTTCTCCTATTTCGCCCTATCATGGATGTGGCGAGCGTCGTAACAGCCACCGTACAAGGCACGCTGATATGAATGTTATTTTAATGACATTTAGGTCGATATTCGCACTGACAGAAATCGACCTGCTAATTTACGAAGAACGGGCCCTTAAGCCTTTTAAGCCCTTAAAGTAGCCCCTAATTTATAATCGTAACTCGTAGTAGATAACGTGCAATCTAACGAATATGATGTGTGATGTACTTAATTTGTTTGCAGGCTTCTTGTGCTGTATGGAAGTGTTCATTTTGTCTATAACACTGGTGAACGTATTCGAGGTGGTGTACTTTTGTACCATACGCTGGATCTACCATTACAAACGACGCAAGCGGCTCCTTCAGCCTCCGACAAGGAAGATATAAATATGTGATGGGGTTTAGATGTGTTGTGCAGTACGCTCAAAGATCGAAAACGTTATATCAAGCGTTTTCGCACTAGATACGTCCGATTCGAATCCGATCCGAACCAGAGTTCACGAATGTCAATAGTGAGGTGTCCGAAGTCGGATTTAGTGCGTAAGGCGCTATCATAGAAACAGTTCTACATCCGGTCCGTATTTTCACGGGTTGTGCCCAACGTTGTGGCAATCACAGAAATATGAAGTAGCGAAATTCGTGTCGTGGGAGTCGTGGCTGCTATTCGATCTCAACGCGTTGTGGCAATGAAGAAAAGCAAGTCACAACGCGTTTTCCGCTCATTGAGCGTTTTCGATTTTGAGCAAGAGATACGATTTTATGAATCTACGAATGATCATCACTGTCTTTACAAATTCAAGAAATCCATACCTAGATCGCACTGTGATCCTTGGTGATTAAGACGTTTCCTAGTTTAAAATTTGGAGGTTAAGATTTTCTGCAATCTGCTCATAAAATACAATAGCAATTTTATAAATATTACATTCAAAGTGCATATATTACTTAATGATAAAATTATAAACTTAATATGCAATTATGGTATATCATGTGAGGTTTATCTATAAGGAGTTATTTCCTGTGCAGTGTGGTATACCGTATAATCCAATTACATCATCTCATTGTTCGTAAAGGTTCCCTCGTTATTTTTCATAAAATACTAGGCAATATTTGACTACAAACTACATTTGGTTAGAAGGTCGTCTCAACACTTGACTAGGTAGGTACTGCTTAGTGCTTGTTACTCACTCTCGGTACGTAGCTGTGATGTTTTGATTAAGCAGCAAATCTTCTAGAATTTAAAACCAAATGCTTAAAAGCCTTTTAAATTAAAAAAATATTAAAAATAAGTATATTAAAAAAATGTGTCTTAATCGAACAACTTGCTTGCCTTATTCAGCGTACCTATTATATGCAATGTTGTATGGAAGTAGCCACTAATTGAGGATCATCAATTCGGGATAGTATATTATAATATCAGCTTGAAAGTTCTCATTAAAGATTTAAATAATAAATGTGTTTATTGATAAAAACTTTTAAAATTTAATCAATAAACATTTTTCTAATAAAGATATTTAAAAAAAGCGGCCAAGTGCGAGTTGGACTCGCCCATGAAGGGTTCCGCAGTAGCAATAACATTTATTTTTATGAAAATAATAGGTTTTTGATTTACTTTTATATTTCAGTCGATTTAATGAAATTTAGATTAAGGTTTACCATTTATGAGGTATAAAAAAACTACTGGCTAGATCTCCTTCAAACCAATTTTCGTTGGTAGTTTTTATAGTAATCTACATCATATATTTTTTTTAAATTATCATGCCCCTACTTTAGAAATTAGAGGGGGGGGAGGGGCATACATTTTACCACTTTGGAAGAGTCTCTCTCCCAAACTATTCGGGTTAGAAAAAAATGATAATATGAGAAACCTCAATATGATTTTTGGAGACTTATCCATAGATACCCCACACGCATAGGTTAGATGAAAAAAAAAAATTTTTGTTTCAGTTGTACCATGGACCAATCATACAATCCATTTTTGCATCAAAATCTTAATGCGGTTCACAGACTACATCTAATTACCAAGTTTCAATAGTATAGCTCTAATAGCTTCGGAGAAAACAGAGAAGACGGAGAAGACAGAGTAGACAGACAGACAGACATGACAAATCTATAAGGATCATTGACGGACCTACGTCATGTGGTCGGCTTATGTCAATTCAATGAGGGCCCCATACACGGGCGTCAAACCGATCGAAACGACGAATCGATGGTGTATGTCAATATCGTTAACGATTTACTTAATAATTAATTAAATATGAGCTACATTTTTGATGCGATCAATCGTCATGATCGATCGTATAGAGTTATAGACGAATCGAACCGTATAATATGGAGCCTCTGTGACCGGTCTAATATAAAGGGTTTAACCGCGACCAAATTACCATCTGCCTAGGAATCAACTTCTTTGATAGTACTATCAGAGAAACTGATTCATAGGCAGGTTCACGTTTTAAATATGAGCGACAAATATTTAAACTAAACTTTTTTATATTACTTAAGTATATGTTTTATATAACATGTTTATTCTTTCTGAATCGGCGGTAGCATCGATCGATGTTACAGTATATATTCTGCCCCAGAACTGTCAACAACAGTACAACATGGTACAACTAGGGCGACCGATCAAAGTTATACTTAGGTACCTACTATTTAGTTACCTGTGTTTGTACTACACGTTCTGTTTCAATCTGCGTTAAACAAAAATGCCCCTAATCGTCGTATTACTGCATTATCCAGTGTAATAAGTCAATTTTGTATGATTTATAAGTCGGTCAGCATTTGCTGTTTTCAAGTCATTTTCGTACAATATGTGCAGTAACGCTGTAAAATGGTCCATCGTGACTTTGTTTCTTTTATATTGTCCATCTACTAGCCCCGTAAGTTTTAAATCTACTATTATAATAATTACTAAGGTATCTACTACTTACTTGTAGGCTCCACTGAATATTATTATACTCTATTATGTAGAGCTACTTTCAACAAATTAACTTGTAAGTAACTCTTTTATAAATGTAAGTTGCAATGTTAGTCCCTAAAATATGGCATTAATTGTTTTAAACCTCATCCCCTCAGCAAAATTCAACAATAAGGGTAGTTTCTTAAGGGTGTATGAGAGACCATGGTATTCGGTCAATTCATGCCTAAACATAGGCCATAAAATGTTAACAAATGCATACCCGTACATTGTACTATCAGAGAAGTTGATTCCTAGGCAGATGGCGGATTGTAATGTAGTCGCGTTGTCAAAGTCGTCCGAGCGATCACAGCTAACGCATTGAATTGACATAAACCAACCAAACGACGTAGGTCTGTCAACTGCCTTGGAGTCAATTTTCCTCGAGTACACAATACCTACTAAGGGCCCATTTCACCACCTCCATATAAAGTGCCGGATAGTCTATCTACAATTTTTTTACAGATTCTCCATACTCTATCTGTCAAGTTAAGTGGTGAATACTGGATAGCCTATCCAGCACTTATCAGGAAGTGATGAAACAGGCCCTAATTATTGTGATTTTCTTTAATATAACAGCTCTCGTTACTCCAAGCCGATCACCCTCCCCTGGCTGCGGAGCTGAGCTCGCGTGTGGCGTCGCACGCGCCGCGCATACAGGATGCCAAGACCGACGCCCGCCTGCCGTTGCCGTCGCCACAGGAGATCGACGCCATCAAGCGAGTGGCACAGGTGCTCATCATGCTGGGAGGACAGGTACTTGGGTAGGGTCTTTCGTTGCTCTATGGTTCTGATGATTGAAACGCAAAACTTCTCGGCTGTGGATTATCCGACAGGGATAAAGTCTGTTGAAGAACTCCTCAGACTCGCCTTAGACGAAGAAAAGTTTTGAAGCTTGACTGCCAACCTTCAGTGATTGGAGAGGCACTAGAAGAAGAAATGATTCTAATATAGCAGCCGTGGTTACCAACAGAAATTGATACCATCAAGCTTTAGAGTCTTTCGTGACTTCTTTTACTCTAGCAGCCGTGGTTGATGGTTGCACTTAGGTACCACAAGATTTTAACACCATCAAACAGTAGCTAGCTTACATCAAACTATTTTACTATAGCAGCCGCAATAGCTAATGCATAAAACTACTGCCATCACCACAGGAGATGCCATCAGGAAAATTACACACCAGGTAAAGTCACAGCTGGAGCTGAAATCGCCACTAGCTGCAAAATCTGAAGCGAAGCTACTCGCAAGCTTTTAAAGTTTCCGTGTGGCTTCACATTTTCAGATCTACAGATTTGTAAGACAGGAGAAAGAAGAACAGAGGAAATGGAGAGTTTTTATCATAGATTGTTATTAAGTAATGGAATATTGTTTTATAAGTACGTCATTAGGTTTTTCTATTGGTTGCAGGTAATTCCGAGCATCATAGGCGAGGCCCCAGCCATGAGCACAACACAGGCTGTGACGGATGTACCCCATGATACCGTTAATAAGTAACAACAAACATGGTATAATTAGTGAAACCTACTTCGTAGGAGCCCTCTCTAGGTCTTAGGATATGGTGTATTTTAATAGCGACTTTTCCTAATAAATGTGTTCAAGCGGATTGTTTTATTTTACCACATTCAACAGGATTTAAAAGTTGTGATCCTTATAATAAATAATTATTGAACTGGTATACATATAAAATTCCAATAAAGAGTGTATGCAAAGCAGAGGTAAAAACCAAATGTTGCGTCATCGATTTATTAATGTCTAAGTACTTCATCAATGTAAGTTTTTGCATTACATTGTAATAAATTATCATTATATTAAGGTGTGTCCAGATTAGCGCGACATGACAGTTAGCGCCTAAACCGGACACAGGTTCACTTGAGTCATGAGTGACCCTTTTTTTGTCGTTGAGGAAATGCATTTACACATCCCCGGCGGTCTGGGGAGGGCCACCGGGGTATGTGGGACACCCTGGGGGCGGCAGGGCGCGCCCGGGCATACCCACTAAAACTCCAACGGTGTTCCTGCTCTTCCGCTTTAGGCAGAGCCGTACACAACCGCGATCACGTTAGTGACCCTGTGACACAAATCACAATATAATTATAAAATAATAAAATAATAGAATAATAGAAATAATAAAATAATAGAAATACACAATCTGTAATGATTCAGAGGTAGCTATAGCGGTTTTTGAGATAAAGTCTGTCTCCAGGAGACAGACAGACGGACAGACAACGAAGTTTTAGTAATAGAGTACCGTTTTTACCCTCTGGGTACGGAACCCTAATAAGAGGTCAATTTAACAACCATGTTTCTATCACCACAAATGACGTAGTGAAGTTTTGCTGCGATTTATATCCATCTTGTAGAATCAGCCTTAAATCCTGATATTGCCGACTCATGAAGCCGATGCACGCGCTCTGACGAAGGTAAACTAAACGGTTTACTTCACCATGGACTTTAAGTTCCGGCCGCCGAATCTGGTCAAATAATTATTATAAATAGGTTTTTTTATGGACGCGGTAAATAAACCTCCGAAACGTAAACTCTTCATTGAAGAATTAAACAATGTTGTTTTTTTGTGGACATAGATGTTAAATATGTAATGAAAAATGAGTAATGATTGAGTGAACTGCTTTTTCTTCTTTTTATTATGGCTCCTTGGCATTGGAACGTGAATTGTATTGATGAATAAGGGATAGCGTACACTTTGCAGTTTGCCGTCGGGCAAAGCGCAAAGCGGTTTGAGAGGATAAATCGGTTGAATGTAATTTGTATGAATTGTCACAAACTGTGTCAGGACTCAGGCTGCGGCGGATTCTGACAGTAGTCAGAATTCGCTTGTTAAACTCTACTCAGAATCTGTCATTTATACTGCGCTCCGCCTGTGTGGAGTCACGCTACGGCCTAGTATGCGCAAACCGTAAGATGCGTTCATAATATTATTATTATTAAGACAATAATATGGCAATGACCGTGACATTTCAGAAGTGTGTGTAACTTGTAAGTTATTTAGATGGGTACATAGATCAAAATAATATTTATAATTATATTGTGATTTGTGTCACAGGGTCACTAACGTGATCGCGGTTGTGTACGGCTCTGCCTAAAGCGGAAGAGCAGGAACACCGTTGGAGTTTTAGTGGGTATGCCCGGGCGCGCCCTGCCGCCCCCAGGGTGTCCCACATACCCCGGTGGCCCTCCCCAGACCGCCGGGGATGTGTAAATGCATTTCCTCAACGACAAAAAAAGGGTCACTCATGACTCAAGTGAACCTGTGTCCGGTTTAGGCGCTAACTGTCATGTCGCGCTAATCTGGACACACCTTAATATAATGATAATTTATTACAATGTAATGCAAAAACTTACATTGATGAAGTACTTAGACATTAATAAATCGATGACGCAACATTTGGTTTTTACCTCTGCTTTGCATACACTCTTTATTGGAATTTTATATGTATACCAGTTCAATAATTATTTATTATAAGGATCACAACTTTTAAATCCTGTTGAATGTGGTAAAATAAAACAATCCGCTTGAACACATTTATTAGGAAAAGTCGCTATTAAAATACACCATATCCTAAGACCTAGAGAGGGCTCCTACGAAGTAGGTTTCACTAATTATACCATGTTTGTTGTTACTTATTAACGGTATCATGGGGTACATCCGTCACAGCCTGTGTTGTGCTCATGGCTGGGGCCTCGCCTATGATGCTCGGAATTACCTGCAACCAATAGAAAAACCTAATGACGTACTTATAAAACAATATTCCATTACTTAATAACAATCTATGATAAAAACTCTCCATTTCCTCTGTTCTTCTTTCTCCTGTCTTACAAATCTGTAGATCTGAAAATGTGAAGCCACACGGAAACTTTAAAAGCTTGCGAGTAGCTTCGCTTCAGATTTTGCAGCTAGTGGCGATTTCAGCTCCAGCTGTGACTTTACCTGGTGTGTAATTTTCCTGATGGCATCTCCTGTGGTGATGGCAGTAGTTTTATGCATTAGCTATTGCGGCTGCTATAGTAAAATAGTTTGATGTAAGCTAGCTACTGTTTGATGGTGTTAAAATCTTGTGGTACCTAAGTGCAACCATCAACCACGGCTGCTAGAGTAAAAGAAGTCACGAAAGACTCTAAAGCTTGATGGTATCAATTTCTGTTGGTAACCACGGCTGCTATATTAGAATCATTTCTTCTTCTAGTGCCTCTCCAATCACTGAAGGTTGGCAGTCAAGCTTCAAAACTTTTCTTCGTCTAAGGCGAGTCTGAGGAGTTCTTCAACAGACTTTATCCCTGTCGGATAATCCACAGCCGAGAAGTTTTGCGTTTCAATCATCAGAACCATAGAGCAACGAAAGACCCTACCCAAGTACCTGTCCTCCCAGCATGATGAGCACCTGTGCCACTCGCTTGATGGCGTCGATCTCCTGTGGCGACGGCAACGGCAGGCGGGCGTCGGTCTTGGCATCCTGTATGCGCGGCGCGTGCGACGCCACACGCGAGCTCAGCTCCGCAGCCAGGGGAGGGTGATCGGCTTGGAGTAACGAGAGCTGTTATATTAAAGAAAATCACAATAATTAGGGCCTGTTTCATCACTTCCTGATAAGTGCTGGATAGGCTATCCAGTATTCACCACTTAACTTGACAGATAGAGTATGGAGAATCTGTAAAAAAATTGTAGATAGACTATCCGGCACTTTATATGGAGGTGGTGAAATGGGCCCTTAGTAGGTATTGTGTACTCGAGGAAAATTGACTCCAAGGCAGTTGACAGACCTACGTCGTTTGGTTGGTTTATGTCAATTCAATGCGTTAGCTGTGATCGCTCGGACGACTTTGACAACGCGACTACATTACAATCCGCCATCTGCCTAGGAATCAACTTCTCTGATAGTACAATGTACGGGTATGCATTTGTTAACATTTTATGGCCTATGTTTAGGCATGAATTGACCGAATACCATGGTCTCTCATACACCCTTAAGAAACTACCCTTATTGTTGAATTTTGCTGAGGGGATGAGGTTTAAAACAATTAATGCCATATTTTAGGGACTAACATTGCAACTTACATTTATAAAAGAGTTACTTACAAGTTAATTTGTTGAAAGTAGCTCTACATAATAGAGTATAATAATATTCAGTGGAGCCTACAAGTAAGTAGTAGATACCTTAGTAATTATTATAATAGTAGATTTAAAACTTACGGGGCTAGTAGATGGACAATATAAAAGAAACAAAGTCACGATGGACCATTTTACAGCGTTACTGCACATATTGTACGAAAATGACTTGAAAACAGCAAATGCTGACCGACTTATAAATCATACAAAATTGACTTATTACACTGGATAATGCAGTAATACGACGATTAGGGGCATTTTTGTTTAACGCAGATTGAAACAGAACGTGTAGTACAAACACAGGTAACTAAATAGTAGGTACCTAAGTATAACTTTGATCGGTCGCCCTAGTTGTACCATGTTGTACTGTTGTTGACAGTTCTGGGGCAGAATATATACTGTAACATCGATCGATGCTACCGCCGATTCAGAAAGAATAAACATGTTATATAAAACATATACTTAAGTAATATAAAAAAGTTTAGTTTAAATATTTGTCGCTCATATTTAAAACGTGAACCTGCCTATGAATCAGTTTCTCTGATAGTACTATCAAAGAAGTTGATTCCTAGGCAGATGGTAATTTGGTCGCGGTTAAACCCTTTATATTAGACCGGTCACAGAGGCTCCATATTATACGGTTCGATTCGTCTATAACTCTATACGATCGATCATGACGATTGATCGCATCAAAAATGTAGCTCATATTTAATTAATTATTAAGTAAATCGTTAACGATATTGACATACACCATCGATTCGTCGTTTCGATCGGTTTGACGCCCGTGTATGGGGCCCTCATTGAATTGACATAAGCCGACCACATGACGTAGGTCCGTCAACTACCTAGGAAATAGGAATCAAGTATCAACTTCCTCGATGGTACATTATTATTAAGGTTTTAAAGAAGAAGCCTATAAGAACGGCCACGGACCTTTTTATTAGTATTCGCTAGCGAAGCGATGCTTATATCATGGACCAATCATACATAACTATTTATTACTCTATGCTTATATCGAATCGCATACATTTTGTAGCGCTAGCGTTTGCGTTAGGCATTAGAGCTTTGCCACTTGTCTACAGGCCCAGACCGTTACCATTACAACAGTAATATAATGAGACATTTTAACTATCATTAAGTTAATAAATTATGCGACACATAAATTAAGAAATAACAATGCTAACTCTTATTAGATTACGTCTAACCTTTGAAAATAGTATTTATTTAAAACAACCGTGACCCTATAGTTGCATCTGTGGGATATCATGAACCTGTGACCTCGCGACGATCACGCTATCGAGGTCAGCAAATCATATTATTGTGTACATAATGTTATTCAATTGCCTGCATTTTATGTACTTAGAGACTATATCGTCTTTCAATTGAATTCGCTCATCGTTAACGGTGTAAAAATATTCTAGTAAAGACGTGCCTTTTAATAAAGTACAAAAAGGCATAAAATATGTGAAAGAACAAAATGATACACATCGCATGTTTGATGTTGAAATTATACAGGATCCATAGCTACAGAGCTGTGTGTAGCTAAGGAATAAGGATCCTATTATTTCAGCTTCTTAGCTGTAACTTGTAAGCTAAGCTAAGCTAAGAAGCTGCAAGGCAAGATTCCCATAATTTAAATTTTTAACTTTTAACAAGGACAGCAATAAATTATCAATACGGCTATACTGTACACAAATGTGTGATCAAATTATATTGCTTTAATACAATTACATGGACATTAGATGAATGAAAAAACGCATAGAGCAATAAATAAATATAGAGCAAATTGTACGTCCCCAAAAATCTGTAATAAAATAAGTATTTAAATGACGTCTCTGCTAGATACCTACAGTCTCAGTAAATACTAATAGGTATTGTACAGAATTCCGATCGAGTCTGAGGCATGCCGGAGATGGGTATTGCAGATAATGACTGCCTCCGAGACCGCACGTCACGACACGACGACGATGTATTAGGGTTATATTATAGAAACTACAAATGCGTCATGGCAATGTTTTTGAAGGGTTAAACATAACAAATAATAATGACTAAAACAAGTTATACTTAACAACAATTTTTTCGTATATTAATGACGTCGATACTCGATATAATAAAGTCAGGCTTGGGAATGGTGTGTACGTGTTCCTTGTAGAGAGTTCACTGTTTTTCTCACTTTTTTCACTTTTGTATGGGCAAGGGCCCGAGCGTCACGAGTTTCGCTATACAAAAGTGAAAAAAAATTTGGTCTTAATCAGCACTACTACTTTCACAGTGAACTCTCTACAAGGAACACGTACACACTACACACCCTAAAGTATTATCACTTAGGTTAGTTACACCTTGTTGACGACTGTACCTAGCTGGGGTACAGTACATTCGTAAATCATTATCGCTTCGATTATAGACCAATGCGAGAAGGCCGTAGAAACAATACTAATGCAGTGTTTAAACCACGAAAACTTTTATTTTAAAATAAATAGAATATCTTTTTATTCAAAATAGGTATCATCAATACACTTTTTGAACGTCGGAACGTCGAAACTACGATGCCTACCACTGCACCTGTTCGGGAACTAGCCCGGCGAGAAGAACTAACTATATAGGTAGTAATTACAAGGAAAATATAGAGTTATACCAGGCCTGTCTCACTCCGCGCGTAGGTATCGAAAATATACCTACGCGCGGCTGCCCTTGCGCAGGGTATAATTCAGTGGGGCTGTGCGAGCGAGCAGCGACGGACATACTTTTTAAGTTTTGACCTGTTTTTATTAAAATGGAAAATAAAAAGAAACACCCTAAAAAGTATGGTGCTGTATTCAATTGTTTAAAAACTGATTGCGATACAAATTTATCTTTTTAGGGTTCCGTAGCCAAAATGGCAAAAAAGGAACCCTTATAGATTCGTCATGTCTGTCTGTCTGTCTGTCTGTCTGTCCGTCCGTCCGTCCGTCCGTCCGTCCGTCCGTCCGTCCGTCCGTCCGTCCGTCCGTATGTCACAGCCACTTTTCTCCGAAACTATTAGAGCTATACTATTGAAACTTGGTAAGTAGATCTAGTCTGTGAACAGCATTAAGATTTTGATGCAAAAATGGAAAAAATATTAAAAATGTTAGGGGTCCCCAATCCCCATAGGTACAACTGAAACAAAAAAAAAAATTTCATCTAACCTATGCGTGTGGAGTATCTATGGATAGGTCTCCAAAAATCATATTGAGGTTTCTCAAATCATTTTTTTCTAACCTGAATAGTTTGCGAGAGAGACTCTTCCAAAGTGGAAAAATGTGTGTCCCCCCCCCTCTAATTTCTAAAGTAGAGGCATGATAATTCTAAAAAATATATATGATGTAGATTACTATAAAAACTACCAACGAAAATTGAATTGAACGAGATCTAGCCAGTAGTTTTTTTATACGTCATAAATAGTAAACCTTAATCTAAATTTCATTAAATCGACTGAAATATAAAAATAAATCAAAAGTATTATAATTTCATAAAAATAAACCTTATTGCTGCTGCGGAACCCTCCATGGGCGAGTCCAACTCGCACTTGGCCGCTTTTTTTGGTTACCTAAGGACGACTGAAAAGTAAGTAATATAATATGACTCATGCAAAGTATTATTTGTACTTTGAATAGGTACCTTTTACTACATTATGTAGGTAATACATTAAACATAAATCTTATTAATATAACACTTATTAAGTATACTAGCTGTCCCGTTGTTTTGCCGTATACGCGATGGACGTTGCCATGGTGACATACTTATTTGGTCACTTCCATAAAATAATATACTTAAATGCCAATAATGTATTTCGCCCGTATCTTTTTGGTTGCTCTATTGGCACGTCATGGGCACGTCTGTTACGCCATTTTCGTTTTTTTTTACTTAATTACTCTCATTATACTGAATATAATAAGTATTTAACCTATCAAGCCCCATAAGCTCACCGGTGAGCAAGACACAATAGAATAACAATAGATTTCCAAGAATCCACGATCGAAGGATTAAAGAAAGTTCCATTAATCATCACAAAAAGTTGTTTATGGTTTATAATTAAATGCGCGCAGGTATTTTTTTGGTACATTCAGCCCTAGCTGCCCTAGCGGCACAATAGTACATTCGAGCGGGCCGCTCAATGTATAGGTTCAGTGTAATATGGATCGTTATCCGTAGGCATAAGAATGAAATTGGCTTTTAATAAATTTTTGTAGGTAAATAAACGAACAGGCGCTGAACTCTGAGTCATTCTAAATGGTACCATATGTTTATAGATTTAAAGAAGACATTTCGTTGGATACATTTTCTAAGATAAACTTCTGTACGGAGTACTATTATTTATTCTGTGGTTATACATATTTTAGTTCACACATAGTTTTAATATTTTAATATTAAACACACAAAAACTTATTTTATATCAATGGTCGAGCCGAAATTCGTCTCAGTTACCGACAGAATATTATGTTGTTGGCTGAAGCTATTACCCGCAGGAATTCAGACTGATAAATAACACCCCTCCTGCAGCTGGAACCCGGATTAAGAGGGAACGCGGGTACAGTAAAATTTGAACGAAGAAACTATTGCCATCACGCTTCACCCTGCGCTGGCACGTGTATTGTGATAGAGACAGATACAGTAAATCGAGGTTACGTATTCCTCCGATTCCTCCTTCAAAATAGAGCCTATCTAATTAATTTTTTTTAATATCTTCAGAAAGAGTGAGTCTATGACTCTACGTTTTTATTTTACCTAAAAGATCTTTCAAATTCGTTTTATGGTCGGTTGATTGGCGGGGTACGGAACATTCATTTTTGCGATTTTTGAAGGGTCATATTTTTTTATTTATTAGTAAATTTAAAAAAATCTAACGTAGAGGCATAGCTTTCACAGATCCCAATAATGTATAAAAAAAATCATTTGTCTAGACGCATTATCCAGGGAGGAAATTGAGGAATACGTTTGTATGGAAAAAAATGTTAGCGTATGCTCTTAAAATGGAGTATTCTGAGAGTTTGTTGGCGTATATTATATAATTATTAGTATGCTATGTTGCTAAATATATACCATACATCAAATCCCATATTGATTTCCAACTTCGTTTCGAAATTATTGAATGTAAGTTGTCTGTACCCTAATCTATATCTCGATTCTCGTGGAAGTTGTGGACATCACGTTCGTATTGTATGCAGAAACAGACGACGCGCGACGCCGCGAGCCGCGCTAGTCGTGACTCGTGACGCGTCGACTCTACACAGCACGTACCAAGATAAGAGATTTTACTGATAAGTGATAACATAATAATAATACCTATATAGAAATTAAATTTTTAGCTAAGTCCATACTAATATTATAAATGCTAATGTGTGTCTACCGCTGAACTGATTCCGCTGGGTATAGTTTTACTTTGAGTCCCGGAGAAAAGGACATATTAAGCTACTTTATATGCCGGAAAAATGTACAGCTCCCGCGCGATAATCGTGCTGTGGCGCAACTAAGTTGCGGGCGACATCTAGTCCCGGGTACTATCAGAGAACTTGATTCCTAGATCCAGCAGATTGCGGACCTGTAATTTGGTCGCGATAAGTCAAACCTATCACACTGATCACAGCTAACATTGAATTGACATAAGACAAGCCTCTACACAACGCCCCCGTTTTTTTCTGGGTCCCACACCATATACCACCTACGCCAGTGACCAGGTACGAAATACGAATAGAAAAGAAGACGAGATTAAAAACAAAATTACGCTATACATCATAACGATTATGCTAATAGCATTGTGCAATAACAAATTATAATGCAGTAACAAAAAATGAAAATAATTGCATTTGCGTTTTAATTCTACAAAGTTCCTACTCTTTTACAAACTAATTTACGTCGTTTATCACTTGATGGCGGGCGCCGCGCTTTGCAGAAAAACAGGGTAGGTAACTGTTAATCATACATTATCATCATCAACATTATCATCAACCGTATTATCGTGTTTCATCTGCGTCTGAAAATACACGATAATTCTTCCCTCGTGATTAACGCAAACAGCTAACTATCTCTATAATTAATTATTATTATCCAAGAAGCAATCCCATGCAGCAGAAGATGGTTTACATCTGGAAGTGGATGCAAGGCCAGAGGACTAACAAATAACAATTATTTTGTTAAATGAATAACTTATCTTTTTCACAAGTACATGCATGATTATATAATATAATATTTTGAAAAGTTTCCCAAAGAATTACAATTTTTTGATCTGATGAATGAATGAAATGCAAGCGAGAGCCTACAAAAGCGCTGATCTCTTTATTATTCCGATTTTAAAACAGGGCTCACTGATTAGTGATTACTGACTACCATCAATATTAATAATAATAATAATAGCTCCCACACCGGTTTCGGTGACGGTGGCCGGTTTCATTGAAACCAGGCCAGCTACGCAGGAGTAATTTTATAGTGCCCAAGTGTGTGCGCAGTACACAAGAGCACTCTCTATTCCTTTACTCTTATAACCCAGTGGGACGGCAGACCGACACGACCGGCGAGAGATCAGGCGCAGGACCGACTTGCCCATGCCCATCCGACGCATGGATCATCTTGTCAGACAATCAGGTGATCAGCCTGCATTGTCCTAACCAAACTTGGAAATAACATTTATTATTGTTTCCAACGCGGGAATCGAACCCACGACCTCCGAGTCAAGAGCCGCGCTCTGTACCACTAGACCACGGAGGAGGAGGAGGCACCATCAATATTGAAACAGTATTATGTAGGTATGTGTATGGACTATGGTAGTCAGCTCCTAATCTATGACGAATCCCGATATAACAAAATTTTCCCAAAAATATCGAATATCGAAGAACGAACGAAAATATCGAAGACACAATTATTAGGTGTTTGTAAAAACCCCAAACTTTATTTAAATGAAAAAAAAAACAAACAATGATGCACGATATATCGAAACCCGTTTGACGCGAAAATCGTATGCGGAATTTGAACCAGCGGCCTTATAGTGTCAAGTTCACCATTCCGCTAGTTAGACCACGCGCGCGTATCTTGCTGTTAAGAGATTAGTGTTGCTCGCGTTGCCGAAGACACAACCGGCGAGATCAATCAGTGCTCGTGCTTTGCTCGCGTAAAGAGTATCACTAAATTAAGTCCAGCAAAAAAAATACCTAGACAATAATATTTTTTCGTGTGAAACCTACTTTTGGAACGTGCACAGTCTTCTCGTGAAGACTCCACGTTAATAAAATATCATCAGAACAATATTCCTTCATGTGAAACCTGTGCTCTTGCAAGTTGCAAGCGGGTCCTCCCGTAATGAACCTTCGCCAAAATCAAGTGCAGTTACTATTTAAATTATCAGGACAGTATTTCGTGTGAAGCTCTTCCAAAACAACAGAGTACTCGGGTGATAACTGATAAATCTTCGCTAGGTCAAGTCCAGTTAATGATCAAATTAGGACAATATTAGTTGTCTTATAATAGAAGTGGATGAAGCATTCAAATTAAGACAATATTAGTGCCTTATAAGAGAAGTGGATGAAGCATTTAAATAAAGACAATATTAGTGCTCTTATAAGAGAAGTGGATGAAGCATTCAAATTAGACAATATTAGTGCCCTTGTTGGAAAGTGGATGAAGCATGATCCTGCTGGTGATAGTGCTTGGTGCGGCTGCTGCTATCGCTCCGCCCATCGTCACCTGCACTCTGGATGAGCTGATCAAAGCCGCGTCTGACACATGTATGTGATAGAAAAAAAGAAATGGTGGTTTTCTTCATTATTCATTAGCTTCGATGCGTTTTCCTTTGTCTTTACGAGTCTAGTGAGAGTGAATCAAATATATCTTATGATTTTATCATTTTATGATCGATTAAATCGATCGAATTAAATCTGGACCATCTCAGCAAATCTCAGCCTTTCTTTTGTGTTTAGATATGACAAAGTCATAAATGACTGAGGTACCTACAGAACTTCCAAGATCGAGTTTTAATGTTATGTTCCATTTCCGTTTGTAATACAGCGCCTATATTGTGTATTGCCAGTACCGTCATTTTCATAATATTTTACATCTGTATCATATGTTATTACCATGTGCCTATTAAAAAAACCTTATACTTAGTTACAAAGGTAAAGTGTAAATGAAGAAACTGCAATGATAATAAAACTCATAATATTTTATTTGATCGTCATCTAGTAAGGAAATATCTTTATGATTAGATTCATAAATAAAGTTTAATCGTTTACGTTAATTATAAAACTAACAATAGGCGCTAATACGGTAGAGGATGTGATGCAAGGCACAATACAATAAGACATAGGCAGTAATATCTCAATACGAAGTTAAGGAAATGTTGTACGGTAATTCTAATGTTAATGCTCCTAAACAACCGAAAACCCGTAAACAAAAACAAACAACAAAAAATTGCACATAACGACCTTAGGTGCCACATCTGAATCATTGAAATGCTCTTTAAAAATCCCCGTCGTTTCCAACATTGTTCTTTTGTTTAATAAAAAAGTGTTTTTTTATTTCTTTATTTTCATCCTTTTTTCAGGCGCTGTCCTTCCAATAGAGATGCTGTACAAGCTGCCGGCTGTGCCCGACCTCGATATCATGGAGTTCACGCGAGACAGCAAAGCCAGTTTCAAATTGAACAAAGCCCACAAGAGCCTTCGGAACCGCTTGCCCAACAACATCGTGATCTACATTCCCGGCTGGTGGAACACGCCGAGCGACGAGTCCACGAGGACTATAGTCAATGCGCTATTGACTAAGAACCCATCAGTTCTAGTCGTGAACACCAGACCTACGTTTGGGCTGGGCTACGTCTCGTCTGCGTCGCGAGTCAACGGCGTCGCACAGAACCTCTTCAAGTTTATTTACAACTTACATCGCCACGGCTACTCTTTGTCGTCTATTCATCTAATTGGCTTCAGCCTCGGCGCTCACGTTGCCGGGATCACAGGGAAGCTCGTCCAAAAGCGGCTGAAAGGAAAGATCAAGAGAATCACAGCGTTGGACCCGGCGCGACCATGTTTTCTCCAGTTCTCTCGGTATCGCCTGGACAAGGAGGACGCTAAGTTTGTCAACGTCATTCATTCCAGCGTTGGAGTGTTGGGCATCGAGGAACCGTTGGGTCACGTCGATGTGTTCCTGAACGGAGTGACGGTTCCTCAGCCGGAGTGCAAGGGAGTGGCACTGAGTTTAGAATGCGACCATGCGCTCGCATGGCGAACCTTCTCTTCATCGGTTGTCGAGGAGGATGTGTTGCTGGGACGTCTATGCCGTAGCTTCGATGAGCTGAGGAATGGACGCTGCAGGGGTAACAAAACTTTCGTCGGCTACGACTGCAACACGTCCAACAGAGGCATCTTTCTCTACAAGACTTCTAGACCAGCTAAAAGGCAGTTATCTGTTTTTAATCCTTTCGACATAAACAGCTGGTTTGGAAGGTGATTTGTGTTTATTGATATTATTTACAAAATAGGTTGTAATATTCTGTGATAATATTTTGTAAGGTTTTTGAAGTTGATGCAGGTGGCATAGTGATTTCTAAATTTTGGAAGTTAAAAAGTAGTAGATTTTTGACTAGAAAAATGATGAAATTATGTATTTTATGAAAAGTTTGTCTGAATAAATAATAAATAATATTCAGTTTGTTACAGTGTACAATTAATTTTGTAACTAGGTACATCATAGCTTGCAGCATGAAACAAGTTTGAAGCTCTACCTACCACAATTTAAATGTTTTGTATATGTGGAGGATGCTGATGTTGGTGATTCATAAGATAAAATTGATAAGACACGAAGTAAACTGAACAAAGTGCCGTAATCACACGATTTGTTTTATTATTAACATAAAATATAATAGAATGCGGTAAACTCATTTACTTATATCAAACGTCAATTTATATGATTTAAATATGCAATTTCAAGATTTTCTGTATTCAGTATTATCAGATTATGAATGTGTTATTAGATCCATAGATGGAATATTGTCATATTACTGCTGTGGTGGCTACTCAAAATTTTGTTACTTAATAAAAAACATTTCATGTTCTTTTTTAATGTACCTATATTCTTTATGTTTTTTTAAAGTTACTCAAGCTTAATTGGACATTCAACTACAAAAAAATTTTTTGCTTATTTTGTCAAACTAAAAAAATAGTACTTATTATTTTCTAAACATGTACCTAATATTACCTGTAGTTAGATAGAAGCGTTAAACAGAATCTGTTGTAGGATCCCTTGATATCTCTCCACACGTCCTAGTATGGTGGTGTTAAAAACTCCTGCTTTACCCAACACCTAACGGACGTACCGTTTTCCAGAAAATTAACCAATTCTATTGATCCAAATTAAGAAGAGTACGTTGACTTTGACTCAAAGTTTAGTAACCGCCAGCCATTTATAAAAGTGTCAACGTACCAAATACCGTTGATACTTTATATAGTTAATTAGTGATTTAAAATAGAATCACGCGCAGATAAAAATGGCATGTGAGAAAAATAACTGGATACTTAGTTATCGAGGCTTATTTACCGTAATCTTATTATTAGAGGCGTCATGAATGAAAATGAAAATCATAGTTTCTGCTATAGACTCAGAGTGTTGAGTTGTTGACCCAGAAAAATAATATGTCGAAATGTAGAGGCGTAAGCTCTTGAGTCTTAAATAATAAATAGTGCTAGCCCGTAAGTGTAATCACTCACTGGACTAAAAGTAGAGAGTCCTCATACTATGGTAGTTAGAGAAGCAGAATTCCGAACAAAATGGAAGAACTTACCTAACAACGGAAGTAGAGTAGAACTTTTCCAGGCGTGACTTTCAGTTATGAAGAAACCGACAAAGAAGAAGCTCTTAAGATTTTTTTGTGATTTTGCTTTCCATATTATATGACTTCATAGTCCAAGATTATTTTTTGTTTGTATTGATGTTAGAGTATCCATTTTTTTTAAAGAATTATTCGTAAACGCGATTAAAAAAAATGGCGGACAGTTATAGGTCGGCCAGGCTCCATAGTCCATAATAATATTATTATAAAAATCTCCATACCCCTTTGTTGATCCATAGCTGAATTTAAAGAAAATAATAATTATAATACTTAATGTAAAATTTTATGTACAAGTTGCAGTCTTTTCTTTAGTACTTGTAACTTATATATTTAGGCAGACAATAACATAATATTGCTATTTTTGTATTATAGAAATAGAATTAGTTAATTAAAATATTAATAATATTATAGTATTAATTTTTTAAAACAAAATAAAACATCTTCAACACAAAAAGCGCCACCTAGCGGCTATCAATGTAACTGTTTACATTGGCACTTCCATGAGCTTACGAAACTCTCGTGCAGTGCACAACCTTCTTGCTAGATGGCGCTTTGTATTAGTGTAAAAATGTGCAAAAACGAGCAAACACATTGTCTAATGGTAAGACAATGTGTTCGCTAGTTTCTTGTTATACTCACAGCACCAGAGTAGTTCACTTCATAGGTGTTGTGCTGTGTGCTCTTGCATACCTCCTCATTAACAACACATACTAATTTTTATAGGTAGCATATGGTAGCATGGACCAATCATACTATATTATGTCTGGTCTCTGTAGGCAGTTAAAATTCCCTTTCCCTGACTTTCGGATCAGGTTGTTAGTAGTTATCCAACATATTACAAATGTAACATGCCAAATAAAGTTCAATGTTATGGGAAATCCGAAATAATCCATACTTATTTCCATACTAATTTTATAAATGCGAAAGTGTGTCTGTCTGTTACCTCTTCACGCCCAGACCATTACCGATTTTGCAGAAACAGAAAACGATAAGTACTTTTTATCCCGAAAAGATGTACGGCTCCGGCGCGATAAACGAATTTTAGCGCAACGGAGTACTAAATTATTATACGTTTCGAAAGAAACATTTTTTGTCTACATGGTATTTTTTGTTCGCATATCGAATTACGATTCTGCGAAGCTATTTTTCGCCTACATCAATAGAAATGAGTCCATTGTAAATGGTTGAAATGTGTCAGGATTAGATAGTGATGTATACAACGTGCAGTGTAGCTGCGAACGACAGGCAACTAATGGTGCCGGATCAGACCCGCTCCGCCCAGCCAGACGACCCTGGTGGGGCCGCAGCGTCCGCGGGCTTCCATGAGCGGAGCGATTAGCGAGACTGTAAGCTCTTAATTGCTTTGTAAATTTATGTAATTAGTAGTTACATAATATTATTTGCAATTTCTTTCTTTATTTAGGCTACAGAAGTAATTACCTTTTAGTATTGACTTACGGGTTTTGAGCTTTATGTAGAGCTCTCGTTTTTGCGACTCTAAATAGTACTTAAATAATAATAGAGTCGAAACTCAAAAGTAGTAATTCAGAGAATCGTTATTATAATTTAAAACTGGCCTCACAGAAATTATTATGCATTTAAATAATATTTTAACAATTATTTTAAGACGCTAGTGGATGTAAGCAAATAGCTATAAAATAATTGCCGTTTTTTGCATAAATGGAGGCTTTAGGGCCGGGAAAATTAATTACAGATAAAAAATGTGCATTTTATGTTAGCAAGATATATTAGCTAGAATCTAGATGATGAACTAGGATAAGTTACAAGGTCTGTTCAAATTATAACGGAAATTAAAAAAAAATACAGACAAATATTATATTATACAGACCTCCTCTTTTTTGGAAATCCGGGATAAATCCTTTTGTCCTTTCCCGGGACTTAATGTGTCTCCATACCAAATTTTAGCAAAATTGGTTAAGCAGTTTGGGCGTTAAAAGGCAACAGACAGACAAACACACTTTCGTATTTATTATAATATTAGTCTGGAATTTCTCCACGAAACCCGCTGCAAGTGCGGCCGCACCGCTGCGCTCGGAGGCCGGCAGCTCGGTATATTTCCGAACATTTGCTGGGATTACGAGCACATCTAACTGCTTCCTGTGTCTCAGGACATCCATCATAACCCCTGCTACACGGTAAATAGCTTTCATTGTATATTTACTGTGTACATAGCAAGTTGCAGTTAAAATGTATTAACTATCTTTGTTGTACAACGTTTAATCCTCCTGACGGTAACGAGATGTTAGGTAGGGAAGAGACGGAAGAGTCTTAAATAAAAGTTTGGAAATCTGGAAACAGTAGAACCCAAACATTAATAGCCATATAATAATTCTAGAAAAGTATGGCTCACGTCAACTATAATAATCCATTTGATGACTAGCGCTTGGAACCTTTCTCCTAACATGGGCACATCCGTAATAATTGAAGTAATTCAAAGTAAGGTTTGAATTACTTCAATAATTACTTCAATTATATACTTTCAATATAATGGACAAAATTTATAATAGTAAACGTTACCAGTATGGGGCATTTCCATACATGAAGCCTCTTTTTATGGCGTAAATAGGCCCGGCTATTCGTATGGCAGTCGTGATACTTTCGCATCGGTGAAGCCTACAAACTGTCCCGACATTTTGAACCTAAATACCTTGAAATAAAGATGGGAATGACCACTTTTTTCCAGGCGACTCGTGGTCTATACCATATTATTAGGGTTGGCAAAATTAGTTTTCTTCGAAAAAATGTTAGCTTCTCCAAACATTATATTTTATTGCTTAGCAATTAAAGGTTCGGTGCTAGGGCAATAAAATCTTGTTTTGTTGCCGCAGTAACTTTGATGGTAATTACAAGGTAAGAATGCTGGAAATCAATTGTTTTATTGATGACTTGCTGTTTGCCTGTACTTAAAAGGTATGAAGTACCTATTTAGTATTTACACATTCGAAACACCTATAAAAACTTGTTTTTGTAAAGTTTATTTTAGGCAGTATAATTTATAATATAATACACCTTTAAAGAACAAATAATATAACTTTTGAGTTTACCAAAGCAAAAATTTATGCAAAAATTTTTCCAAGTTACTTCAAAAGATTATTTCCGAATTCCGATCGACTTCAAAATAATTTTTCTATAGAGTATTAAACAAGACCTATATTAGCATGGAAAATTACAAAACTCTAGTTCTAGAAATGTAGAGAAAGCTAATTTTGCAGGTCGATTATTGGAAGTATGAAAAAAATATACAGACGAACATAACCTCCTCCTTTTTGGAAGTCGGTTAAAAAGACATGACGTCTAAAACATAGCTTTAATTTAAAAACACCTTTTTAATACGCACACAAAAAACGTCAACAAGATAATATAAAAATAAAGAAAATATATTTAAATACATAGGTAACATTAAGTTGAAACGACACAATTATTATAATAGAGTTTAATCAAACATGTGTAGCGACTAGCGAATAGCGATGACCCTATAGTGTACCCTCGCAAGGCGCTCAGCTGGGGCCTGGGAAGCTGTTCAAAGACTCAATTATATTTTGAAGCACGTTTCAGGCATTTCAATTTTATATTTCGGCTTCATTGTATTAGTTGAGGCCGTGAGCTACGAATTTAAATTGGAAAACGATATTTTTTCATTTAATCCCCAGTTATAAAAGGTATAATTAACGAGGAGCCTGCTGTGCGTTTTTTGTAAAGCTTTGATGATTTGGAACACGATAATATTGTCTTCTAATTACGATTTAGTGTTTAATTCTAAAAACTTGGGTATAAAATAAATTTACGATATATGTTAGTACCTAATGATTGTGTTTGTTTTTTAAAGTAAGTTTTTTATATGTAAGTAAATAACCTGCAAAATATTAACTAATTTTTCTACAAATAGGTAGATACTATATTATATAAATTGTTTCTTTAAGTTTACTGTTTAAATGTTTAAAGAGCTCAAAATCAAACTAATTGTGCGTAAACACGTTTCGAATAAATTTACTTTCCCGTTTTCCATGGATTAACCACCCCCTTAAAAGTTAAACTTTAAGTACATAATATTAAAACTTAGAATTTAAAAACATTTTTATTTACTTTTAGGTGCCTTTTGTTATAAAGTTGCCATATAAATACAAAAGGTTGCCTGACTTAAAATTGTACACGTGGTTGTTGGCTGGTTGTAATTATAATAACCCTGGGGGCCAGGGCTATCTTCCACGTTGTTCAAAGAAACCCCTCCTATAAAATACAACCCAACTTCACCAAACCATATCATTAACATGGGGTATCGTAGCCATACAATGCATGAAATATTGTTAAATAGCAGGTACTAACGTTGTAGATTAAATATTTCATGCTAGATACTCTGATTAAAGTTTAAACTAATGTTGCATTAGAGTTAAAAATCGAACGAAGAAGAAGAATTTAAGTAGAGACTGTTGCAGATTTTATCTAGTAACACCAATATTTTAACCTGAATCTTGGTCCCCGAATTTAAAACATCGAGTCTTAATTTTAAATCCTAACTTTTAGTAAATCATCTTTAATTAACGTGTTAAAAAGTTTTTTAAAGTAAGGACGCTTTAATCCTCTGAGTTTAAGTCTTTAATGCTGACGAGGTCTGTCAGACAGATCGACAATAAAAGATCCGAGTACAAAACAGAAAATATATTATTATTTTCGACTAAAATATTTTATAGTTGAAACATGCGACGACAAACCTGTTCCCATAATATTTAATGTAAAGACTAAAGAGCCTTTTTCATCTGAATTTTATTACGTTTATCCTTCAATTTTTAGACGTATTTTTTAATCAAAAAACAAAATTCAATTTCATAAAATGACAGCAGTTCAGTTGTAATTTGGTTTTCATTTCCTAATTACACAGATAAGGTGTGATTACAGTAACAAGGCCCTAATTAGGGCCACGCGGCGGAAACGGGCCCTATTGTTCCCTTAATGCCCCTTTCTACTAGGATTATTCTTTGTTTTGTTTTTATGATGTTGCGATAAGCGAGCTATTCTTTGGATAAAGGGATTAATCGTGCCGCCAAAAAAGGGTCGTTATTCCTTACAATGCAATGGACCATTTAATTTGCACGTTTGGGTTTTTAATTTTTATAATAATATTATTCTTTTACTATTTTTTTAAGAGTATTATCGCTTTTAATATTAGGCATTTAAAAATGCTACCAGTATAAGATAATACATACATATTATGTATAAATAATAAATATATACCTACGTTGGTAACGTAAAAATTAACAGTCACACCTTTAAAGTGATATAACTGGTACAATTGTGTTTTACAACACTATTAAATGTGAATATCGCTATAATTACATTAATTGGACAAAATTCGTTATTGTATTAAATATTTTGTACCCTATCATTATTGTAATATGGATCAAAGTGGCATAATTGGGACAATTCTACCTGCGATCACAAAGGCCCGGCTGGGCCCACTGTTTATTTAAATGATTCAAAATGGTTTATGTTAATTGGTGTTTAAATAAAATGCCGCTCGTTACTTCTAATTCTAAAATATTCTAATAATCTTTTTTTGATAGCTTTTTCAAGGCAAAAACTGCGAGCAATCATACATCCACAACAACCAATAAAAGAGCTACCACTAGAGCCGTTTTTCCATACAAACGTTGCCTCCTGTTTCCTCCCTGGATAATGCCAGTAGAGTTATAATTTTTTCCCATAATATCTATGGCCACTAATACAATGTCCCTATGTTTTTTTTAACCGACTTCAAAAAAGGAGGTTATCAATTCGACGCGTATGTATGTAATATTTCCAGAACTGCCCAGTTTTAGCATATGTTATTCTATAACAGCTTCTGAACAAATGTGCCAAATTTCAAAAATGTATGTATGTATATATGTTTCCGCTATGTTCAAACATCCAGAAAACAGATTTGAGATTTGGCTAGATTATATAAAAAAATAAAACAGGAACACAGCTCAAGCCTTTCTTTAATCTTTAATGAAAAAAAGTACTTAAATCGGTTAAGTTTTGGAGAAGGAATCAGGGGACAACGAATCGTTGATTTTCTGCAGTTGTCTCTATCGCGCTCTGCGGTAGAGGCTTGAGGTAAGGGAGATAGCAATAGATATTACAAGTAAGTACTTTTTTTTCATTTCTCTTGACCTCGGACTTCGGAGTATCGTCTTAACAATTTCTACTAAAATCCATCGTTGTGAAACGTCGACCAAAACTTTATGTTTATTGTTTACTATCTGACGTCTGTGCTGGTGCTCTGCCTCTAACGTGAAAACATTGCAGACTGCATCATCCTTGACCATGAAAAGGCGCTAAGTAATAGACACCGTTACAAGCAGACAAGGATACTAGATTAACTAATAGACTCCAGATAATATCAGTTATTTTCAATCAAGAAGGAATTTTGGAGCTTGAGTCACGCCGCCTCTCTGCCTTTATCGATACGCTGTCATTTGGAGCAATTAATATTGACAGGTATCCATTTTTAGGGTTCCGTACCCAAAGGGTAAAAACGGGACCCTATTACTAAGACTTCGATGTCTGTCCGTCCGTCCGTCTGTCAGTCTGTCCGTCTGTCCGTCTGTCTGTATGTCTCCAGGCTGTATCTCAAGAGCCGCTATTGCTAGATTTCTGAAATTTTCACAGATTGTGTATATATGCCGGCCTAGGATACGCCAACGAGATATCTGTCTCTACATGTTTCTCGATGTTTGATAGTTTGTATCTTCATCTCTATTGACCCTAGCATGACAAACATTTTTTCTCGCGTAGATCTATCATCGAAATAACACATTTTTATAGAGTTTTATCGAGATAATGTCGAGATTTTGACATTATGAGAAGAGTAGTTTTTAATTATCTCGAGAGTGAGATATCTCGTTGGCGTATGCTAGCCCGGCTGTTGCCGCTATAACAAAAAATACTAAAAATAAAATAAAGTTCATTTTTAAGGGGGGCTCCCATACAAGAAACGTGATTTTTTTGGCCTTTTTTGCTCGTAATCAATAATGGTAACAGCTACGCACTTGAAAATTTCACAAAATCCTTATTTGTATTTGTACTTTAATAATTAATAATAAAATTAAAAGAAAGTAAATATTTAAGGGGGGCTCCCATACAAAAAACACAATTTTTTGTCTACTTTCGCTCTATACTGGTACGGAACCCTTCGTGCGCGAGTCCGACTCGCACTTGGCCAATTATTATTCCCACCGATCCATCTTGCAGACAATGCATCAACCACTTAGACGTCGTTGCTGCACCCACTTAAGAACTTAGGAATTCACATTTTCCTTTTAAAGTCACTGTTACCATAAAGTACCTAGCTATGGTAATAGTGTTGGCTTAGTAACAAGTAGAAATAATGTTTATACAAACAATACCCTAAAAGCATACAATTCTGGAACACCTGCAATTAAGTTCGAGCGATCCTTAGGCATCTTTATCTATTCTTCATAGTAACTAATGTGAAATGTCACAGAATATAATTATAATAGTACTCCGTAAGTCCTTACTTCTATGATCAGAGGGTGTAGTGCGAGTTTTATTCGATTATACGCACCGAGCACGTTAACGCGAATTTGTATGGGATCAAAGCAGCGCCATCTACTGGCTAACGTGGATACCGCTTTGATCCCATACAAATTCGCGTTAACGTGTTCGATGCGTATGATCGAATAAAACTCGCACTACACCCTCTGTGGTCCGTACTAATGTTAAATGTGCACAAAAGTATATGGAGCGTTTTCACGAGACTCACGAAATTCGTAAAAATATCGCTGGAGCTTTGAAAATTCAGTTTCTTCTGAGAAATTGCTAATATTAATGAGTACTATTTATATATTTATGTAAATTAAAATCATCTGGCCTATTCTTATACTCCATACTTACATTTTCTAGGCTTCTCTACAAATCTCTATCGACCAATAAATCTCTATTATCGTCTCAACTCTAAATAAACGACTCTTGCGGGCTGATTGAAGCATTGATTGAATCAATTCCACTGAATGCTTTCGACTGTGGATATCACAATATAACCAACAAAAGCTGACAATAGACGTTATAAAAGACGAGTAAATTACTTGTGATGTGCTCATTAAAAGCAACTCTCGTAAAAACTTTTCGGCTATTGCAATGGCTTAGCTTAGACTGTTAGAGTAAAAATACTAGAAATATCAGTATCAGTTCTATCGAGATTTTGTTGTTACAATCTTAAACCTAGGTCCAGTAGCTATAGCTTATGTATATTTTATATAGATGTACTAGCGACCCGCCCCGGCGTCGCACGGGTAGAAAGTATATAGCCACTGAAAAAATGATTAAAATCGATAACCTGTGATCCTATATGTGATAAAATGTAGCCTTATAGCCTTCCTCAATAAATGAGCTATCTAACACTGAAAAAATCATCAAAATCCATTGCGTAGTTTTAAACAAAGGGAACAAAGGGACATGAGGGGAAAGAAACGACTTTGTTTTTATAATATGTATCGTCTCTACACTCTATATACACTTTGTAAATTTTGTGTACACGTATTTAAAGCTCTTGTTTCTTATCCTACCAGTATTTAATAATGTAACGGCTGCTCTCAGATACATTTAAGTATTAATATTTTAATGGTTATATTAATTAATTGGCTTATGTTACAGTCATGTAAATAATGTTGTCTCCGGAAAGCTAAATTAATGAAAATATATTATGAAAAATACTACACAACAATTTACGAACAGTCTGTCATTAAAAATCTAATTATTATGGGCAATAAAAATAATGAATTATTTAACAAGTTGAATTAAAAATTTGAATATTTATAGATAACCTAGCAATATAAATTAGGGACGAACCCGAACCCTCATTATAATGTTATATGTCAATTTATATTAGCTGTTAATGATAGAGCGTTCGAACTTTTGCTCTACAGTCTACACTCTACACCATTAGGATACTATTATTTATAGTAATACTGTGACACCAGTGTTTTTTTGCGGCCTTTTTCGGAAAGTATTTTTTCATATCAGAGGCTTCGCATTGTGGCGGTACCCACAATTCACCTAACAATCCTGCATCGCGCTATCGAAGTTTCGGAGAACGGCAAGATATATACAACGTCTGAAATGACGTCAGTGGGCTTCGGCCTGACCGAGCATACCACCTCGCTCGGTCGGAAGATCTTCCTTTTCCGCCGCCACTAACATCGCTAAATTGGTGACCACCGACACCATCGCTAAAGCATCATAAAAAAGGTTGAAAGACACCTGAAGTTAACGGTTTTTTTTACTTTTCCAATTTACTGGTACAATACGTTTAATTTCAAAGCGCCTGTCCTGGGGTTTAAACGAAACGTTACAGATCTTTAAATAATCTTCCTAAAACCTAATCTATAAAGAATCAGTTCTTATAATACTAGCAGTTCTTAGATACTTTGTTTAAAATCGGCGGCCATGTAATAAAATAATGTAAATTGTAAACAAAAAGGAAAACACGACTAAATTATTAATAAGAGACAACTGAGATTTCAATTGGTACATAACTTGTTTATGTTTGGAACAAAATTAGTCGAAACGAAGTATACACAGAAATAGTCGTTCCTGCAGTCATGTCTTAGGACTTCTAGCGTGGCTCAAGTCTAGATCGTCTAGGACACCTGGATTATACAAAAGCGTGTCTGGGTGTTACAACAATCTGGAAGGCCATTACAAGGCGGAATGGGACCGGCTCCCGTACTTATAGTCCATTCAAAATAATTCTACCCCGAATTTTAAAGGAGAATGGTCCTTAAGGTATTGACTTAAAGGTTTTATCAGAGGCAAAATAAATCCGAACGCACTATAATGTGTCGTCGACTCGGTAGTCGACAGTCCGTAATTTGTGAAATTGCCACTCCAAACGCATTATTATGGCCCAACTCATGGATTTATTATCATGTAGCTCCTGTGACTACATAAACCTGGTTAATGCATCTACTATTGTAAAATTATTACAAAACTTAAGAAAGAAAAGGTTGCAAATCTGTCAAATCAATACAAATTTAGAAAATATTATACAACTACGCGTCGCGTTGCAGTCTTTACATGAGAATTGGGTATTGACCCTGAGTGTGACACGGACCGGACATACGGTCTCAAAACTAAATGCTAGGAAAATTCATAATTTTACAATTTAGCGCCGACGCGACGCGGCGTGGCGTAGGAAAAATCTCTTCCTAGACTCTATAGAGCGTGGCGAAAATTTATGTCTGCACAATGCAGATGCTGTAAGCTGTTTCACTTCTATCATCTGCTGACACTCCCGGAGTCGCGTCGTTGCGTTAATTTTTTTCTAATTTAGGAACACGTCTTGATGTAGACTAGAACAACGAAATCAACAGAAGAATTGATCTGAAACATTGTAATCCATTAAGGCGTAAGGCGTCTAAAGTCTGCGAATAAAACGGCAATGACAACTTAATATCTTGATGAGTTGTACAACTCGAAAGGCGAATTAAAGTAATGACAGGCCATAAAGTTATTTGGCCATTTTGATGGGCCATTCCATATCTCCGTTTAACGATGTTGCTCAGTTTTACTCGGCTATAAAGTAACAATTTTGCGTAAACATGGAAATGTATTGTGAGCATAAATAAGTTTATTTCGGGGAATGGGTCTTAAGATTAACTCTTGACTCATAACTGTTATGTACCGTCAGGGAAATTGATCATGCAGATAGCAGATGTACTTTGGTCGGATTATGGTATTAAAGTTGACGCGATATAAACCGACAAAATAAAGTAGCTCCGTCTTCTGCCTATAAATCATATTATTACTCGCTACAATATACTTACGTGAGAGGTTCTTTTTCTTTTTTAAAGGGGGGGGTTCATTAATTAGTAAGGGATTCGTTGTCACCTGGAAATTTTTACAGGGGTTCGTGGAGCCAATAGTTTGGGATACCCTGCTCTATGATTGCCTACGATCGACATTGTCCATTTGTCCATCATGACCAAACGTGATGATGGTATAATAATCTGAAACAACTATGCAGCGCTAAACAAACATCTCAAATCTTCAAATATCTTTATGTAATTTTAACCTAAACGCAAAGCACGTATTTTGCAAGTAATCACCATCTTTCAAGGATTATTATTGGGCGTTATTCAAAATCCTTGAAAGAATCCAGTTTTTGTATCGCTGAGGCTTCAATCTTCTTTAGAGAAGCTTTTGTGCTTAGAGATTAAAAATTAAACATCATAAAGAATAAATTCAAGTTGTAAGTTTATTGAAAAGTTTAAAGGCGGACTTGAAGCTCCGTTTTCTTGAAGCTTTATTTCTTGTAAGAAACAGGATTAAGTAAATTCAAGCACAAAGGACTTTTGAAATGGTGAGTTTGTGAAATTTTAAGATTTCACAGCCTAGATATAATTATTAATACCATATGATTCTCATCTGGTATTTCAGGAAAGGGTGTAATAAAAATATACGGTGTAAATCTTAAAGGTACTTTTAACAAGACGATCATAATATAGGTAAATTGTACTGTATTTTTATAAAAGTTCGTTTCCCGTTTATTACTACTACCTATTCATTCTTATAAGTTATAACTTATTTTATAATTATTTTTTGTATCCATTTGTGTACTTAACAATTATATCCAGACAGAAAAAATATTGCAATACCTATAGTTAATTAATGACACAATAGGTAGAGTCAATTTTAGTAATAATACTTAGATTGTATTGCACACAATACAATCGTCGAATCAAGAGCACGTAACAAAGCCTATACTAAAGGGTTATAAAAATAAAATCAAATTCTTTGACGTTTAGAAATCCAATCAGAGCTAGAAGCAGCGTGAAACGGAACGCAATTAAAGACCGATAGAAGCTTGTTAGGTTCTTTATGTTATTCTTCGTACGACAATAAAATAACAATAGCGAAGTTTAATTAAGAAAAGTACAATTCCGCTGTGGGGATTTTTTCTCGTGCTCTATTTCTTGAGATTACCACAATCCTTATGATTTTAACAATATTCTTATCATAAGCTGCTTCCCTTGGAAGGTTTTCGGGCCGAAACCTAACGCCGCCCCAGGAACCTTTTTTTTTTTTTTTTTTTTTTTTTTTTTTTCCGGAGGGGGAAATGCATTACGCATACCACCCAGGCGCAGGGGGCGACCCGAGCGGTGATGTGGGACTCCCGTAGCTGATGAGACCACGGTATACCCACTAAAACCCCCCCCCCCATCTTCCGCCACGCCGCCTTTTGACGGGGCCACGGGAACGATACACACATCCGCGACCCCGCCAGCGGTCCGAAGACTCCACGATGGGCGCACGACACGTGCGCCCTCCTCCTCGGCCCCCACCAGGGCTGTAGCAGACGCCCCCCGAGTCTGCTACTTGGAGGCCATGTGGCAGATCAGGTCTGTGGCTCTGCCACCGACCACACCTCGGCCGCAGAGGATAGGGCAAGCGGCGCACCGCAATACCTACTTGCCTCTTCCTCTGCGGCCCCACCAATGCCGTTCAAACGGAACGGCCAGCTCGCAGGGGGGGTAGGGAAAGCGGCAACCTACCACAATGCCTCTCCCCCCCGCGATCCGTCCTCGGCCGCAGAGGATAGGGCAAGCGGCGCACCGTAATACCTACTTGCCTCTTCCTCTGCGGCCCCACCTCGGTGCGCATCCGCAGCGGACTCCTCCAGTCCGCTGGGAGCGCCCTCCTCGGGCCAGGCGGCGACACCGGCCGGCCCTGGTTGCCTCTTCGCTTCACCGCGGTTGTCCAAGCCGCGGTTACTGAGCCCCACCGCCACGACAAGGCGAGCAACCTTCGGGGGGCCGCCCCAGGAACCTTGGTCAATGCCGGATAGTCTATCCACAACTTTTTTGACAGATTCTCCATACTCTATCTGTCTAGTTTAGTGGTGGATAGCCTATCCAACACTTATCAGTAAGTGGTGAAACAGGCCCTAAACCTTCTTTCTTCGCAACCTCAGATTAAAAACTGGGATGACTGATGACATTTTTAAGATAGAAAAGGCAGAATTTCAGAATTTTTTCATCAACTGCCCTTAAACTTTAGGGTAGATTGGTTGACACGATAAACAATTTATGATGTATCGTAGAGATACAGGTAACTAATAACTATACTTATTTACTTGTTTAAAATTACCAAACCTTGCAAAACTCTGTCATAATGAGAAGCTTATAAAATTTCCTAGCGCAAGATCTGGTTAATGTTTAATATTGTATTGTTAATAACAATAGATTTGTGGCGACGTCAAGTATCGATTCGCCTATTAGGTGCTGTCGTATGCAGGCATGACGAGAAAAACGCGCTTTTATTAATGGCCACAAAATTGCCAATTAAAATGGCGGAAATTACTCATTCGCCATAGACCTATCCTTATTACTGTATTAATATTCTGTATGCTAAGGCTCTGGAGTGCGGACTCTATAATATGGTCATGGTTATTTCTTAGCAGCGTATCAGAATTCAGAGGTCTATACTCTACACTCTACAGGGTGTAACAAAACTAAGTGATAATACTTTAGGGTGTGTACGTGTTCCTTGTAGATAGTTCACTGTCAAAGTAGCAGCGCAGAAAGACCAACATTTTTTTTTACTTTTGTATTGGGGAAACTCGTGACGCTCGGGCCCTTGCCCACACAAAAGTGAAAAAAACATCGTCTTTCAGCGCTGCTACTTTCACAGTGAACTCTCTACAAGGAACACGTACACACCCTAAAGTATTATCATAGTATTACAATTATTGCATCTATACATATAATAAAATCGTAGGAAAGTCAATTCTGTACATTGAACATTTTTGAAAAATAATACTTGGGACGTGATCTACAATCGATACGGAAGCCAAAAATATAGTTTTTAGAATTTTTGTCTGTTTGTCTGTTTGTCTGTTTGTCTGTATGTATGTCCGGGATAAACTCAGAAAGTACTGAATGGATTTACTTCAAATTTTGCACGAATATTATATAGAGGTCGGATCAACACATAGGCTATATATTAAGATGATATCGCCTAGGGCGGGGGGAGGGGCTCAAGTTTCAATATTTTTAGTTTTTTGCTCATATCGCTAAAACGATGCATTGTAGAGAAAAAATGTCCGGTACGTAATGAAAGCCCATAAAATTTCCTACAAATTTGTCCTTCACACTTTGTATCTATCTTCACTCCTTGCCATGCTATGAGCTTTTGTCTATCTTTTCTATACAAATTTCGAGTGTCGTTTGATTAACATGCTGGGAGCTTTGGCATCGGTCTTTTCTTGGGGGGGGGCTTCGCCCCCCCCAACCCCCCCCCCAAACCCGTCTCCTCAAATTTTGCTTCAAACAAAGCGGTGTTGCGGCGTTATACATCTTTTTAAGAACAAAGTTAAAAACTAAACTACTCATACGGTTTTTCAGTGTCGTTTGTTTTGAGGGGGCTGCGCCCCCCCAAACCCCCCCCCCCTTATTCCTCATGACACTTTTGTTCATAATTAAAAGGTATCGTGGAGTTTTTTACTGCGTCTTAATTATCCTTTTTAGGAACAAATCTATACATCTATCTATACATATAATAAAATCGTAGGAAAGTCAATTCTGTACATTGAACATTTTTGAAAAATAATACTTGGGACGTGATCTACAATCGATACGGAAGCCAAAAATATAGTTTTTAGAATTTTTGTCTGTTTGTCTGTTTGTCTGTTTGTCTGTATGTATGTCCGGGATAAACTCAGAAAGTACTGAATGGATTTACTTCAAATTTTGCACGAATATTATATAGAGGTCGGGTCAACACATAGGCTATATATTATGATGATATCGCCTAGGGCGGGGGGAGGGGCTCAAGTTTCAATATTTTTAGTTTTTTGCTCATATCGCTAAAACGATGCATTGTAGAGAAAAAATGTCCGGTACGTAATGAAAGCCCATAAAATTTCCTACAAATTTGTCCTTCACACTTTGTATCTATCTTCACTCCTTGCCATGCTATGAGCTTTTGTCTATCTTTTCTATACAAATTTCGAGTGTCGTTTGATTAACATGCTGGGAGCTTTGGCATTGGTCTTTTCTTTCCCCCCCCCCCAACCCCCCCTCCTCAAATTTTGCTTCAAACAAAGCGGTGTTGCGGCGTTATACATCTTTTTTAAGAACAAAGTTAAAAACTAAACTACTCATACGGTTTTTCAGTGTCGTTTGTTTCGGGGGGGCTGCGCCCCCCTAACCCCCCGCCCCTTATTCCTCATGACACTTTTGTTCATAATTAAAAGGTATCGTGGAGTTTGTACTGCGTCTTAATTATCCTTTTTAGGAACAAATCTATACATATTGTAATAAAATCGTTGGAAAGTCAATTCTGTACATTGAACATTTTTGAAAAATAATACTTAGGACGTGATCTACTATACTAACGCGGACGAAGTCGCGGGCAACAGCTAGTACCTAATAT